>SJYT01069266.1:5773-44085 GCA_006410635.1 Cephalophus harveyi | reverse complement strand
GCTTTTGAACTGTGGTGTTAAAGACAACTCTTGAGAGTCCCTTGGACTGCAAGGAGATCCAACCAGTCCATCCTGAAGGAGATCAGCCCTGGGATTTCTTTGGAAGGAATGATGCTAAAGCTGAAACTCCAGTACTTTGGCCACCTCATGTGAAGAGTTGACTCATTGGAAAAGACTTTGATGCTGGGAGGGACTGGGGGCAGGAGAAGAAGGGGACGACCGAGGATGAGATGGCAGGATGGCATCACGGACTCAATGGATGTGAGTCTGAGTGAACTCCGAGAAATGGTAATGAAGAGGGAGGCCTGGCGTGCTGCGATTCATGGGGTTGCAAAGAGTCGGACATGACTGAGGAACTGAACTGAAGTGAACTGATGAAGACCTACAAGCCCTTCTAGAACTAACACCCAAAAAGATGACATTTTCATTATAGGGGACTGAAATGCAAAAGTAGGAAGTCAAGAGATACCTGGAGTAACAGGCAAATCTGGCCTTGGAGTACAGAATGAAGCAGGGCAAAGGCTAATATGGTTTTGCCAAGAGACCACACTGGTCATAGCAAATACCCTCTTCCAACCACATAGAAGAAGACTCTACATATTGACGTCACCAGATGGTCAATACCAATATCAGATTGATTATATTCTTTGCAGGTGNGTACAGAATGAAGCAGGGCAAAGGCTAATATGGTTTTGCCAAGAGACCACACTGGTCATAGCAAATACCCTCTTCCAACCACATAGAAGAAGACTCTACATATTGACGTCACCAGATGGTCAATACCAATATCAGATTGATTATATTCTTTGCAGGTGAAAGATGGAGAAGCTCTATACAGTCAGCAAAAACAAGACCAGAAGCTGACTGTGGCTCAGATCATGAACTCCTTATTACCAACTTCAGACTTAAATTGAAGAAATTAGGGAAAACCACTAGATCATTCAGGTATGACCTAAATCAAATCCCTTGTGATTATACAGTGGAAGTGGCAAATAGATTCAAGGGATTAGATTTGATAGACAAAGTGCCTGAAGAACTATGGATGGAGATTCCTGACATTGTACAGGAAGCAATGATTAAGACCATCCCCAAGAAAAAGAAATGCAAAAAGGCAATGGCTGTCTGAGGAGGCCTTACGAATAGCTATGAAAAGAAGAGAAGCAAAAGGCAAAGGAGAAAAGGAAAGATATACCAATTTGAATGCAGATTGTCAAAGAATAACAAGGAGAGATAAAAATGCCTTCTTCAGTGATCAGTGCCAAAAAATAGAGGAAAACAATAGAATGGGAAAGACTAGAGATCTCTTCAAGAAAATTGGAGATACCAAGGGAAATTTTCATGCAAAGATGAGCACAGTAAAAAACAGAAATGGTCTGGACCTAACATAAGCAGAAGATATTAAGAAGAGGTGGCAAGAATACACCGAAGAACTGTACAAAAAAGATCTTCATGACCCAGATAATCATGATGGTGTGATCACTCCCCTAGAGCCAAACATCCTAGAATGTAAAGTCAAATGGGCCTTAAGAAGCATCACTGGGAACAAAGCTTATGGAGGTGATGGATTTCCAATGGAGCTTTTTCACATCCTAAAAGATGATGCTGTGAAAGTGCTGCACTCAACATGCCAGCAAATTTGGAAAACTCAGCAGTGGGCACAGGACTGGAAAAGGTCAGTTTTCATTCCAATCCCAAAGAAAGGCAATGCCAAAGAATGCTCAAACTACCGCAGAATTGCACTCATCTCACACGCTAGTAAAGTAATGCTCAAAATTCTCCAAGCCAGGCTTCAACAATATGTGAACCATGAACTTCCAATGTTCAAGCTCAATTTAGAAAAGGCAGAGGAACCAGAGATCAAATTGCCAACATCTGTTGGATCATCAAAAAAGTAAGAGAGCTTTTTTCATAGGGGGAAGTATAATTGCTTTCAATGTTGTGTTGGTTTCTCCTGTACAAGTAGCTGAATCAGCTGGTTAAGTGAATCAGCTATATGTATACATATATCCCCTCCCTCTTGGACCTCCCTGCCACCCTCTAGGATATCACAGAACGAGGAGCTGAGGGCCCTTTAAAATCACAGTTTTACTGCCCTAAAAAAAAAAAAAAAAACAACAAAAACCCACCCTGAACCCAGCCTCCTTCCTTTCCTGCCTTCTCCCTGGCAACCATTTATCTTTTTACTGTCCTCATGGTTCCGCCTTTTCCAGAAGGTCCCCTATTTGGAATTATATGGTTTGTAGGCTTTTCAGATTGGCTTCTTTCACTTAGAATGATGCATTTAAGTTTCTTCCATGTCTTTTCATGGCTTGATAGCTCATTTCTTTTTATTTCTATGTATAGATGTACCACAGTTTGATTATTCATTCACCTACTGAAAATCATCTTGATTGCTTCCAAGTTTCATCAGTTATGAATAAAGCTGATATAAACACCATGTTTATATAGATGTTTATGTAGACATATGCTTTCATCTCCTTTGGGTAAATGCCAAGAAGCCTGATTGTTGGATCATATGGTTAAGTGTATGTGTGGTTTTGTTTTCCAGACAGACTGTGCCATTCTGCATTCCCATCAGCAGTGAGTAGGAGTTCCTGTCTCTCCACATCTTCTCTAGTATTTGGTGTTGTCAGTGTTTTGGATTTTGGCCCTCTAATAAATATATAGTGGTAGTCTTATTTTAATTTGTTTTTCCCTAATAATATTGATGTTGATCAAGCTTTCCTGGTGGCTCAGAAAGTAAAGATTCTGCCTGGAACACAGGAGACCCAGGTTCACTCCTTGGGTCAGGAAGATCTCCTGGAGAAGGGAATGGCAACCCACTAAAGTATTTTTGCCTGAAGCACCCCATTGTGGAGCCTGGTAGACTAGAGTCCATGGGGTCTCAAACAGTCAGAAAGAACTGAGCAACTAATATTTTTACTTTCTTTCTTTCATATTTTTGTATGCTCATTTTCCATCTGTATATCTTCTTTTTGTGAGGTATCTGTTCATATCTTTTGCCTACTTTTTAGTGGAGTTGTATTTTTCCTTATTATTGAATTTAAAATTTTTCTGTGTATTTTGTATGCAAATATTTTATCTAAAATGTGTTTTGGAAAGATTTTATTGAGGTGTGAGATTTGTCTTTTCAGTCCGTTAGTATTGTACTATTTTGGACTTGCTTCTTTCACTAAGCAAATTTATTTCGACACTGAATCGTGTTGTTGCTTATGTCAATAGTTCATTAATTCTTATTGTTGAGTAGCATGCAGTTGTATGCACGTACCATAATTTGCTTATCAACTTACTTGTTGATGGGGTTTTGATGGTTTTCAGCTTTTGAATATTGTAACTGGAAGTGCCATAGTGGTCATGTACAAGGTTCTGTGTGGACATTTGCTTTTATCTTTCTTGTGTAAAGACCTAACAGCACAATAGCCATATTGCGTGGTAGGTATGTGTTTAGTTTTTTAAGGAAACTGCCAACTCTTTGCCTGTTGGTCATGTTATGTTCTTACCAGGACTGTGAGCACTCCAGTTCCTTCACATATGTACCAACAGTTTTTATGATCATCCTCTTCCTTATTTTAGTCTTCTAATATATCTAAACACTGCGTGGTCTGGAGTACCAGTGCACTATAATTCATGAAGTCAAATACTGTAAGTTCAACTGTTCAACATGTTCTTTTTTTTAACATTTAAAGGAAGAGCGGAAATTGATAAGAAAAAGATAAGAATGAGTCTAATTGTTTGCTTGCTATGTATCTTAAGCAGCAGGATTTTGTTTCTTGGCATGGCATGGCATGCAGGATCTTAGTTCCCTGACCAGGGATCGAACCCTGTGCCTCTGCAGGGGAAGTGCAGAATCTTAACCACTGGACCAGAAGGGAAGTCCCTTGAACAGCAGTATTTAATTTGCTATCCAGGGACCCCCTAGAGGTCTCCTGGTCCACAAGTTCCAGACTCTTCATGATAAAACCCCAATTTTTTTTTTTTTCACTTTCTCCATTTTCTCATAACTGTGCAGTTAAGCTTTCCATGGTTGCATAACATGTGAGGTCATTGCTCTGTTGGCTAGTAGAGTGTGTGCTTGTACATACTCGTGTTTTTAAAAAATTCTCAACTTTAATTTTGAATACTAACTGTTGGTACATTGTAACCCACATGGGCTTTAGCTCTTTGAGATCCTCAGTGATTTTGAAAAAAATGTAAAGCAGTTCTAAGACCTAAGGCCTAGACAAAACTTAAAGGTAGTATAATAAAATGTAGGAAAAGTACAGAAATTGAAGACAAAGAAAAGGAGTATTTTAAAGTGTAAGGAATGGAATACCCTGAACATTAAAAGTTTACTATATATTTTCCTTCCAACTGGGAAGGGAAAGGAATATAAACACATCTCTACATGGTGTTATTGGCCCTGGAGACCTGGCCTTTCTTTTGTTGTTGGCAGAACTTTGCTTTCTATAGTGCTAGGCTCACTGTCTCACTGCTGTATCCCAGGGTCATATTGAAGCCGCATCCTCTTTTCACTGTGCCTGGTCAAAGGGAACATTTTTCAGCATGTATGAGAAGCTGCCACTGTTTAACTTGCTTCCAGTATGAAAATGGCACTGTGGGGATGGAGAGAAGCTGGGGTTTCGTATTGAAGGCTGCACTGTGTCTCAGGGCTCCAGGAGAATGTAGGTGTTGATGGAAGACAGCAAGAATGATGGTCAATATGGTGCAAGGGCTTTTGTTTCTCCGTATCTATTGGTGGTATTTATTATTTGTTAGTATGTAAATGGTTTAACATAAATGAAGGGGGGTTTCTAGAATAAATTTTACAATTTTTCTTGTCTACTTTAATATCTAGAATACTTGTATGGTTAGCGGACGGTGCTTCTTATCCAACATCAGTACGATTCGACTCATGCACATCCCCTTGTAAGTCTGTTACGAAAGAGGTTTGCAAAGCTATGTGTGTGTGTGGTGGGGCAGTGAACATGGTTTTAAAATTCTGCTACCACAAGTCACAATAATGGCTTTTTTTTTGGGTAAATAATGCTACTTTAATGCTTCTTGTGAGTATCCACCTCAGTTTCTTTTGCTTTTCATATACTGACTATTTTAATATTAAAAATATCTCTAGAGTACAAATCTAAAATAGAAAACATCCAGTTAAATGAAATTGTCACATTGCTTGAGACCATGGCGAATGGTTTCTTATACTTTCTGTAGACGGCTAACTGGCTTTTACTCTGAGTTACAATGTTCATTCTTCTCCATATTTATAAGTTACTGAACTGAATCCTTGGAAGGAAAGTTATGTCCAACCTAGACAGCATATTAAAAAGCAGAGACATTACTTTGCCAACAAAGTTCCATCTAGTCAAAGCTATGGTTTTTCCAGTAGTTATGTATGTATGTGAGAGTGGGACTGTAAAGAAAGCTGAGTGCCGAAGAATTGATGCTTTTGAACTGTGGTGTTGGAGAAGACTCTTGAGAGTCCCCTGGACTGCAAGGAGATCCAGTCCATCCTAAAGGAGACCAGTCCTGGGTGTTCACTGGAAGGACTGATGTTGAAGCTGAAACTCCAATACCTTGGCCACCTGATGCAAAGAACAGTCTCATTTGAAAAGACCCTGATGTTGGGAAAGATTGGTCGCAGGAGGAGAAGGGGACAACAGAGGATGAGATGGTTAGATGGCATCCCAGATTCAATGGACATGAGTTTGGGTAAACTCCAGGAGTTGGTGATGGACAGGGAGGCCTGGTGTGCTGCGGTTCAAAGGGTTGCAAAGAGTTGGACATGACTGAGCAACTGAACTGAACTGAACTGAACTGAACTCTATTGCAGTTTAGAACACAGTTTAGAATCACCAACCTAGACAAGTCTTTCTTTTCTAAGTGAGGGAAAGAGAGCACAACAAAATGAAATGACCAAGATGTGATATATCAGTGGCTCTCATGAAGCACACTGTGGTCACAGGCAGCTTTGACTGGGTTTTTCGTCAAATTAAAAAAAAAATGTTTACAATTATTTTCTTTTCCATTAGAAGTCATTTCTTTCTTTTTTTTTTTTTTTTCAGAAGTCACTTCTTGATACTCTAATAAGATATACAAGGGCAAACACATGCATAGACACACACAATTTTAAGCAAAAACTATCATACAAAAATCAAGTGATTGTGTACTTTCTCCAACTTCTGTTTGGCAACTTCCTAGCATTAGACTGATAGACTGAAAATAAAGATCTGGTAGGACACAGGCCCTGGGCTATCAGAATGGGTCCAGCTCTAAATAACTGGCATGATCATGCATGCTATTCTGAGGCAGGAGATAAACGGGCTTACAACGAGCCTCCTGCTTATAGTTCAAGATAGAAATAATAACAGGGATAGGATGAAGAGCTGGACTCTGTCTCCTGTGGACACTTTAAGAAGACAGTAATGACGGGGCAGGGAGGGGCCGAAGCACTGCTTAGGCCAAAAATAAGGAGGGGACATATTTCTTATCCTTGGAGGCAAGGAGGCTTTGACTGCACATGAGGAGAAAGGCTCCTTGGGGGTCAAAGTGGGGGAATTATCCCATCAAAGGTGACGTCAGTCTCCCAGAGAAGCCTTACACTGGGATCCATCTTGGCAAAAAGTTGTGCATGCATACGCAGGAGGGCTCTGGGTTCAATCAGATGTGAGAAATGAAGCAAAGTAATTGGCCAGAGGAAGAAAGACCCAGAAGACCTGCCCCCATAATGAGTGATTAACTCCACCCCAAAAGCTGCAGCTCACTCTTTCTCTCTCTCTCTCTCTCTCAGGCCACCTACGCTTTCTCTACCTTGTACCTTTTGTCACAATAGACACTATATTTGCTTCAACACTTTTCATCTCTTTGCTGAATTCCTTCTTCAAAGCAGACAAGAGCTGGGCCAGCACCACAGCTACCCTACTTCCTGGTTGCCTGTAAACCCTACCTGCCCCAAACCTGCAGCGAATTACAAACCAAGGTTACCAGGCTTATTAGAACTCTCTCAAAATAGAGGGTCTCAGGGAGCAGTTGACTGGTGTCCTTGGTATAGCATCCTGATTTCGAAAACCCCTTTGGACTGTCCACAAGATTTTGTGCTTCTTCCCAGTTTTTGCTTCTTTTCTGGAGTTTAAATTGAAAGGGTGTGGTCTAGAGAAGTGAGGCGCTATTGTATCTAGATTTAAATAAAATGTTGAAGATATTTTGGAATTTCAAACTCTTTCTAAAAAGAACATTACATCTCTATTCTGCAAAAGCCATCTCTGGAGATGGTGGGAAAACTCTAGCCTGTCTTATCCTGACTGTTCTCCCATCTTTGTTGTATCTCCACTATCTCATCTTTTGGTGAAAAGGGACTGAAGTGAAGCTAGGATTTCATTTTAATGGTGTCTTTTCCCAACTGTCCAGGAACAAAGTGTGCTGGGTAGGTTGAAAGAGGTAGAAAAATGATTTCTTTACCATGCAACGCATCCTCCCATTGTAATTCATAAATCAAGTTCTTTGTTTCTGTTTAAAGACATAGTTCTAAATAAATAAATAAAAAGAGTCCTTTGTTGTTGTTTCAAAAAACCGTGAAATTCCAGAGGTTCAAGCTGGTTTTAGAAAAAGCAGAGGAACCAGAGATCAAACTGCCAACATTCGCTGGATCATCAAAAAAGCAAGAGTTCTAGAAAAACATCTATTTCTGCTTTATTGACTATGTCAAAGCCTTTGACTGTGTGGATCACAATAAACTGTGGAAAATTCTGAAGGAGATGGGAATACCAAACCACCTGACCTGCCTCTTGAGAAACCTGTATGCAGGTCAGGAAGCAACAGTTAGAACTGGACATGGAACAACAGACTGGTTCTAAATCGGGAAAGGAGTCCGTCAAGGCTGTATATTGTCACCCTGCTTATTTAACTTATATGCAGAGTAATCATGAGAAACGCTGGGCTGGATGAAGCACAAGCTGAAATCAAGGTTGCTGGGAGAAATATCAATAACCTCAGATATGCAGATGAAACCACCCTTATGGCAGAAAGTGAAGAGGAACTAAAGAGCCTCTTGATGAAAGTGAAAGAGGAGAGTGAGAAAGTTGGCGTAAAGCTCAACATTCAGAAAAGTAAGATCATGGCATCTGGTCCCATCACTTCATGGGAAATAGATGGGGAAACAGTGGAAACAGTGGCTGACTTTATTTTGGGGGGCTCTCAAATCACTGCAGATGGTAACTGAAGCCATAAAATTAAAAGACACTTACTCCTTGGAAGGAAAGTTATGACCAACCTAGATAGCATATTAAAAAGCAGAGACATTACTTTGCCAACAAAGGTCTGTCTAATCAAGGCTATGGTTTTTCCTGTGGTCATGTATGGATGTGAGAGTTGGACTGTGAAGAAAGCTGAGCGCCGAAGAATTAATGCTTTTGAATTGTGGTGTTGGAGAAGACTCTTGAGAGTCCCTTGGACTGAAAGGAGATCCAACTAGTCCATCCTAAAGGAGACCAGTCCTGGGTGTTCGTTGGAAAGACTGATGTTGAAGCTGAAACTCCAATACTTTGGCTACCTGATGCAAGGAGCTGACTCATTGAAAAAGATCCTGATGCTGGGAAAGGTTGAGGGTAGGAGGAGAAGGGGACAACAGAGGATGAGATGGTTGGATGGCATCACCGACTCAATTGACATGGGTTTGGGGGGATTCCAGGAGTTAGTGATGGACAGGGTGGCCTGGCATGCTGTGGTTTTTCAGGTCAAAAGAGTCAGACACGACTTAGTGACTGAACTGAACTGAAGGGGCTGAGGACACTTTTCAAATAATATGTAAGCTTTTCCATGCTTTAGCCACTAGTGTGGTTTTAAGTAATGCTCAAAATTCTCCAAGCCAGGTTTCAACATACAGGAACCGTGAACTTTCAGATGCTCAAGCTGGATTTAGAAAAGGCAGAGGACCAGAGATCAAAATGCCAACATCCGCTGGATCATCACAATAGGAAGAGAGTTCCAGAAAAACATCTACTTTTGCTTTATTGACTACATCAAAGCCTTTGACTGGATGGATGAAAACAAACTGTGGAAAATTCTTCAAGATGAGAATACCAGACCACCTGACCTGCCTCCTGAGAAATCTGTATGCAGGTCAAGAAGCAACACTTAGAACTCGACATGGAAAAACAGACTGGTTCTAAATCAGGAAAGGAGTTCGTCATGGCTATATACTGTCATCCTGCTTATTTAATTTATATGCAGAGTACATCATGCGAAACGCCGGGCTGGATGAAGCACAAGCTGGAATCAAGATTGCTGGGAGACATATCAATAAACTCAGATACACAGATGACACCATCCTTATGGCAGAAAGTGAAGAAGAACTAAACAGCTCCTTGATGAAAGTGAAAGAGGAGAGTGGAAAAAGTTGGCTTAAAGCTCAATGTTCAGAAAACTAAGATCATGATATCTGGTCCCATCATTTCATGGCAAATAGATGGCAAACAATGGAAACAGTGACTGACTTTATTTTGTGGGGCTCCAAAATCCCTGCAGATGGTGACTGCAGCCATGGAATTTAAAAATGCTTGCTCCTTGGAAGAAAAGCTGTGACTAACCTAGACAGCATATTAAAAAGCAGAGACATTACTTTATCAACAAAGGTCTGCATAGTCAAAGCTATGGTTTTTCCAGTAGTCATGTATGGATATGAGAGTTGGGCCATAAAGAAAGCTGAGGGCCAAAGAATTAATTATTTTGAACTGTAGTGTTGGAGAAGACTCTTGAGAGTTCCTTGGACTGCAAGGAGATCCAACCAGTGAATCCTAAAGGAAATCAATCCTGAATATTCATTGGAAGGACAGATGCTAAAGCTGAAACTCCAATACTTTGACCACCTGATGCGAAGATCTGACTCAGTGGAAAAGACCCTGATGCTGGGAAAGATTGAATGTGGGAAGAGAAGGGGACGACAGAGGATGAGATGGTTGGATGGCATCACTGACACAATGGACATGAGTTTGACTAGGCTCTGGGAGTTGATGATGGACAGGGAAGCCTGGTGTGCAGCAGTCCATAGGGTTGCAAAGAGTCGGACACAACTGAGTGACTGAACTGAACAGATGGTTTTAAGAAAACATACATGCTGAAGATCAGCCTTATATTGAAATATTGTTAATGCTTAAGGAAAAGACAAAAAGAAATGTTAAACCATGCTTAACCCTACAACACAGGGATAGCCAGCATTAAAATACTGCCATATATTTAATATAAAATATAATATACACATTATTTTGAACCAAACAAGATTATTCTTCACATGCTATTTTGTAGCCTGCTTTTTCATTAATACAATATCAGTATCTCTCAGTGTCAATAAATATAGATCTAAGCTGTTATTTTAAATACAGAATATTCAGTTTTTGCAACCGTAATTATTTATCTAAATGTAACTGGGGAACAGTTGTATTTTCAAATGACTTCCGGCATCCAGAACTATGAGAGAATAAGTTTGTGTTGCATTAAGCCATCAAGTTTGTAGTAATTTGACATGGAAACTAAAATAGTAAATTACCATCACCCAGCTCAAGAAACAGAATCCTCATACCTCACTCCTCTCTTCTTATCAGCACAGCATAAACACTATCCTGATTTCCAATATCATAGATAGAATTTATGACCTTGAAACTTAATTAAATGGAATCAAACAGTTAAAAAACAGAATAATGGAAATAAAGCCAAAAACAAACAAGTAAGACTTAACTAAACTCAAAAGCTTTTGCACAGCAAAGGAAACCATAAACAAAATGAAAAGACAACCTCACAGAATGGGAGGAAAATATTTGCAGATGATGTGACTGATAAGGGATTAATCTCAAAAATCTACAAAACAAATCATGCAGGTTAATATCAAGAAAACAAAATACCCAAATAAAAAATGGTCAGAAGACCTAAATAGACATTTCTCCAAAGAAGACATACAGATGGCCAAAAGGCACATGAAAAGATGCTCAACATTGCTAATTAATAGAGAAATACAAATGAAAACTACAGTGAGATACTACTTCATACTGATTAGAATGGCCATCATCAAAAATCTACAAACAATAAATTCTTTAGAGGATGTGGAGAAAAGGGAAACTTCTTACACTGTTGTTGGGAATGTAAACTGGAAACAGCCACTATAGAGAAGAGTGAAGAAGTTCCTTAAAAAACTAAAAGTAGGGTTACCATATCATCTAGCAATCCCATTCCTGGGCATTTATCTGAAGAAAATCATAGTTTGAAAGGATACATGCACCTCAATGTTCACTGCTAGGAATATATACACACTACTATATTTAAAATAGAACAGATAACCAATAAGGACCTACTGTATAGCACAGGGGCTTCCCGGGTGCTAGTGGTAAATGACTTGCTGCCAACGTAGGAGACATGAGGCCCGGGTTCGATCCCTGTGTCGGAAAGATTCCCTGGAGGAGGAAATGGCAACCCACTCCAGTATTCTTGCTGGAGAATCCCATGGATAGAGGACCCTGGTGGGCTACAGTGCATGGGGTCACAAAGAATCAGACTCAACTGAAATGACTCAGCACGCATATAGCACAGGGAACTCTGCTCAATATTCTGTAATAACCTAAATAGGAAAAGAACTTGAAAAAGAATATATATATACTATACATATATCTATAACTGAATCACTTTGCTGTACACTTGAAACTAACACAACATTGTAAATCAATTATATTCTAATACAAAATGGTTTTTTAAAATATATATTGCACATGCTTTCATCTATATCTTTCTACATTATTTCATTATTTCCCTTAGAAAAATACCTAGAAGTAGAATAGATGAATCAAAAATACATACATTTTAAATTATTTTGAACACATATTTCCAAAACTCATTCTAGAAAATTATACACATTTCTAGCCCTCAAGTAAACTCCAATATGTATGTATCTTAGTATATTTATTTGGTTTTCATTGTGGGTTTCATCCCACCTTATTACAAAAGAGTTTCAGGCAGCTTTTAAAGATATATATAAGATTAAAAATATGATCAAATGGAAACTAAGGATAAGAAAAAATAAGATGAGGACAGGTGTGACATTAACATGTAAATGCTCTGAGATTCTTTGCAGCTGAGCACTTTGAGCAAGAAACTATATTCAAGCTTTATAAATATCCAGACAAATACTTGATTAAGCAAGGTGATGACTGAATGAATCACTTCCAATTCTTTTTGAAAGTTGGCATAGTATGCATAATAAATGACTGAGTTAATGACAGTAATAAAAAGTCATGTTGATAGTCCATGGGATGGATATGAATAATTAGGTGATGACTGTATTAGTAAAATAAAAATAATTTTCACTCAGATGGACATGAAACTATAAAGTCCAATGAGGTCTTCAATACAAAAAGGAGATTTATTATTCAAATAATCGTTAAAATCTCCTATTTCTTTGTTCTTTCCTGTCAGAAGATTTTAATCAATATCCATGTCCTCCTTTACCCAAATATTCACTATGCATGCAAAAGTAGTGAACTTAGTCTTGTTTATACTGCACAATCATATTTCTTTAAAAATGAGAAGACTTTTAGACAATACTTCTATAGAAAAATGAGGAGGTAACCTCTAGAACCAATCATTAACAATGGTAAAAACAAACCAACGAAACGAGGAACCATTCAGTGCTTCTAGAGATGTCTGTCCAATATGCTAGCCCCTAGACACAAATGTCTAGTAAAATTTAAATGAAAATTAATTAACATTAAGTAAAATTTTAAAAGTCAATTCTTCAGCCTGACTACCAAGCTTCAAATGCTCGGTAGCCATATATGGCTGGTGGCAACCACTCTGGACAGTACAGATATGGATAGTACAGATATAGAATATTCTTATCATCACAGAAAGTGCTATTGGGTAGTACTACTTGCAGAATATAAAGTGTCTTTGATCAATAAAAAGATAGCACACTTAAAGGTGTATATATAAGCTGACTGACTAGAGGTCAAAATGTATTTTCCAATAAAATCATGAGTACAGATTATTTCTAGGTGAGTCTGTAAAAGTCTCCTTGATAAATAACAAGTGTTGGCAAGGGTGTGGAGAAGTTGGAACCCACCTCCCTTCCTGGTAGGAATGTAAAATGGTGCAATCTCTGGGGAAAATAGTTTGGAGGTTCCTCAAAAAATTAAGACTTACTATATGAGCCAGCAACGCCACTTGTAGTATATATCAAGGGAATTTAAAAGAAGGATTTAAAGAGATACCTGAGTGCCAGGGTTCACTGCAGCATTATTCACAGTGGCCAGAAAATGGAAACAATCCAAGTGACCATCAGCAGATGAATGGATAAACAAATGTGGTTCACACATCCAATATAATAACATTCAGCCATTAAAAGAAGTAAAGATCTAATAGATGTTACAAAACATGGATGAACCCTAAAATACAGCAAGATGAATACTGTAGGAAATATATGAATATATAAAATATCTGAAAGTGAAAGTGTTAGTTGCTCAGTGGGGTCTGACTGTTTACTACCCCCATACACTGTAGCCCGCCAGGCTCCTCTGTCCACAGGATTGTCCAGGCAAGGACACTGGAGTGGGTAACCATGCCCTCTCCAGGTGATCTTCCTGACCCAGGGGTCAAACCTGGGTTTCTTGCATTGCAGGCAGACTCTTACCATCTTAGCCACCAGAGAAGCCCATTTTGCATGCTAGCACAGTAATGCTCAAAATCCTTCAAGCTAGGCTTCAACAGTTCATAAACCTCCAAACAGTTTGAGAACTTCCAAAAGTACAAGCTGCATTTAGAAAAGGCAGAGGAACCAGTGATCAAATTGCCAACATTTGTTAGATCACACAAAAAGCAAGAAAATCCCAGAAAAGCACCTACTTCTGCTTCACTGACTACACTAAAGCTTTGACTGTGTGGATCACAACAAACTGGAAAATTCTTAAAGGAGAGGGGAATACCAGACCACCTTACTTGTCTCCTGAGAAACCCATATGCAAGTCAAGAAGTAACAGTACCAGACATGGAACAATGGACTGGTTCAAAATTGGGAAAGGAGTACATCAAGGCTATATACTGTCACCTTGCTTATCTAACTTATATGCAGAGTATATCATGCAAGATGCCAGGCTAGATGAATCACAAGCTGGAATCAAGATTGCCAGGAGAAATATCAACAATCTCAGATATGCAGATGATACCACTCTAATGACAGAAAGCAAAGAGGAACTAAAGAGCCTCTTGATGAGGCTTGAAAGATGTCCTTGAAAGAGGACAGTGAGAAAGCTAAAGACTCAACACTGAAAAAATGAAGATCAGAGCATCTGATCCCATCACTCCATGGCAAATAGATGGGGAAAAACTGAAAACAGTGACAGATTTGATTTTCTTGGGCCCCAAAATCACTGTGGATGGTGGCCACAGCCATGAAATTAAGACACTTGCTCCTGGAAGGAAAGCTATGACAAATCTAGGCAGTGTATTAAAAAACAGAGACATCACTTTTCTGACAAAGGTCTGTATAGTCAAAGCTATGGTTTTTCCATTAGTCATGTATGGATATGAGAGTTGTACTATAAAGAAAGCTAAGTGCCGAAGAATTAATTATTTTGAACTGTGGTGTTGGAGAAGACTCTTGAGAGTCCCTTGGATAGCAAGGAGATCAAAACAGTCAATTCGACAGGAAATCAATCCTGAATATTCATTGGAAGGACTGATGCTAAGTCTCCAATATTTGGGCCACCTGATGCAAAGAACTGACTCATTAGAAAAGATCCTGATGTTGGGAAAGATTGAGGGCAGGAGGAGAAGAGGGCAACAGAGGATGAGATAGTTGGATGGCTTGACCGACTCAATGGACGTGAGTTTGAGTGAACTCTGAGAGATAGTGAAGGACAGGGAAGCCTACTGTGCTGCAGTCCATGGGGTCACAAAGAGTGGGACATGACTTAGTGACTGAACAACAACAATATAAAATATCTAGAATAGGCAAGTTCACAGGAGCAAGAAGTAGATCAGTGTTTATCAGGGGCTGGAGGAAGGCATAATGGTAGTCACTGCTTGATAGGCACAGAGTATGTGTCTGGGTGATGGAAAAGTTTTGAAAACAGTAGTAGTGTTTACCAAACATTGTGAATAGTTTATGCTGCTAACTGTACACTTAAAATGGTTAAAATGAAATATTTTGCATTATATTTGTTTTACCCCACTAAAAATACCCTTAAAAAGTACTCACTGAAAGACTGACCAATGTAAACACTAACAATAAAATCTATTTAGAGGTCAATGTCACTAGAATCCTGCAAATTAACAATGCAACATAGTTGTAAATAATTCTATCATACACTTGTAATCAAACATACAGGTAAATAATTGCATTGCTGAAAAATAGTGCTTTACTTCCTAGGAATGCTGGAGTTAAGGAATAACAAGCTTAATTAAAGAAGGAGGTATTCACCTGAGCAGGGAATTCTGTGACAATTCATTAAATATCTTCTCAGCTTTTCCATCAACATTGGAGGTGGCTAGTAAATCATTGTATATTACAATTTGATTTAAAAATCACACCATGGAGCTTTTTCTTTTCCTTGACATGAGGATATCACTGTCACTAAATTTATAGTGGTCAGTCTAGGTATCTATATTTTGCCTTCATACATAAAATTTTTAAAGAGAAAGGGGATGGGGAAAGTAAACAATCTTTCAATTAAGTAAGAGTAGAGGTTTGCACGGAGAAGGCAATGGCACCCCACTCCAGTACTCTTTCCTGGAAAATCCCATGGATGGAGGAGCCTGGTGGGCTGCAGTCCATGGAGTTGCAAAGAGTCGGATACAACTGAGCGACTTCACTTTCACTTTTCCCTTTCATGCATTGGAGAAGGAAATGGCAACCCACTCCAGTGTTCTTGCCTGGAGAATCCCAGGGATGGGGGAGCCTGGTGGGCTGCCGTCTATGGGGTCGCGGAGAGTCGGACACGACTGAAGCGACTTAGCAGTAGCAGCAGCAGAGGTTTGCAGGTAATATTTGTTTGTGCTAAAAACTTTATATACATTATCTCATTAAAGTGCTTGCAGACACAACTAAGAAAATACAGAGACTAAAAACAAGCTGAACTGCACACAGAAGATCAGAAGAGTACACCAGAAATTAACACCACCTTGTAAATCATGGGGTTGCAAAGAGTTGGACACGACTGAGCGACTGAACTGAACCGAACTATAAATCAACTACACTTCAATGAAAAAGAAAGACAATGACAGAAGAAAGAAGTTAAGAGATTACAGGTAGATATAATTACATTGAAGACTTCCCAGTCGGCTCATTGGTAAAGAACCCACCTGACAGTTCAGGAGATGCGGGTTCAATCACTGGGTTGGAAGGATCCCAGAGACTGGAAGAAGGAAATGGCAGCCTTCTCCAGTATTTTTGTCTGGAGGACAGAAGAGCCTGGTGGGCTACAGTCTATGGGATCACAAAGAGTAGCACATGACCGTGTGACTGAACATACACACACACTACATAATTATATCAAGACTGGGAAAAATATGTGATAGAACAGACATAATACTTAGCTACTCAAAGTGTGGTCTGTGTCCAGCAGCACTGGCATCACTTAAGGGTTTGGAGCTATCGTTTCAGAATCTGTGTTTCAGCAAGATACACACATTAATGTTTGATGAGAGGGAAACCTCTGAAGGAGGTCAATTCAGTAGTTCCCTATATGGCATCAGGGAAGAGAGTAGGGAAAACCACTAGACCATTCAGGTATGACCTAAATCAAATCCCTTATGATTACACAGTGGAAGTGAGAAACAGATTTAAGGGCCTAGATCTGATAGATAGAGTGCCTGATGACTATGGAATGAGGTTCGTGACACTGTACAGGAGACAGGGATCAAGACCATCCACATGGAAAAGAAATGCAAAAAAGCAAAATAGCTGTCTTGGAGGCCTTACAAATAGCTGTGAAAAAAAGAGAGGTGAAAAGCAAAGGAGAAAAGGAAAGATATAAACATCTGGATGCAGAGTTCCAAAGAATAGCAAGAAGAGATAAGAAAGCCTTCCTCAGTGATCAGTGCAAAGAAATAGAGGAAAAGAACAGAATGGGAAAGACTAGATCCAACCTAGATAGCATATTCAAAAGCAGAGACATTACTTTGCCAACAAAGGTCCGTCTAGTCAAGGCTATGGTTTTTCCAGTGGTCATGTATGGATGTGAGAGTTGGACTGTGAAGAAAGCTGAGCGTCAAATTGATGGTTTTGAACTGTGGTGTTAGAGAAGACTCTTGAGAGTCCCTTGGACTGTAGGGAGATCCAACCAGTCCATCCAAAAGGAATTCAGTCCTGGGTGTTCACTGGAAGGACTGATGCTAAAGCTGAAACTCCAATACTTTGGCCACCTCATGTGAAGAGCTGACTCATTGAAACATCGCTCCCTGATGCTGGGAGGGATTGAGGGCAGGAGGAGAAGGGGATGACAGAGGATGAGACGGCTGGATGGCATCACTGACTCGATGGACGTGAGTTTGAGTGAAATCCGGGAGTTGGTGATGGACAGGGAAGCCTGGGGTGCTGCAATTCATGAGGTCGCAGAGTCGGACACGACCGAGTGACTGAACTGAACTGAGATGGCATCAGACACTGTCAGTGACCTATACATCAGTCATTCTCAAACCCTTCTATTGCCTGCCTTCCAATAACAACACTAAATCAGCCAACAACTTCTCTGCCTCTCTTCCCCTAAGACTAGCAGTGACCACCCAGAGGGACAATGAGACATGATGAAATGTTTACTGGGCAGCTTCTGGTAAAGAGTTTCCCATTTGAGCAAAGTAGAGATGGTACGGTAAGATTTTTATTGTTCTACCTTCTAAATACCTTTCTTCTAAGATTCCTATTGTAAAGTTACAATGTTCATAACTGGGACAGCTATTTCATTGCTAAGAAGAGCAGACATCACTAACATAGATACTAAGAACACATATATGGGGTTAGAAAGAGTCTTATGATATCACTGAGCCACTGCACCAGCTGCACTGTCCATCTTTGAACTTCTTGTGTTTTGTGAGATAATTACATGTCCCTGTGTCTAAGTCACTGTTCTTTTCTTAGGGCTTTTTAAAACCTTTTAATTTTATACTGGAGTATATTTGATTCCCAATGCCGTTAGTTTCACACGGACAGCAGAGGGACTCAGCCATACATACGCATGCATCCATCCTCCCCCAAGCTCCCCTCCCACCCCGTTTGCCACATAACATTGAGCAGAATTTCCTGTGCTGTACAGCGGGTCCTTGTTGGTCATCAGTTTTAAGTTTGGCATTGTGTTGTCACTGTTCTATTTCTGGCATCTGAGAGCATTTCTAATATTCATTAGGGTCAGCAGAGTGAGAAGAAAAGAGAAAGAAGGAGAATTATCGATTCCATGTGTAGAAAGAAAGTTTATACATAGGGGACACAAAAAAAGACTCTGAAGGACTCAGAAGTTTTTAGTCATATTGTAGACTTGATTAATTCAGTTATTTACATCTCAAAGAGTTGTGTGTCTCAGTGTTTTTTCCCATAAAAACTGATAGCTGGTAAGTCTGTAATTCAAGTGAATTTTCTTTATAGACAGAGAATGTGAATCACACTTGAATTTCAGTATTCTATTAAAAATGATTTACGAAAGTCAGTGATTAACATTGACAAGCTTTGTAAAGCAGAAATTAGCCCAACACTGTAAATCAACTATACTTGAATAAGATAAATTTTGAAAAATGACAAGCTTTGCTACTTTTTTGTTAACTAGGTTACTTTGAAACCTTATTTATTTCATAATGTGTATTGTTGCTACACATTCACTGTGTACCTCCTCAAATCTGCTAAAATATAGAATTTCAGTCCATAGGGAGTAGATTTCAAAGCGATATAAGAAGTAAACAGGTTATATTTTCCCCGAACTTCCCATGACTAAAAAAATTTAATCAAAGAGTATTTCCTCCCATTTTCTTTCCTTTTCTCTGAATCAACAAAGTCTTGTTTGGAAGAAAAATGGAAATTTCAGCATCTATTTCTGTATTGAATTGAAACGTTCCATGACACTTCTATCACACCCTACCACTATAAGCCAGGGCTGCTGCCACTTCTGTTGCAACAAAAAGAAAGTGCAGTAAAAGATATGAATTACCAGAATTTGCAGGGATTAGGATTTAAATCTTCTCATTATTGAGTATGATGAAAGACTATATTTAAACACTTGTGAATGAAAATCTTTTATGAATCTATAAATGCATTTCCTATAACAGTAACATAATAAATCTTTAGATCATTGTGAACTTCCCACGGATCTCACAGAAATCAATGATGTTCAAACTATGGAAAGGTTAAAATGAAAGATGAATTGCTTGAACTTACTGTATCCTAGAACATACCTTGGAGATATACATGGCAATTGTTTCTGGATTTTTTTTTTAATCATTTGGTTTTGGCTCAGACTTTTTTTTTTTCTTTTGCAGGGGACTTGTTTGTTTGTCATTAATCTCTTCTCTCAAAAAGATTACAAGATTATGCCCAAGAAATAATTTGGGTTTCCAAAGTTTTATTATTTTTAAATATATTTTTACAGTATATGTATTTAAACTTAATGTACACTTAACAAAATAATTCTCAGACCCCAATGTGCATGGGAATCACCTGGTGTCTTACTGAAATGCAGTCTCAAATTCAGTAGATCTGGTGCTGGGCCTGAGACTCTGCATTTCTCATGAGGGGAACCTGGCACTGTGCATTCCCACACCATTCTTTTGGTAGCAGGGCCTTGCATCTTATTCTTCACAAAGTGCATTCATTTATGTGATTCTCCTATAATTATCACCCTCCCCCCACCACATCAATGCTTAAGAAAAATTACGTTGCTGAGAGCTTAGGGGTCTTCTCAAGACCGTATGCAATACAACCCTCCAACCCACACAAACAGACGCAAATCTAATTTTCTTTCTACTTCAAAAGAGGGCTTTCCCCTACACCTCTGCCAGGTTGGACATCCAGTCCTTTGGAGAAAATCAGAACAAGTCCTGCAGTCCATGAGTTCATTTAGACTGTATAATTATCTGGGCTTCCCTGGTGGCTCAGTCAGTAAAGAATCTGCCTGCATTGCAGGAGATCTAGGTTCCATCCCTGAGTTGGGGAGATCCCCTGGAGAAGGAAATGGCAATCCACTCCAGTATTCTTGCCTGGATAACCCTGTGGACAGAGGAGCCTGGCAGGCTACAGTAGCCAATGTATGAGCAAAATAAATCAACTCCAGACTACAATTCAGTCTACAATAGAAGGACTTATTTGGCATTATTTATATATCAGAATGCACTGTAATTTTGACTTCAATTAGACATTAGAATTGGAGAAGGCAAGGCACCCCACTCCACTACTCTTGCCTGGAAAATCCTATGGACGGCGGAGCCTGGTAGGCTGCAGTCCATGGGGTCACAGAGAGTCGGACATGACTGAGCAACTTCCCTTTCACTTTTCACTTTCACACATTGGAGAAGGAAATGGCAACCACTCCAGTGTTCTTGCCTGGAGAATCCCAGGGACTGGGGAGCCTGGTGGGCTGCCGTCTATGGGGTCACACAGAGTCAGACACGACTGAAGTGACTTAGCAGCAGCAGCAGACATTAGAAGGGTAGACAGAGAGGAATGTCCCTTTACATACACTGTGTGTCATTAACATGCCAGCTTTAAATAAAGCAGAGGTTAGTTAATATTCAGATGGGGGAAGGATGAGTGATAAACAGACCTACTAATTCAGAAGACACTGATCCCAGTCCAGAGGAAAACAGAATAAGGGCTTGGTTCTCCTTCCACTTTTGTCTTCCTTTCCTCTCTTTCTCTACCCTCCCCCTTCCTTCCTTCTCTGCCACAGCATACATCTCTACAGAACCCTTAAGGATCTGGTTCCACTTTTCATGAGGGAACTGAAAAAGCTAAAATGCCTGTGAGGGTCTGAGAGCAGCAGAAAGCCTGGTTATTTGGAGTTCTGTAGGCCAGCTTATAGTATTCACACTTAAGGAGGCCTTCTGCAACATCACCCAGAATGAGCATATGGCAGACCTCCATAAGCAACCATCACTAACTATTCAGTCATGTTCATTATGTTTGAATTAACAGTGACAGGACACATCCTGTTTATTAGATGATGTTTCTATTTAATTCCCTATTATCTATTAAAATCTCTGAGCTCTTGCAGAAAGGATGCACAGAAAAGTCAGGCACAGAGCTCAAGGACCACCCACATACTACTTTTCCCATTCTTTTCAAAATACAGTTCAAAAGAGTGGACTCTAAAAATCAGCACCACATTAGTACAGCACCGTAACCTCACACTTCTGGTTCTGACTAGAGTGTTGGAAGGAGAAATGCACTGTTGGGTTTATCCCTAGCTGGGAGCCAAGCTACCCTCATTCCTGGGAGCAAAGTGGAAGTGACACTGAATTGCACAGTTGCTAGGTGAAAAGATGGTTTCAATATACTGTTGGTGGTATGGTCATGTAAGCTACACTGCACTACATTCTCTGAATCTACACATCTGTCAGCGGGTCAGTGTGATAGCATCACTAGACTGGAAATGAAGGCTAGCATGGACCTACTTAACGATCACTGCTTCTGTCACATATGTCTCCAATATTGCTCAACTGACATGATGTGGGAGGGCTGTGAAGATTAACTGCAAGATAGCCATTCAGGAGGGGTCTGAGCTAAGACCTTGATCCTGTGGGTTAGCTCAAGTCAGGCGTCTATGGAACTTTCTATCGGGATTTTCCGAGATCTGATCTTTCTTATCACACCTCTCAGTCTCTCATCCCAAGTGACCACTACGCTGATGGGCTATAGCCAGCACTGGGATCGCCACATATAGACTCCAATCTCTCTTAATTTTTGCTTGAAGGGTGTTCTTCTAAAGTCGTAGGTTACCCACTGCTGCAAAACAGCTATAACCACTCTAGAGCTTTCATTCCCATGTACAGACTTCTCTGTTCCCCCACTCTGATTTGATTAGAGAAAAAAACAAACAAACAAACAAAAAATGCCTGCAGAGTTAATCCTTGAGTTCATCATGTCACAGCATGAGAATCAAGAACTCTATATATCTGACACTATCTCACAAGAGGAAGATGTTTATTTTTGTGGGGTTTCTGATTTTTGAGGTTTATGTAAAAATGGTCATCTCTTTGTGAAGACAGGAAAAATAATACAATGACTCAGAGTGGGCCTTGGGTACAATGTGTAGACATAGCTGAGTGTCCTCATGCTACTTAGATTTCATTAACTCTAAATTAATCCTGTTTTCAGGACTGATTATTCTTTACTAAAAAAGGAATTACAAAATTTTTCTGAGCAGAAAAACTGACACAAAGTCTTATTAGTAGCCTAAAGACTAAAAATTCATTTACTGAGTGCAATTTGTTTAAATTAAAGTAGCATATAATCTATTCAATGTCTGAGTTCATTTGTAAATAAATGCCTACCCCTGCTAATAACAATAATAACATGCTGCATGTGTTACAATCTTTTATACTTTTAAACACTTTCAATATGAAGTGAACCACTTTTAATTTCAATAAACATCCATAAAATTTACACATTGATTTAATTGTCAATGTTCCACCAAAAAGAGATATTGAAATCCTAAACTTCGGTACCTCAGAATGTGACTTACTTGGAAAAAGTAAGGTTAAAATGAGGTCATTAAGGTAGATCCCACTCCAATATGACAGTATCTTTATCAAAAAGAGGAAAGTTAGACACAGGCTCAGAAGGAAGATGATGTGAGGAGACAGCAAAGAGACAGTATGAATCAAGCCAGGGAATATCTGAGACCTCCACAAGCCAATTTTCTCCTGCTTACCTGGAATCAGTCATTTCAAATATTGTTTTCTTTAACCAGGCTTCTCTTGGAGGATCTGACATGGAAGTTGATGGGTTCTGCTTCCTAGATGAATGAACTATGGTTACAAAAGTGCTGAATTTCTAAATTTACATAATGAGTGTTCAAGTAATATGATTGTGTACCAGGGAAAAATAATTTCAGGGAGCAAGTTCCTTCTTTCTAAGTGAGGGCCTGTAATTTCATTGCATAAATGTCCTAGTATATTCAGCATATATTTATGAAGTACTTATTATGTGCCTGGTACAGTATAAGACAGAGGATTATTCATGAAACACAATTAAACTGAGATTCATTATAAGTAGATCTGGCAGAAGAACGACAACAGTTTCCTAAACACTCTGGGTGGAGCCAGGAAAAAAAGGAGTCCCCACCCCCGTCTTGGAAAGCTTGAGCTAAGTTTGATACTATCATGGAAGAACTTGGTATATTCTCCATTAAAATAGAGATATTTTTGTTGGGGTTAATAAATAAAAATAACAAGCTTTGTTGTTCAATTAAGGTGATTGAATCAAATGAGATTCATGGTAGCAATGCCTAATCTTTGCTTACCAGTATCACTATGTTCAAAATTGTTAAGCACTCTCTTCTTTGATCTTTTCAACCACTTTATTGGGTAGGTACTACAGTACTACCTCATTTGAAGATGAATAAACCCATACATAGAGGAGCAAATAACTTACTTCTTAGGTCACAGATGTAACAAAAAGTGCAGTTACATTCCAAAACCATGATTGTCTGTTTCCAGAACTGACAAAAGACGCCAAAGACACTCACTTTCTAAATAGCACATCCACTAACTAGGCTAAACTTTGAGTAAAGGAACTTCCTTGGTGATCCAGGGGTTAGGATTCCGAGCTTCCAGTGGGGAACATGAGGGGAGAAGGCCTTGATTCCTGGATCAAGGAACTGGTATCTCACACACTGAGGGGAATTGTCAAAAAATTTAAACAGAAAGAAAAAAAAGAACTTTGGGTAAAAATTCACCTCTGAATCTCATGAAATAATAACAGCCTTTGATTCACAGTTATGCAAAATCATCCCTTCATTTTTACAAAGTCTAGTCTAAGAGAGTAACAGTACTCCAAGAAAAGAAAATACTATAAAAACTACAGAGAGCAGGGTTTATAGATCCCTCAGAATGTGAATTTCATTTGCTGAATAAATCACTCCAGAATACAAATTAGTATTTCAGAAGAGGGAAAAGTGTGTATAGATGATCATTGGAGCAAAGGAGTAACAGATGGCAAGTGGAACTTTTAAAAATCCAATACCAGTGAATCAGACAAATGAGATCGGAAAATAGCCTTTTGTTTCTACCTTCAACAATTCTCTTCCCAAATAAAAATTCTCCTGTCAGCTATAGAGTTTATATCAAATCTACCACAAGTGTTCAAAGCAAAGAGAAACCATGGTGGTGTTAAATGACAGAATTGGAAATGGCCTTAGAGACTATGTGTAACCCTCATACAGAGGTTGAAACCTCAGCACAGAGTTTAAAGTTGGTAACAACTGTAGATGGAAATCCTATGGCTAAAATGCATTCATTGTTAATGTGGGAATCGTAAGAGTGTATGTCCAAAGTATTCTTTCTTCTCTATGTATTCTTCTGGAGGTGAAGTCTGACATGTTTGTTAGTTCAAACAGTTTGTAACTCTGTTAAGAACATCCAGTGCTCATATATTTTCTAAAGCTGACTTATCACCAGTAAGGTATTTCATTTTCACAAGAACCTTCTCACACATGGGCCACATGCCAATGCAGCATTTTTCCCTTATAATCTTGAACGGTGAGGCAGGTTTGACTCCATCCTTCTTCCAGAGCGTGTGGGCAGAGTATCAGCCACAATTACAGTGAGGAGGGTGACTTCACTGAGTTCTGGTCCATGATGCACAGCTGGGAGAGGAAATTATTTTAAAACATGTTTCACATCCCCCAGCCTCTCTTCTCCTTGCCTGGTGGCACTGGTAGTCTTTTGTTCCACATGACATGACCTCAGTATGGAAACATCCCAGGTTCCTGGGTCATCACTTGAAAGAAAGCCACCCAGGAGAGCTGCCCGACCTCCACTGTACTACAGTATGGGTGATGAATAATCATTCTCTTACAGCACGGAGAATTCAAGACGTGCTTGTTACCACAGCATCACCTAACCTCTCCTGACTATCATAGGGAAGAACTCTCTGTAATGAACACTCCTGCAATTGTGCTTATTCAGAACTGAGAGCATCCTGAACACATGCACACAGCTTTCCATATCATGATGGTATTGATAGCAAATCAAAAATCTAAAAGACAGTAATATAGCTGACTCTATTTTCTCTTTCTCTGGGTCTCTCACTTCTGTTTCTCATTGTCCACCTACTCTGGGGATCAGTCTATATCCCTGAGATGCCAACACCAGGCTTGCCAGCTCTACACTATTGGATCAGCCTTCTCCATGTCAACACTCTAACAATTTCAGGCACCACATCTTTGGTATCTGATTCATTTTATTCACTGGGTTCATTTTTACATAACTGATTCAACCCATGTTGACATCTACTCAGGTTAGTATCTCTAACTTATTAGGGTCTGTTACAAACACAGACTATGGCTGGTATCCCTGCATATATGATAAGAATGTGGAATCAAATATCCTTTAGTTGGTATATCTTTCTATTTCTTCTCCAGGTTTAGGCAGCATTATAGTTAACAAGGGCTTCCCTGGTGGCTCAGATGGTAAAGAATCCACCTGCAATACAGGAGACCTGGGTTTGATCCCTGGGTTGGGAAGATCCCCTGGAGGAGGGCATGGCAACCCACTCTGGTGTTCTTACCTGGATAACTCCAGGGACAGAGGAACCTGGAGGGCTACAGTTCATGGGGTTGCAAAGACTTGGACACGACTAAGTGACTAAGCCCAGTACAGCACAATACATAGCCAAAAACACCCTTCACATCTGTTGGCTAGATAGGACTACCAGAAAATAACTTTTTTCACTTTTCCCTTTTCCCTTGATAAGTAGTTTTACATAAATATATTATTCACCTTATCTATGTTGGTAGACATGAGTGATTCCATTAACAACAAAATGTCAACAACAGCAGATATACCTAAATCTTTCCCCTATTATGGGAAAGATCTCATGAAACTTCTAAGGAGAGGATTCCCTTCAATTGGAGTTGAATGTTGTAAACATTTCTCCTAGCTTTCTGACATGATATGAGACAGTTGCAACAGTGATGGAGAAGGAAAGGGCATGATTTTGGAGGAGACCTTGAAATGATGAATTGAGAAGAGAGGAATTTGAGACTAGGCTGCTCCTCTGAAACTGGCAGGAATCACCAAGTCAGTAAAACCTCCAAACATCTGAAGACACAGACATATTTATAGTCTTATTTTCCTTTTCTAAAGAGGAAAATCACTACATGGGGGGAAAAGAGTGAGAATATTTGCAGCAACAAGAAACAACCTAAGAGATAAGCACATGTAAAGGACACCTGCTTCGCTATAAGAGACACAGAAAAGAGATTATCTTTGAAGATATACAAAGAATTGCCTAAAGGACTGGAAGCTTTTATCCAGAGAAAAAAAATGGGAGAAGAAGGCAAAGCTGAAAGAATTGTCAAGAAAACACAAGAATATGCCCAAACCATGCCCAGCTGTGAGTGAGGAGGAACTCAGTCACTTAAGGAATGCGCAGTGGCTCAGAACACCAGCAGCAAAGGGCATGCACATCACCCGCTTCATTCACAACCTATTGGTTCCTGGTCAACAATTTTAACCCATTGTCATAAGTCAACAACCCTAACACTACCCCTAACCTGACGTCCAGTATTAATAGTGTCTGCCATGGTATCTTCACTTGACCCGTTCTGATTGGTGATACAGGACACAGGTCATCACTGTGATCATGGCACCTATTTCTCTAGTTTTCTAGAAACTGAGACCTAGTCAATATATTTTAATTTGCTTATTTTCTGCTTAAACCACTAATGGTTGATTTCTCGTTTGTAACCATATCCCTGGAGTGGACATTTTCCATGCTCTGCTCAGATCCTCTGATTCCACTCTTCAGGGCTGTGAGGTTTCTCCCCAGATTTCCCCTCTGTGCACTCTTGGTGGTAAAGGTAACTCTTGCAACTTTCTTTGAAAGGACTACCCTCGGAGGATAAAAGTGTTTTGTACACAAGCCCACAGAGCTGCAAATGCTTGAAAACTGACGCCCTCCTTAGGCAGTATTTGACAAATGATCAACAGGTTAGGAATATGAAAACTCCTGTGTCAGCTGGCTAGGGCTGCTATAACAAAGTGCCACAGCCTGGATGCCATCAACAATAGAAATTTACTTTCGCACAATCCTGGAGGCTAGGAGCCAAAAATCAAACTGCCATTAGAGCTGGTTCTTCTGAGGCTGATCTCCTTGGTTTCCCTTCTTCCTGAGTCTTCACGTGGTTTTCGTTTTGTGTGTGTATGTGTTCTGATCTCTTCTTAGGAGGACACTGGTCATGTCAGATTGGGGCCCACCCATGTGACCTCATCTTAACTTTTTTTTCTTTTTAATTGGAGGGTAATTCCTTTAAACTGTTGTGTTGGTTTCTGCTGTACAACAGCACAAACCAGTCATAACTACACAGACATGCCTTCCCTCTTGAGACTCTCTCCCACTCTACCCAACAGCGCACCACTCCAGGTCATCACAGAGTGCTGGGTAGAGAGCCCTGCATACAGCAGCTTCCCGCTGTCTCCTTTATACATGGTGGTGTGTATAAGTCCATGCTAGTCTTTCAGTTCATCCCACCCTCTCCTTACCCCATTGTGTCCATCCTCTACGGCGGTGTCACTATCCCTGCCCTATCCATAGGTTCACCAGGACCATTTTTCTAGAATCCATACATATTCATTAATTTGGTTTTCTCTCTCTGACTTTTCATGCTGTACAATAGGTTCTAGGTTCATTCACCACATTACAACTGATTCAAATTCATTCCTTGTTATGGCTGAGTAATATTACACTGTGGGCTTCCCAGGTGGCTCAGTGGTAAAGAATTCACCTGCAGTGCAAAAGACATGGGTTTGATCCCTGGGTTGGGAAGATCCCCTGGAGGAGAATATGGCAACCCACTCCAGTATTCTTGCCTGGGAAATTCCATGGACAGAGAAGACTGGAGGGCTACAGTCCATGGGGTCACAAAGAGTCAGACACGACTTAGTGACTAAACAACAACAATACTTCATTGCATATATGTACCATAACTTCCTTACCCATTCTCCTATCAATGGACATCCAGGTTGATTTCATGTCCTGGCCAGTATAAACAGGGCTGTGATGAACATGGGGTGGGGGGCGGTATATGTATCTTTTTTAATTATGGTTTTCTCAGGGTATATGCCCAGTAGCGGGATTGCTAGGTCATAATGGGCTTCCCAGGTGGTGCTAGTGGTAAAGAACCCACCCGCCAATGCACGAGACGTAAGAGACATGGGTTTGATCCCTGGGTCAGGAAGGTCCCCTGGAAGACAGCATGGCAACCCACACCAATATTCTTGACTGGAGAATCCCATGGACAGAGAGAACTGGTGGGCTACAGTCCATGGGGTCACAAAGAGTTGGACACAACTAAAGCAATTTAGCATGCACACATGCACAGCACATGGTAAGTAAAGACATTAACTCCAAATATAGTCACATTCTGAGGTACTGAGAAGTTAAGACTTCAATATCTGCATTTTTAGGGGGACACAATTCAGCTTATATCAATGACCTCCCTTGTATCAAGGAGATATAAACAGTGAGACATGGTATAGTCCAGAGAGGCTCTGAAAGATGAAGCTGAGGCTGGGACATGGTCTAAAATCACACTCTTTCCTGAGTTTCTTGCCGTTGTTTGGCCAGTTCCACTCAGCATTTCAGTGGTTTCTCTTGGGAGCCCTTCCTTAACAAATTACTTGAACAGGAATTCTCATCTCTGGCTCTGCTTCCTGGAAAGCTGAACCATTAGATTATCCTGAATAATACACCTTCCTTTGCTCAGACGGTATTCCAACAGAAAAAGCTTCAAGAGGATATGTAGCTTTATCCTCTGTAAAGCATCAGGAAGTGCTGCCAGTGAGACAGAGAACTGAGGACTCGGAAAACCCTCTCCTCTACAGAAGCACTGAGGACATGGGGGGCATTGTCAGAAATCACCTTTTCAGAGCTCTGGAAATTAACCAAAGGGTTGCAACACTCTAGAAAACACACATCCAAGAAAAATGGCTGAATCTCAGTAAGAACAGATAACTTGCAGGATTTCAACCTGTCTACTTCTATCCCCCTTTTCCAGCACTGCCGTAGCCTTGAAAAACCAACACCCTCACAATCAGTGAAGACTAACATTCTAGCAGCCTCTGAAAGTGTCATAACAAGGATGAAGCTATTCCAGTGCCCAAGTCCCAGAGAACTGCTGTTATCTGACCTGGCTGTCCATTCCCTGGAAAGGAACTCTCATAGAATCAGCTTTCATTTGACCTAATTCAGAATTCCTTCCAGGGAAAACAGCTTTTCAATACACCGTAATCAAACTATCAAATGTGAAAGCAACAAGAGATTCTTGAAAGCTGCAAGAAAGATGTACTCATCACATACAAGGGCTCCTCAATAAGATTAATAACTAATTTCTCATCAGAAATCATAAAGACCATAGGTAGTGAACTGATACATTCAAAGTGCTGAAATAAAAACACTATCAACCAAGAGTTGAAGCAGCAATTCTATAGAACCAAGACTTTTACATCCAGTAAAATAATTCTTTGAAAGCTAAGGAGAAACTAAAGTATTTCTATATAAACAAAAATGGAGAGAAGTGGTCATTAAAATATCTGCTCTACAATAAATACTAAAGGAAGAAATGAAGGAACACTAGACAGTAACTTAAATCGACATAAATAAATAAATTACAGCAGTAGAGAGAGCTAAATAAATACAACAGATTCTATAATGTATGTATTATTTATAGTACTTTTTGTTCCTAACTGATGAAAAGAAAACTGCATAAAGCAATAATTATAAATCTGTGTAGATGAGCCTATAAAGAAAGAAGATGCAATTTGCATGACAATAATAGCAGAAAGGATGATGGAGAAACTAGGGCCATTTAAGAACAAAGGTTTTTAAACTACTGACATTAAGTTTGTGTTAATATGATTAGACTGTATAAATTAATATGCTGATCACAATTCCTAGGGCAGTAACTAGGAAAATGATATATACAATAAAATAAATGACAAAGGAATTAAAGCGATAACACTAGAAAATCAGAACACAAAAGAAGGCAGTAAAAGAGGAAATGGAGAACAACAAGAACATAAAAGACATAAGGCATAGAGAAAATAAATAGAAAAATGGAAAACATAAGTATTACCATATAGCAATTTCATTAAATGTAAATGGAATAAACACTCCAATTAAAAGGCACTGCTTGGTAGAATGGATTTAAAAGAAAAAAAATCATGATCTGACCACATGTAACTCAAAACCACAGTGAGATACCACAATATTCTAAGGTATTATTTGTTCTTCCTTCTCTTTTAAAGTTTCTATTGTTTGGGGATCTGAGTGTTTTGAAGAAAACACTGAATCATACCTCACCTCTGTGTACACACACGTACACACACACACTAGCATATTTTTATGTCTCTGTTCTACATGCTAAAATGGAGGAAATGCAATAGATAAGGGCCAAGTAATGATATTCATAGAACTTAATGCTGTGTCAACATGCCCACATCTATCCAAATGTAGGATTTCCAAAACATTTTAGAAACAAAATTTATACTCACAAAATATGCCACATACATGCAAAGTGGGCCAGAGAGCCTTGCAGAATCAGAAGGGACTATTCTGCAAATGTACTATTCTCACTTTATCTCCACTGCAACCCTATGATATAAATATTAACAAGTATTTTAATCTCCACTTAAAAACTAAGGACTTAGATGTCGGGAAGATACATTATTTGCAGAGGCTGTACAGTTACTTTGTGGCAGAAACAGTATGAAAACATACCCTGATTCTTGCCTCTCATTATACAAACAGCCCATTGAAGCAGCAAGTGAAATTGTTCTGACTTTAGTTAAAATGCCTGAGAGAATTTTAAAGTAAGTGATGAGATTTTGCTATTCTATAACTTAATTTAAAAAGAGGAATGAAAGAAGTAGTGCTGAGAATGGGCTGCAAGTCTTTAATGGCATATTTGCTTAAAATATTGTAGAGGGAATTGCCCATGAGCTGCTTATTGAAATCAAATAAATTTCCTTAAATCACTGTCTTTTTCTTTTCATTAACAAAGTCTGCACTGGCAATGAGTTTGCAGTCATCACAGTGATAAAACGCAGCCTGTCAACCTGTCTAGAGGAAGTCAATAGCACACTGAACTAAGCCCCCTACCTTCAGCATGTACACACACAAAAGCAATATCCTCATTTTATGGCCTGAAGTATTTTTCTCTTCTACTGTGTGCTTTTCAAAAAGTGGCAATGCCTTGGAAGCAAAAGGAGGACACTCGAGCCACTTTTGAAATAAATTCAATATCTGTTCCTGTTAGAGAAAATTGTCATAAACCACAAGGCATTGTATTTTGGTTAAACTATCAGCCAGCCACCTTTTATGGAACTGTCTTTACTAACTACTGCATTTCTTGAAATTGCCCACGTTGCTCATAAATGTCAAACAAGGTTTGCATACTTACCTGGGCTTTTCTATTTAGCAAGTGACAGCAAAATGCCCTCCCAGTAGAACGCTATCCATGTAATTTAGCTGAGGAAGTAAAACTAAGAACGAAGATGTCTCTTGCCCCACCGTGGTTGCACTGCTGAACAAGAAAATGCCCCTTATCCTCACTGAGAAGCAGCACCAAGAGGGAGCATAGAGCATTGTCTGTATGATGCAACCAGCTGTGCATGGAATGAACCGTTAATTAAAAATTACTTAAGAGTAATAAAACTAGGGTCACCACTGTCATTTTAATTTCAGTGGAATTGAAAGACAATGCTTTGCCAGCACTAAGTCATTCTGTTTCATTTCTATCTCCTTCTCTAGGATAGTACAGCCAACACAATAGAGGTCTCCAATGCTTCAAGAAGAGATTAGGTGGGAAGGCAATCAAAGACTACTTTAAGGCACAGAAAAATCCCTGCAACATCTATGATATTCCTCTCCCTTCTTATAAAAAAGGATTTGGCTCCCTGTTTCTTCATCTATAAAATAGTAATAAGAATATCTGACCAAGAAAACTGTTGTAAAGACCGAATGAAAAAAAAAGTGTGTATCAAAATCTTCTGGTTAAGATGATACCAAAAGTCTGCATGGAAACACCATCCAAAGTCACCTCTAGCCAGGCTAACCAAGAATAAAAGACAACACAAATTGCTAGCGTCAAAAATGGATGAAATACCATCACAACTGATCTCACAGATATTAAAATGGTAACAGAGGAATACTTACTACAAAAAACCCTATGGTCACAACTTTGGCCATTTAGATAAAACAGATGAACTCATATCAGTTCAGTTCAGTCGCTCAGTCGTGTCCGACTCTTTGCGACCCCATGAATCGCAGCACGCCAGGCCTCCCTGTTCATCACCATCTCCCGGAGTTCACCCAGACTCATGTCCATAGAGTCCGTGATGCCATCCAGCCATCTCATCCTCGGTCGTCCCCTTTTTCTCCTGCCCCCAATCCCTCCCAGCATCAGAGTCTTTTCCAATGAGTCAACTCTTCGCATGAGGTGGCCAAAGTACTGGAGTTTCAGCTTTAGCATCATTCCTTCCAAAGAAATCCCAGGGCTGATCTCCTTCAGAATGGACTGGTTGGATCTCCTTGCAGTCCAAGGGACTCATATAAGGAGAAATAAATAAGCTGAATAGCCCTATATGTACTTTTTAACTGAATCAATATTTAATAGCTTTCAAAAAAAAAAAAAGTATCAGGCTTAAATAGTTTCACTGGTAAATTCTACCAAACACTTTAAAATAAATTATACCAATTCTCTCTCAAAAAATAGAAATAAGAAATAATTCTATGAGGTCAACATTATCCTAAAACTGAAACCAGATAAATATTACAAGGAAACAAATGACTAGTAACCAAACAATTAAGATCATGAACATATATGTGAACTTCCTTATGAATATTAGCAAACGACTCAAAAACTGCGTAGAAAGAATTCTACAGCACAGCCAAGCAGGATTTATTCTAGGCATGCAAGTTTGGTTCAACATTCAAAAAGCCATCAATCTAATCGATCTTATTAATAGAAAATTCTAGATAACCTAAACAAAAGATAAAATTTTAAGGATCAGAAGCAAAATAGCAATAATCATAGCAATAGAACAACAACTGAAATCACTCACTGAGTCCTTAAAGAAGCGCCCTTTCTGCTCACTGCCATACCAGTTCAGTCTTGTCCTACCAGGAACAAACAGAAAAAGGGCAAAAGGCAAGGCCAGAACTGAGGGGCTTTCCTTCTCCTTTACCCAAGAGTCTGAATGAAGATCTTGAAATATAGCTGTTTATATACCCATTTCACAGAACAGAGAATATCAATACTCAAAAGACTAAATAACCTGCTTTGGAACAACCAGTGCTTGAGTAACAGACCAGGAAATGATGCCAGGTGTGATAGCAAAGCAGTAGCCATGGAAGCACACTGGATCTTAGAAACAGCAAAAAGGAAACTCCTGAGCGACAACAAAGGAGCCATTTGGGAAATCCCGTTGGCGAAAGGGGCCTGGATTAAGATAAAAGGAAGTGAGTCTGCACCATAGTAGCAAACAAGCAAATCACCCTCTTCCCTCCCTGCTACTTGATGCATGGAGAGAGGGACACTGGAGCACATGGCGCCCAAGGGCAGAGGGAGAAGCAGACAGGTAGGAAAAAAGGTATCTGCAACACTGTGGGTGTAGACAGCGGTGCACTGCAGGGGGTCTTACCTGGGTGACTGGGCGTACCTGGGGGTACGCCTTACCTGGGTGACTCACAGAAGGCTTCACATTGAAGGGAAGACGTGAAAGTGAAAGCAAAAGTCGCTCAGTCCTGTCTGACTATACAGTCCATGGGATTCTCCAGGCCAGAATACTGGAGTGGGTTCTCCAGGGGATCTTCCCAATCCAGGGATCGAATCCAGGTCTCCCACATTGCAGACAGATTCTTTACTAGCTGAGCCACAAGGGAAGCCCAAGAATACTGGAGTGGGTAGCCTATCCCTTCTCCAGGCGATCTTCCTGACCCAAGAATGGAACCGGGGTCTCCTGCATTGCAGGCAGATTTTTCACCAACTGAGCTATGAGGGAAGCCTCTTATGAGGGGAAGAGCCTTAAAGATGAATGGACATCAAAGACCTTAACTGTTCTATAGAAGAGTTAGTTAACTCTTCTATTAACTAACTGTGTGAGCCTAAGTAAGTTATATAACTTCTCTGGACTTTGCAATGTTTCATCTAAAAAATGACAGAGGAAGGTGAGAGTTTTTAAGCATTCTCTTAGTTCCATCAGTCAAGAATTGTATGAATTTGTAACAGAATGGAAATATGTCTGACTTTCCCCCACCATCTCTCATGCATGCTGTGTTTTCCCTTTCCCTTCTGCTTGCCTTTCCAACCCACACTACCCTACTACACCCCTACCACCACCACCGAAAAGAGAGGAAGTGAAATGCAAGTTTTAAAATGGCAAGTGCCTTTACTCTTGGCTAAGTTTAACATGCATTTAGTCACCTGTGGTGGGTTATTTTGGCTTTAGACTCTATTTATTCTGTCAGTCAGTAAAAATAGGTATCACTCAACACACCACCACCACAGCATATGTGCAGACTCTAGCATGGAAAGAGGACTCTTTTCTGTGGAATTTTAGAAAAGCCATTAGCTTTATAGCATTTCACTAATATTTTGGCATTTCAACATACGACTTCAAATCTTAGGCATATGGAATCTCTAGGAAGTCTATTACATTTGAAGGAACTGTAATATTTTATTGTTAAAGGTATATTTTTTAGATAAACTACAGAGGAAAAAAGTGATGAAAATGCTGAGTCATTGTAGAAACAGAAGAAAAAAGAGAAAAGTACAGAGGAATTAGTACAGATAAAAACCCTGGATTCTGACAGGTTCTAAAGGGCAGAGATGACTTGAACTAACATATGAAGATCCAATTCTTCAAAACCTTTTTCCATTATCAGCAAGGAAAATCAGCATCCCTGTGACCATGCTCTGTCATATAGCTGAGCTGAAATGGTAGAGCCTAGCCTTTCAGTGTGGAGAAGGAAATGGCAACCCACTCCAGTGTTCTTGCCTGGAGAATCCCAGGGACAGGGGAGCCTGGTGGGCTGCCATCTATGGGGTCGCACAGAGTCGGACACGACTGAAGCGACTTAGCAGCAGCAGCAGCAGCAGCCTTTCAGTGAGTAGACCCAGCTTCTGAGTGCTGTGTGACTTTGGACAAACTCTTTAACCTCTCTGAATTTCAGTCCCCCCAGATGCAAAATGAAGTCTTTTGTGAGGAGAATAGAAAGTGGGAAAAACAGATTTTAGGTCATACAATCTGGGTTCATTCATTCACTTATTTTTTACTATATGCTTACCAGGCATAAAATACTAAGGATCTTCCAGTGAGTAAAAGCAAACAGAAAGCTATGAAAATATATTTAAACCAATAAATATAAAGATGCGCTTGTGAGGTGGCCAGAGAAAAGATGCGCGACACCAGAACTCTGATAGGAGCTGAGTTGTTCATGTGATGAAAATAAAAGGTTTGGGGGATGGAAGAAAAGATTCTGGGCATGGCCTTGAGGAACTGCAAACTAGAATTAACTAATCAAGGAGGATAAGCCTCCAAGACAAATAAAGGAAAGGAGAGAAAGGAGGACTTTGGGATATTAACATTGTTGAGACCAGAACAGTTCTCTCAGGAGGCAGCCCGTGGTTGATCCATATGAGCCTGGGGACAATGAGTGAGGAGGCAGGGCCATATGTACCTCGCTTAGCTTGGTGACTGTCAGCAAGCCTTCTGGCCAGTTTGAGTCTCAACTTCCCCAGCTGTGAAAAAAATACTGGAGCTAACCATATCTCATTTAGAGAGAATACCACAGTATTTGACAGAGGACATGGTCACAAAATATTCCCCTGTATGTACAAGATTCATGCAAGAAAAGTTTTCATGGCTTTAATTCAGATTTAACACACCTTCAAATTTGTCTTGGTGGGGTTAATCAGAATAGCTATTATGAAATTGACTCCTACAGTCAAAAATGCTATAATTGACAAGTTTTAGGTAACAATCTCCATAGAAGTATAAATATGCAAGCAAATAAAACCAAAGGTAAAAGATCATTAGTAGGTAATTCAGAAGGATTATATAACAGAGGCCTATTACATGGATCAGTTACAGCACAACTGTGTTGACAGCACAGTTGCCATCATTTAAAATTTCTCTTCCACATCAAGACTAAACCAGTCTTACGACTCCCAAGAAGATACCACACTGACTACCCCATTCTTTTGCAAGAATTAGAACAAAACCCTCACCTGTTGACATTCCTCAGCAAATGTACAGCATCTACAAAGCACCCCTCTCTTGCTCTCCTTTCTCTGGGAGAACAGTAGCTAGGGCTACCTTTTATTTCACGCTTGTTATGTTCAAATGACCAGGTTGCATGTTTCACACACTTCATCTCCCCTAATGAGTGAGTGAAGTTGCTCAGTCGTGTCCGACTCTTTGCAATCCCATGAACTGTAGCCAACCAGGCTCCTCCACCCATGGGATTTTCCAGGCAAGAATACTGGAGTGGGTTACCATTTCCTTCTCCAGGAAATCTTCCCGACCCAGGGATTGAAGCGAGGTCTCCCGCATTGTAGGCAGATGCTTTACCGTCTGAGCCACCAGGGAAATCCACCCTAAGCACCCAGCAAACCTGCCAGGTAATTATGACCAGTCCCAAAAGGGGATGGGACTGAGGCTCACTGAAGTTAAATGACTTAGAATTACAAGGCTCATTCATGGAAGAGCCAGGATCTGAAATCAAATCACTCTTGTTCTAAAATCTAAGATTTTGTTATATCAATTTTTCCCCTGAACTCAATGGCTCAATGGGGAAACAATATGAAAGGTGGGGAGGGAGGGAAGGGCAGGAGTCCAGTGATAACACTGGCAGTGAAGGAGAATATTATCTGTAGATAGTGCTGTCAAATTTAGCATATAAAAATACAGAACATTACATTTGAATTTGAAATACCCCATTTTTTAAAAGCACAGCTCCATGTAATATTTGGGACCTATCCACACTAAAAAAAAATTGTTTGATATTTAACTGAAATTCAAATTTAACTAGGCATCCTGTATTTCACCTGGTAACCCTATTTGTAATTTTAAAACAACAGGAAAACTATCTAAAACTATCTTATGGAGGCACCTCCATAAGATAAAGAGCAACATATAATCTAGAAATCCCACTCCTGAGCATGTATCTATAAAAACCTATAATTCAAAAAGATACATGTGGCCAATTCCATTGTAGCATTACTTACAATAGCAAAGATACAGAGGCAACCAAAATGTCCATCAACAGATGAATGGATAAAGATGTGGTACATATATATGATGGAATAATACTCAATCATTAAAAAAACAAAGAAAAATGTTATCTGTAGCAACATTGATGGACCTAGAGAATATCATACTAAGTGAAGTAGGTCAGAAAGAGAAAGACAAGTATCACATGACTTATTGCTCATATGTGGAATCTTTTAACAATCATACAAGTGAACTTAGTACTAAACAGAAATACACACACAGACGTAGAAAACAAAATTATGGTTACTATGAAGGAAAGGGGCACTAAGCATAGCAGCTGCAACCAAGTGAATGTTAACATTCTAGGAATCAGTGAACTAAAATGGACTGGAATGGGTGAATTTAACTCAGATGACCATTATATCTACTACTGTGGGCAGGAATCCCTCAGAAGAAATGGGGTAGCCATCATGGTTAACAAAAAAGTCTGAAATGCAGTACTTGGATGCAATCTCAAAAATGACAGAATGATCTCTGTTCATCTTCAAGGCAACCCATTCAATATCATGGTAATCCAAGTCTATGCCCCAACCAGTAATGCTGAAGAAGCTGAAGTTGAATGGTTCTATGAAGACCTACAAGACCTATTAGAACTATCACACAAAAAAGATGTCCTTTTCATTATAGGGGACTGGAATGCTAAAGTAGGAAGTCAAGAAACACCTGGAGTAACAGGCAAATTTGGCCTTGGAATGCAGAATGAAGCAGGGCAAAGACTAATAGAGTTTTGCCAAGAAAATGCACTGGTCATAGCAAACACCCTCTTCCAACAACACAAGAGAAGACTCTACACATGGACATCACCAGATGGTCAACAC
>SJYT01069251.1:0-13700 GCA_006410635.1 Cephalophus harveyi | reverse complement strand
AAGAATTGATGCTTTTGAACTGTGGTGTTGGAGAAGACTCTTGAGAGTCCCTTGGACTGCAAGGAGATCCAACCAGTCCATTCTGAAGGAGATCAGCCCTGGGATTTCTTTGGAGGGAATGATGCTAAGGCTGAAACTCCAGTACTTTGGCCACCTCATGCGAAGAGTTGACTCATTGGAAAGGACTCTGATGCTGGGAGGGATTGGGGGCAGGAGGAGAAGGGGACGACCGAGGATGAGATGGCTGGATGGCATCACGGACTCGATGGACGTGAGTCTGAGTGAACTCCAGGAGATGGTGATGGACAGGGAGGACTGGTGTGCTGCAATTCATGGGGTCGCAAAGAGTCGGACACGACTGAGCGACTGAACTGAACTGAACTGAACCGCTGTGATGATATCCTTATACATAATTATTTGTCTATATCAATGCTTTTGTTTATATTACTAGAAATAGAACCATAGGTCAAAAAGTATTAATGTTGTAATGTCCTTGACACAACTTTCCAAAAGTTACATGGGTTAGCCTTATTGTCAGTCTATAAAAAAGCTACTTTACCACAACTTTACCAGGTATAGGTCATATCATCATTTTTCTTTTATCCTTAGTGAAACTGTAATCACTTCTTCAGAAAAGGGGCAAAAAACTTTTAAATTCACTTAAGTTATAGCATATAACTACACTTAAGTTTTTAATTTCCATGAAATTTGCTCCAGATGGCTCATAAGTAAGCTGAAAAAATTAAAAACAGACTATTTTAATCAAATTTAATCTACTCTTTTGGTCCAATTGAATACAATGCTTAAAAAAATAGGCACTTAGAAATTGTTAATAAAGTCTATTTTTCAGATATAGCCTTTAAAGGAAGAAAGCAGTACCCCCATGGTTCTCAGGCACACCACCCTTGAATTTCTGATGTTTCCTCTGAGAAATAGGACAGGAAAGAGATATATTGTTAATATTCCTTCTCAGAACATACTTTGACTACTAGTAGCTAGCATATTAGATTTTTTCTTTGAAGGTACAAGTTTTAAAGGCATTTGAAGGACAGGTGAGGCTTCCCAGGTGGTGCTAGTGGTAAAGAACCCATCTGTCAAAGCAGGAAACATGAGAGATGTGGGCTCAATCCCTGGGTCAGGAAGATCCCCTGGAATAGGGCATGGAAATCCACTCCAGTATTCTTGCCTAGAGAATCCCATGGACAGAGGAGCCTGGTGGGCTACAGTCCATAGGGTTGCAAAGAGTCAGCCATGACTGAAGTGACTTAGCACACATGCATGCAAAAGATAGGTATCATCTCAAAGAATCATGTAAAGGAACATGATATACATTGCAACACTGTGCCTATTTTCATCCTCCCTTTACCATTCTTATAGTTAAACAGTGCTTTAAAGCAATTGGTTCAAGAGTGAAATTGCAGATTTTTAAAAAGTCTTTATACTACTCTTAGTTGAGAGATTTTATGCATCTTTCTTACCTCTGTAAGCCTCAGTGTCTCTGTAAGTAAAAGAATAATAGAGAACAGAAAAGAAGGGAAGAAAAAAGAAAGGAAAAGAAAGAGAATAATAATACAGTTATATCCTTTTATAAAGATTGTATGCAATGATCTCTCTTCCTCTTCCTGTTCATTAGAAGAAACCCAGCCCAATTTTCTATAACAGAAGTATGTATGGAAAGAGGAAAGGTAACATTTTGGGCTTAATAATCAAGTATAGATTTTTCTTGGATCAGAAGCACTGTGTTAATTTTAAAAATGATGTTTAAAATTGTTTAATGTTTTAAAACGCTAAAAATGGCTTTAAATGATGTTTAAAAATGCTATCAATAAAATCAACATTGTGGTCAGAGTATGATATTTTTAAAATGTCTTGAGAAATCTGTATGCAGGTCAGGAAGCAACAGTTAGAACTGGACATGGAACAACAGACTGGTTCCAAATAGGAAAAGGAGTACGTCAAGGCTGTATACTGTCACCCTGCTTATTTAGCTTATATGCAGAGTACATCATGAGAAACGCTGGACTGGAAGAAACACAAGCTGGAATCAAGATTGCCGGGAGAAATGCCAATAACCTCAGATATGCAGATGACACCACCTTTACGGCAGAAAGTGAAGAGGAGCTAAAAAGCCTCTTGATGAAAGTGAAGGAGAAGAGCGAAAAAGTTGGCTTAAAGTTCAACATTCAGAAAACGAAGATCATGGCATCTGGTCCCATCACTTCATGGGACATAGATGGGGAAATAGTGGAAACAGTGTCAGACTTTCTTTTTTTGGGCTCCAAAATCACTGCAGATGGTGACTGGAACCATGAAATTAGAAGACGCTTACTCCTTGAAAGAAAAGTTATGTCCAACCTAGATAGCATATTCAAAAGCAGAGACATTACTTTGCCGACTTAGGTCCGTCTAGTCAAGGCTATGGTTTTTCCTGTGGTCCTGTATGGATGTGAGAGTTGGACTAGGAAGAAGGCTCAGTGCTGAAGAATTGATGCTTTTGAACTGTGGTGTTGGAGAAGACTCTTGAGAGTCCCTTGGACTACAAGGAGATCCAACCAGTCCATTCTGAAGGATGGGATCCATCCATCCCATCCAATCAGCCCTGGGATTTCTTTGGAAGGCATGATGCTAAAGCTGAAACTCCAGTACTTTGGCCACCTCATGTGAAGAGTTGACTCATTGGATAAGACTCTGATGCTGGGAAGGATTGGGGGCAGGAGGAGAAGGGGACGACAGAGGATGAGATGGCTGGATGGCATCACGGACTCGATGAACGTGAGTCTGAGTGAACTCCAGGAGATGGTGATGGACAGGGAGGTCCAGCGTGCTGCAATTCATGGGGTTGCAAAGAGTCAGACACGACTGAGCGACTGAACTACTGAACTGATTCATTGTACATTGTTATCCAAAGCATAATCAACATCAAAATTTAAACATATTCACTTCATTTTCATGTTAGATTGTCATAATAAAAGTCTTTAGGAAATTCCCCATACATACACTCACTTTTATTTATTTCCCTAAATGCATAGTAACAATAGAACTTTATAAGCATATTTTATTTAAGAGCAGAATTAGAATGAGTCATTTGCCAGAGATGGTTTCCTAAAGTGATCATTTTAGAGATCATATCTGGAAAACATTTCAGCAAAATAGGTGCTGTCATAAAAATATAGACTTGGGAAGATCTAGTTTTATATAGAAAAGACTTGTGAAACCAGGTCAAGTTGCTGAAAGCATAAATAGAATCAGCTTATAAAATGTTTTGATGTATTTTAAACACAGGTGATTCATTCCCTTGTAGGTTATTTTGGTTTTTGTAAGCTTTGTGGGAAATTGCACTTGGAGAAACCTACTTTTTTATATAAGTGGGTTAGGCCTAGAAGCACGAATGCTATGAGACTAAGTTTTGGCCAGTGCAGAAAGATGGAGAAAGAAAGGGAGTGCAATATGAAATTTTGAAATCTGAGAACTGTGAATCATCACAAAAGACAAGTCAACTTCATTAACTTTAGACACCCTGATCTAAAGGAGAAATAAAAGTGTTGAAAGTTTGTGGGAATTAAGCAATCATACAAAACACAATGGGATCAGAGAAGCTGCTAAGTTGGAGTCTGTCTATATGGAAAAAGAACACTGACCTGGAAATCAGACTATTGAATTTATTGGTGGTTTGCATTTTACATGTAAACTGTACTTGGTGTATAAGAACCAATAAAGAATTGACTGATAGAAACATCAAAAGCTGACTTCAATGGAAAAGAGCCTGGGTATTAAAACTTCATATAAATAAAACACAGTCATAGAAGGTTCTTTCTTTAATGGTTTCTCTTTATGACTATTTTATCTAAATTTATTGAGGTATTATTGAAATATACCATTGCTTAAGCTTAAGGTACACAACATATTGATTTGATAAACATATAATTGGAAGACGATTACCATCATAACCTTAGCTAGCACTTCCATTATGTCATATAATTACCATTTCCTTTTTGTGGTAAGAACATTTAAGATCTGCTGCTGCTGCTGCTAAGTCGCTTTAGTCATGTCCGACTCTGTTCGACCCAATGGACAGCAGCCCACCAGGCTCTCCTGTCCCTGGGATTCTCCAGGCAAGAACACTGGAGTGGGTTGCCATTTCCTTCTCCAATCTAGCCTCTTGCTGCTGCTGCTGCTAAGTCACTTCAGTCGTGTCCGACTCTGTGTGACCCCATAGACGGCAGCCCACCAGGCTCCTCCTCCCTAGGATTCTCCAGGCAAGAACACTGGAGTGGGTTGCCATTTCCTTCTCCAATGCCTGAAAGTGCAAAAGTGAAAGGGAAGTCGCTCAGTCATATCCAACTCTTATCGACCCCATGGACTGCAGCCTACCAGGCTTCGTTCATAGGATTTTCCAGGCAAGAGTACTGGAGTGGGGCGCCATTGCCTTCTCCAATCTAGCCTCTTATAAATATATAAAATAGTACTGTTAATTATAATCACCATGTTCACATTAAATTCCTCATAGTTCTCTTATAATTGGAAGTTTTTACTCTTTGACTAGTATCTACCCATATATCTCATCCCCCAAGCCCTGGTAACCACCATTCTGGTCTCTGTTTCTATGAGTTCAGCTTTTTGGGATTCCACATATATGTGATATTATATGATATTTGTTTTTGTCTCACTTACTTCACTTGGCATAATACTCCCAAAGTCCAGCCATTTTATTGCAGAGGGATGGGTTTCTTTCTTGTTATGATGAATAAAATTCTAATTTATATGTTTGCCATATTTTTTTATCCATCCATCTATTGAAGGACATTTAGGTTGTTTCTATAACCTTGCTAATGTGAATAAAGCTAAAATGAAGAGAGAAATACAAATACATCTTTATGAACCTGTTTTTATTCCCTTTGGACATATATATATATATATATATATATATATATATATGCAGAAGTGGGATACTCAATCAAGTGGTAGATTTATTTTTTAGTTTTTTGAAAGCCCTGTTTTTTTGAAAACCATTGGTCATTTGTATGTTCTATATGGTTTGATTATGCTGTGTTGTGTATGCTTAATCACTCAGTCATGTCTGACTCTTTGCAATCCCATGGACTGTAGACAGCCAGTCTCCTGCATCCATGGGAATTCTCCAGGCAAGCATGCTGGAGTGGGTTGCCATACCCTCCTCCAGGGGATCTTCCCAACTCAGGGATCAAACCCAGGTTTCCTGCATTGCAGGCAGATTCTTTACTGTTTGAGCCACCAGGGAAGCCCAACTATGATGTATCTGTAAATGAACAGGGAATTAATAAGTAAAGCAATCATTAGTAAATATTAGGTTATGATGTATCTAATATTTATTCATTGATGTATTTACATATTTCTTCCCTCTTTTTTTAGTTATTTTACTCATTTTGCTATTAATTCTTTGTGATATTCTCTAAGATTCTTGCATCTGTGGCATGATGTCTTCCCTTAACTTTAGAAAAATGTTAGTCATTATCTCTTCAAATGTTTCTCCAGCCTGTTCTTTCTCTCTTCACCAGAGATTCCTATTATCTGACATCTAACATTGTTCAAAGCTCATGGGTGCTGTGTTCTGCTTTTTTTCCCTCAAGTAAATAATGCTTTTCTAGAAGCAGACATAGTTTGTCTTCTGAGAGATTTCTTTAATGAAATCTATATAATCCAGAAATTTTAGCTGAGTGTGGGTCTTGTTGCTTTGGTTATACTTAATACATCACATTCTTCAAATTGCTCTAAATTACTTTGTAATTCGTGCTGGTGTGCTTCAGGGTTAAGTCTTCCCTTTGCCCCTCACCATGCAGGACGTTTCTCTCCAGGTTCTTCCCCCTCCCCAGCAGTAGACTGCTGTTTTTGTTGCATGGTGCTTGCTAGCTTTTCAGTGGAATGGCGGAGGAGTGGCACACAGATGAGTCATCCTCTGTTGTGCTGGCTCACCCTCAGGCATAGGCAGGCGTATGTCCCTGGGTTTCAGGGACAGGACCTTCTGAATGGTCCTGTCTCTCCCCATTGCCTGTCTATGTGTGCTAGTCACTCAGTTGTGTCTGACTCTTTGCGACCCATTAGGGAATCTCTAATGGTTTGGGCCTTGAATATTTTTCTGTCTCCTCCCCAGGGATAGAAGATTCTATTGTGCTTCCTTCCTCCAACTGTATTGGGCTTTCCCCTGTGCTTTAAGGGTGAATGACTTGTGACTCTTGTCTCAGCAAGTTAAAAGGTATGCTGTTCTGTTGGGAAAATAGGGGAGAAAGATCTGGGCAGGGCTGTATACTTTCCCCCTCAAAGGCTGCTGTTATCATTCACTAGGCCTATACCGGGAAGAGGCTTTCTCATATTTTCCTCTGTCACCAATCTTTCTTGTGAAAGTCTTCCAGTCTATGAAGAAGAGCCTGAAAGTTGGATCAGATTCTTTTTGTGTCTAATGGTAGTCCATGAGAAGTGGCTGTTTATTAAAATGTTTAGCTAAATTCTTTTTACCTACTTATACAGAATTTGCCCCAGAAAAGCAATTGTTTGTTTCAGTCTCTCTTGAGAGACTCTATTTTTCCTTAGATTTCAAATTAGGTGGTTATTTTCCAACTTTGTTCACGAGAGAATTGTCATTTTGTAGATTACAGATTTTTGTTGCTGCTGATGATGCTGTGGCTCTTGTAAGGGTACCTGGGAGTGGTATTTTTCCTAGGTTCCTCCATTATAAGTAGATGCCAACCCCCATCAAAGTTTAGGAGTTGGATTCTTATATTGATTTTGTGTCTTTAAATGTCTTTTTCTTTTACTTTTTTTATTGCGCATTTTCTTATTTGGAGTTAAAATTTGTCCCATAAATACTTTTCACCCTGAGGCAGGAGATTTCAATTCAAATGAGGAAATTAACTCTTCTTGGTTAACTTAGGGAGATTTGTAACTAACATTAAAGTGAAATCCCATGAAACATGTTCAAATGTGCTAAGGGATTAAGTTAGTTTGAATTTGTTTATTTCCTTTGATGTTTGCTGGATAACTGGGAGTTTATTTTAAACTATTTCAAAGGATTTTGATGTTTTTCCTTTTGTTGATGCTATTTCCTATTTCATTTGGGGAAATGATGGAACTATGTTTTCTGAAGAAAACATTTTACATTAGCAGAGCTAAGACCTACTTCCAGGACTAAGAAATAATAAATGACCTTATAAACTGCATTTTATTTCACTGAATTTTATTTTCAGATAAATGCAATAATAACTTTTACTTCTTTTACTTCCTCTCAAGAATAAGGCAAAAAAAAAAAAAAAAAGGCAAAAAAACCCACCAAATATTTCTTGAAGAGCTACAGAGTGAATTAATGAACTTATTCAGCTAAGGTTTTATTGAGCACATTCTCTGTGCTCAGGACTTTAACAGACACTCAGATGGTGCTCAAAGAAAGAAAATATCTTTAACCTTGTTAGGTTTAGATTCCTTCTAATTAAGCCTGGAGCCCCATCAAACATTGATTTTAGAGAGATTTATTAATCACATAATCATTCAAAAATATATCTCATTAAAAAATGTGAGTATTCATTCTAATAAATAGTGGTCACTGGAATTTTACTGAAGAAGGAATGGCAAATAAACAGGTCTCAGAAATTACATTTAAATTGAAGAGACTCAGCAAGGTCAGGGAATGAATAAGCTACCAAAAAGCCTTAATGTAAATATTTCCCAGCTCTCACACAAGGCTAGAAGACATTTACGTTCTAAGCAATAAGAGTGACAAAGCCTTGTTTTACAGGTAAGGCATTCAGTAGAGCCTAGAAGGGTAATGCTTTAGTAACCAGGCTAGACTAGTCTTAGAAAAAAATGTGACTCCAGACAAACATGACTCCTAAAAAAAACTGGGAATATGTTTCCAAAAAAAGAGAAAAAAATATATGGAAAAGCTCAAGCTGATCTATATGAGACTGCTTGGCTAGATAAAAGTATTTAAAGGGAGATACCCCAAATTAGGGGTTTCCCTGGTAGCTCAGTGGTGAAGAATCTGCCTGCAATGTAGGAGATGAAGGCTCAATCCCTAGGTCAGAAAGATCCCCAAGTGAAGGAAATGGCAACCCGCTCCAATATTCTTGCCTGGAAAATCTGATGGACAGAGGAGCCTGACAGGCTACAGTCCATGGGATTGCAAAGAGTAGACAAAGCTTAGCGACTAAATCACCACTCCACCCAAAATAGTTACTCAATATAGAGTGCTCACATAGTCCTAAAATAATAAATAAAATAATAAAAATATTAAATAATATCTCCTAAGACAGGAGACATAAGATGAAAAAGGATCCTGATCCCAAAATGTGAGAATAAATGTGATGAACTCTTTGAAGTGTTCTTCCTATAGAAGATTTCTAGGTCACAATTCATGGAGAATTCTAAGGCAAAGCCTCCTTGAGTTGAGGATAGGAAACTGGGAATTTCATGATGAAAAAGTAGTTAAAACTTGCATGGCAGAGTATCAAAGGGAAGAGAGATACACAGAAAAGGAACTCTGTGTATATGCCGAAAGTACCACTTAAGCGTTAGCAGTTACCTGTTAGTATATACATATGTGAAAACTACCAGAGGCCAGGGAAAGGCCATGTGAAATGACTGAGAACAGGGCCCAGTATCAAAACAAGACCAGGAATGGTACTAGGTCTCAGAAATTACATTTAAATTGAAGAGACTCAGCAAGGTCAGGGAATGAATAAGCTACCAAAAAGCCTTAATGTAAATATTTCCCAGCTCTCACACAAGGCTAGAAGACATTTACGTTCTAAGCAATAAGAGTGACAAAGCCTTGTTTTACAGGTAAGGCATTCAGTAGAGCCTAGAAGGGTAATGCTTTAGTAACCAGGCTAGACTAGTCTTAGAAAAAAATGTGACTCCAGACAAACATGACTCCTAAAAAAAACTGGGAATATGTTTCCAAAAAAAGAGAAAAAAATATATGGAAAAGCTCAAGCTGATCTATATGAGACTGCTTGGCTAGATAAAAGTATTTAAAGGGAGATACCCCAAATTAGGGGTTTCCCTGGTAGCTCAGTGGTGAAGAATCTGCCTGCAATGTAGGAGATGAAGGCTCAATCCCTAGGTCAGAAAGATCCCCAAGTGAAGGAAATGGCAACCCGCTCCAATATTCTTGCCTGGAAAATCTGATGGACAGAGGAGCCTGACAGGCTACAGTCCATGGGATTGCAAAGAGTAGACAAAGCTTAGCGACTAAATCACCACTCCACCCAAAATAGTTACTCAATATAGAGTGCTCACATAGTCCTAAAATAATAAATAAAATAATAAAAATATTAAATAATATCTCCTAAGACAGGAGACATAAGATGAAAAAGGATCCTGATCCCAAAATGTGAGAATAAATGTGATGAACTCTTTGAAGTGTTCTTCCTATAGAAGATTTCTAGGTCACAATTCATGGAGAATTCTAAGGCAAAGCCTCCTTGAGTTGAGGATAGGAAACTGGGAATTTCATGATGAAAAAGTAGTTAAAACTTGCATGGCAGAGTATCAAAGGGAAGAGAGATACACAGAAAAGGAACTCTGTGTATATGCCGAAAGTACCACTTAAGCGTTAGCAGTTACCTGTTAGTATATACATATGTGAAAACTACCAGAGGCCAGGGAAAGGCCACGTGAAATGACTGAGAACAGGGCCCAGTATCAAAACAAGACCAGGAATGGTACTGTATTCCAACAATCAGATGGGAAAGCTTCCAAAATTTATTAAAGCATTAGAATTGGCCTTGTCTCAGTAAGGAAAAAAATATAGACTTACATCAAATTCATCTGTGATTCCACTTAGCAAAGTTAAAAAGCAGGATATGAAGGAATCATATTGTGCCCAAGTAACTAATATGCTTGGGCTTCTCAGGTAGCTCAGTGGGTAAAGAATCTGCCTGCCAATGCAGGACATGCTGGAGATGTGGACTTGATCCCTGGAGATGGAAGATTCCCTGGAGAAGGAAATGGCAACCCACTCCAGTATTTTTGCCTGGAGAATCCCATGGACAGAGGAGCCTGGTGGACTATAGTCCATAGGATCTCAAAGAGTCAGACATAATTAAGCACACAGCACATATGCACAACTAATCTGCATCCCAAAACAGATCTCAATAGTTTTAAGAATATAATTTTATCCAGCAAAAAAGAAGAAAAAAATTGCACCTGTTGTCTAATCAAAAATTATCAGCCATGAAAAGAAGTAAAACAATGTAACTAATAATGAGGGGGAAAATACCAATCAATCAAAATTAAATTTAAATATATATCAGTTCATATAAATTTAAAAATATGCAAGATTAATAGAGAAAGACATCAAAGCAGTTCTTTTTGTTTGTTTGTTTGTTTTAACATGGAATCTATCTTTAGCAATGTGCAATAGTTGGCAACATCCCTGGCCTCTGCCACTAAAATCCATTACTCCCTTCCCTTATTGCAGCAATCAAAATTTATCCAGCCATTTTCAAACTTCTCTCAAAGGATAAAATTGCCCCAGACTTAGAACCATTGGCCTAGGGAAATATTGTGCTAGGTAGAAACAAGTAATTTAGTAAAAAAAGACCGAAATCAACTATTAGAATTGAAAACTGCACTCCTGACACGAAAAATACACTGGATGAGATTAGTGGCATGTTAGATATTGCATCAGAACAGATCAGTTGTATGACGATATAGCAATAAAAATTATCCAAGAACGCAATGAGGCTGAAATAATGGAACACAGGTGAACAGTAGGAAGTTTTCCAGTGATCAAATATATATATATAACTGGAATATCCAAAGGAGAGATGACAGGATGGGAAGTAGAGAAAATATGAATAATGGGCCCAATTTGTCCAAATATGTTGAGAACTATAAACCTAAAATTCAAAGTACAATGAAACCCAAGCACAAGTAATGCCAAGAAACTACACTGGCATATCATAATCAAATTGCTTAAAACTAATTATTAAAAAAGAAAAACAATAACACAGAAGCATTGAAAGGGAAAAAAAATCACATTACACACACAGGGAAATAGATAAAGATGATAGTAGATTTCTTGTTGGAGATGAAATCTAGGAGACTATGCAGAAATATCTTCAAAATATAAAATGAACAAAACAAAACTTACCAACTCAGAATTCTTTACCCAGTGATGATATCTTTCAGAAGGCAAGAAATATTGATTTTCCAAAAGCATAAATAGAAAGTTTTTTAAAATAATTCTTCACAATAGATTTGCACATAGAATGTTAAGGCAAGTTATTCAAGAAAAACCTAACCTCCACAAAGGAATGAAGATCACAAGACATAGTAACTGTATAGATAAAATAAAGACTTTTTATTATTTAAATTTCTTTAAAAGATAACTGTTTCAGAGAAAATAATAATGTATTATTGGTTTTATAACATTTTAAAGAATTGAAATTTATGACTATACTATCACAATGCCTGAGAGGAAAAATGTAAAATATACTGTCTTTAGGAACTTATTTTATCCATGAAGTAATGTAATGCCACTTGAAGGCAGACTCTAGCAAGTAAAGTATGTATATTGTAAACACTAAAGTTACCATTAAAATAATATAACAAAGAGTTATAACTAATAATCATACAATGGAAATAAAACAGGATCATAAAAATGCAATCCAAAAGAAGGCAGAAATAGAGGGGGAAAGGAACAAAAGATATATGGAACTGATAGAAATTAAATAGCAAGATGGTACATTTAAAACAAACCAACGACTATGACAGGCCTCCCTGTCCATCACCAACTCTCGGAACCTACCCAAACTCATGTCCATGGAGTCGGAGATGCCATTCAACCACCTCATCCTCTGCCGTTCCCTTCTCTTCCCACCCTCAGTCTTCCCGAGCATCAAGGTCTTTTCAAATGAGTCAGCTCTTCGCATCAGGTGGCCAAAGTATTGGAGTTTTAGGTTCAGCATTAGTCCTTCCAATGAACACCCAGGACTGATCTCCTTTAGGACGGACTGGTTGTATCTCCTTGCAGTCCAAGGAACTCTCAAGTGTCTTCTCCAACACTACAGTTCAAAAGCATCAATTTTTTGGTGCTCAGCTTTCTTTATAGTCCAACTCTCACATCCATACATGACTACTGGAAAAACCATAGCCTTGAGTAGCCTTGACTATATGCAGAGTACATCATGAGAAATGCTTGGCTGGATGAAGCACAAACTGGAATCAAGACTGACAGAAGAAATATCAATAACCTCAGATATGCAGATGATACCACCTTTATGGCAGAAAATGAAGAACTAAAGAGCCTCTTGATGAAAGTGAAAGAGGAGAGTGAAAAAGTTGGCTTAAAGCTCAACATTCAGAAAACTAAGATCATGGAATCTGGTCCCATCACTTCATGGCAAATAGATGGGGAAACAGTGGAAACAGTGGCAGACTTCATTTTGCGGGCTCCAAAATCACTGCAGATGGTGATTGCAGCCATGAAATTAAAAGACGTTTACTCCTTGGAAGGAAAGTTATGACCAATCTAGACAGCATATTAAAAAGCAGAGACACTACTTTGCCAACAAAGGTCTGTCTAGTCAAAGCTATGGTTTTTCCAGTGGTCATGTATGGATGTGACAGTTGGTATATAAAGAAAGCTGACCGCCAACAAATTGATGCTTTTGAACTGTGGTGTTGAAGAAGACTCTTGAGAATCCTTGGACTGCAAGGAGATCCAACCAGTCCATCCTAAAGGATATCAGTCCTGAGTGTTCATTGGAAGGACTGATGTTGAAGCTGAAACTTCAATACTTTGGATATCTGACATGAAGAGCTGATTCACTTGAAAAGACCCTGATGCTGTGAAAGATTGAAGGTGGGAGAAGAAGGGTACGACAGAGGATGAGATGGTTGGATGGCATCACCGGCTCAATGGAGATTAGTTTGAGTAAACTCTGGGAGTTGGTGATGGACAGGGAGGCCTGAGGTGCTGCTGTCCATGGGGTCGCAAAGAGACTTGTTTAGGGGGGACAAGGACTGGAGGACAGGACTGAGTGACTGAATTGAACTGAACTGATGTCATTAATCACATTAAATATAAGTGGTTTAGACACTCCAATTAAGAATCAGAGATTTTTTAGATTGGATAAAAAATAAGATCCTACTCTCTACTGCTTAAATAATACCCATTTTATATGTACAGAATATAAGAGACCACAGCTGAAAAAAGTGGAAAAAGACAGGGCACTAATGTTACTAAAAAGAAGGAAAGTTGGACAAGCTATACAAATATCAGCATAATAGATTTCAGAGCAAAAACACAACAAAACTAAGAAAGTTTACTGTAAACAAAAATGAGAGTATTTACTATAGTACTCCCTTAAGCTACAAGAAATGTACAAGGCAGTCTCTGGGCTGAAAGCAATGATATCAGCTAGAAACACAAATCTACATAATGGATTAATTAATGCTGGAATGGTATATGTTAGTGAATAAAATTGGTTTTTCTCATTTATTAGTCTTTTAAAAAGTTAAAGGGAATATAAAAATCAATGTATTGTAAGTTTATAAAATATGTAGAAATAAAATGTATGATAGATATTTCATAAAGAATGATACACAATGTAGAGTAATTTTATTTGAAGCTAGATCATGATAAGTTAAAGATGCATATTGGAAGCCTTCAGCTAAGACATAGAAAGAGTTATACCTTACATGACAATAGAGTGAACAAAGTG
>SJYT01069243.1:286502-346692 GCA_006410635.1 Cephalophus harveyi | reverse complement strand
GATCTCCAGTAGCATATTGGGCACCTACCGACCTGGGGAATTCCTCTTTCAGTATCCTATCATTTTGCCTTTTCATACTTTTCATGGAGTTCTCACATAAATTAAACCCTCAATTAGGTACTAAGATAGCCCCACTGGACTATCCTCAGTAAAAACAGACTTACAATAGCGTGAAGATGTGTAGAAAGTGGAAGTCTCTACATTACACATGTGAATAAAATATAGGACAGTAAATAGACAAAATGTAAAATATTTTGACAGTTCTGTAAAAAGTTAAATATAGATTTTACCATATACCCAGGAATTTCATTCGTAGATGTCTACTTTAGAGATATAAAACCACAAAAGATGTGTATGCAAATATTCATAGCAGCATTATTCATAATAATAATCAAACTGGAAACAACCTATCAACTGGTGAACAGAGAAACATTATTATGCAGTATATTCATGCTGCTGCTGCTGCTAAGTCACTTCAGTCTGTCCGACTCTGTGCGACCCCATAGATGGCAGCCCACCAGGCTGCCCTGTCCCTGGGATTCTCTAGGCAAGAATACTGGAGTGGGTTGCCATTTCCTTCTCCAATGCATGAAAGTGAAAAGTGAAAGTGAAGTCACTCAGTCGTGTCCGACTCTTCGCGACCCCATGGACTGCAGCCTACCAGGCTCCTCCGTCCATGGGATTTTCTAGGCAAGAGTACTGGAGTGGGGTGTCATCGCCTTCTCAGAATGGAATTTTATCTAGCAATCAAAAGAAGTAAGCTACTGATATACCATACAACATTTCAGTCGTGTCCGACTCTTCGCGACCCCATGGACTGCAGCCTACCAGGCTCCTCCGTCCATGGGATTTTCTAGGCAAGAGTACTGGAGTGGGGTGTCATCGCCTTCTCAGAATGGAATTTTATCTAGCAATCAAAAGAAGTAAGCTACTGATATACCATACAACATAGATGAACCGCAAAGACATTATGCAAAGTGAAAGAAGCCAGGCACAGACACAAAGGATCACACACTGTATGATTCAGTTTATATGAACTTTCCAAAAAGAGCACATCTGTAGAGAAACAGATAGAGGTTTGTTTGGTACCAGGATAGAAACAGAAATTTACTGAAGGCAGGAAGTTTTGAAGTGATAGAAATATTGTGATGTATACAAAATTATAAACTTATGAAAAAGCATTGAGTTATACACATTCAAATGGTGAATTATATGCTATGTAAATTATACCCCCAATAAGCCAGTTAACAACAACAAAAAGTTCTACTAAAATCAAGAAAATGATTAATTCAGGAAATACATAATTTCTTAATGATTATTTTGTTTAGCTAAATTAAATAAAATAAAAGTCAAATGTGGAGGAGCTGAGTTGAAATCTTGGCTCAGTACATTTCTACAGAAACCTGGTCAAGTTACCAAGGTTAAAGCTCAGTTTCCTAACTGGTATAAACAGAGATTTTAATAATTATATGCCTATGGGATCTTTGTTGTACACATTAAACAAGAAATAAAAGAGCATAGTAAACCATCAACGTCTACACAAATGTTAATCATAATGACGATGATATTGTCTATTAAAGAATCAATTTTGAAAAGTCTGTTCTGTTCTATAGCTTAAAGCCTCTGTGGTCACATGTGCTGCTCTTGTGTGAAGCTCAGTAATGTCACTTTTGAATATACTTTCCCCTCCTTCAAAGTAAATACTATAGAATTTTCTTTAAAAACAAAACAAAACAAAAATCCCCTCAGCAGCTTTATGAGCATAACCTGATCTTCATAAAGCATGTGTAGTAAAACTTTACCAGATAAATGGTTGCTAGCAATTGGCAAAGAGATAAAAAGGAAAATACCATGTATTGTATAGCTATTTGTAAGATAAAATATGAATATTCCTAGCCTTTGGAGTCATTGCTATACTTAGAATCCACCCTCATAAGACATATTGCTAAAGGCATCCCTCTGGTGGATGTTCACAAATGTATCAGAGGTTAAAAACATGAAAAAACAAAAACAAACAAACAAAAAAACCCCACATTTTGCCACATCAATCTGTTTTTATAAAGCCTAAAAAATCAAGTAAAGTATATTATCTACACATGAAAGGTTCTATTCTGAGTCTGTGTACATCTGGTATAGCTCATATTTTCCCTTAATTTAAATAAGTGTTATAATGAATGCCTTTCATTTAATTGCTCTATATTGGTAAGCTTCTGTCCCAAATTTAGGAATATGATTAGCAAGAATGAGAGTCACATGAAGACATACTCTCCTTTCCTCACCCCCACCCCCCATTTCCCAGATGAAGAAAACAGTGAAGAAATCAATGATACCAATATTCTTCAGTTAAATTATGATTATTGGTGGGCAATGAAGAGAAGGTGCTGGAAGTCAGTGGAGCATAGCAGTTAAGACCAGCTTGGAGTTAGACAGACCCGCATGTAATCATGCCTCTAAGTTAAATTCTGAGTTAAATTTGCCCATTCCAGTCCATTTTAGTTCAGTGATTCCTAAAATGTCGATGAACTCTTGCCATCTCCTGTTTGACAACTTCCAATTTATGGGAATGCCAGACCACTTGACCTGCCTCTTGAGAAACCTGCATGCAGGTCAGGAAGCAACAGTTAGAACTGGACATGGAATCCCTGATGCTGGGAAAGATTGAAGGCAGGAAGAGAAGGGGACAACAGAGGATGAGATGGCTGGATGGCATCATGGACTCGATGGACGTGAGTGTGAGCAAGCTCCGGGAGTTGGTGATGGACAGGGAAGCCTGGTGTGCTGCAGTCCATGGTGTCACAAAGAGTTGGACATGACTGAACGGTTGAACTAACTGACTGACTAACTGATGCGTATAAGTACTATCTGTTCATTTATTCATTCATTTAGCAGACATGTATTGAGTACTCTCTTTATGTCAGCATTGTGCTAGCATCAATGCAGTAGTAAGTAAAAAGAAACATGATGTTACTCTCAGGTAGCAGTTGGTTTAACCAGGGATTAAGATATTAATAATACAATCAGACTAATGAATATGGACTATAACTAACAGTAAGTCCTCTGAAGGAAAGGAACATGATTCACATAGTGGCATTTGTAGAGATTTCACATCTGAAGTAGATATTTTTAATACCTGTCTCATATGATGAAACTTTTTCAGTAATATGGATACTGTAATTATAAAGAATTTATGTTTTAGTCATTCTTTAATTTTAAAATAAGCAAGAAAGAAGAATATATTCTAATTTTGCAGATATTACTCAAATTCAACACATTATTTCATGTGTGGACTAAAATCTGTTCTTTCTAGACAAAAACTTTATAGTATGTCATTTGTGTTTGGTTTTGCCATAGTTTTTATTCTTTGGCTGTGGCATGCCTTATGAAGGACCCTAGTTCCCCCACTGGGTATTGAATGTGCTGCCTCTGCTATGAAAGCAGAGAGTCTTAATCACTGGACCATCAGGGATGTCCTTGTCATGATTTTGAAACAGAAACAAAAACAAAACTCCAAGTGGTCACACAGGATTGTAAAACTGAAGTAACTCAAATTGTTTATATTATTTATAATTACTGGACTATCATTGTTTGTTAGAATTTACTCTTTAAAAAATATGTATAATAGGAGTTAAAATAAACCTAAAGTGAGATAAAATGATTGTGAACCACTGTAAACTTATTCTTTCAACAAACATGTGTAGCTGAGTCCACGTTGAAGACTTACATGGAACTTGGAGTTTCCCAAATTAAATTCCATGCAGAACATATTCCTTATTGAAAGATAATTTTCAAATACTAATTTGAAGTGTACATAAATAGTACACAGTAGTAGTCACATCAATTGTTGAGAACTTAGACCAACAAAAGCTTTATTCAGGAAAGACATTGTTTAGATTTGCTGGCACAAGTCTCTAAGAAAAAGCAGACTTACATTTAATGTGTTTTATTACTGTTATTAAATTCTCTGCAGACATTACACCCCTTTATTGCTTGCACCCTGGAAGACAACCATCCTGTCCTTGGTACACCATAGATACCATGAGAGCATATAAATAACAAAAGGAACTGAACTGCAAAGCATGTGCCAGGCCCTTGTCTGAGAACACATTTTCAAGTAAGTGCAAGACATTCAATGAGGGCAGTTATATGAAAAACGGAGGAGAGAGTAATATGAAAACAGCTTGTAGAAATATGTATATGAGATGATGTATAGCCTCATAAGTCATATACAGGATTTTGATCTTTATCCTAGAAACAACTGAAAGCCTTTGAAAGTTTTATTTTTGGTGGGAGAATAGTGTGGGTGGTGAGGGGATATCATAACAGATATGTATTTTGAAGAATTCATTCTAGCTACAGAGAACAGATTGGATGGAAATCAGGGTTAATGAAGGTCAAAGATGCTACATCACTAGTGTAAGTAGAAGATAGGATTACATTGGTGACAAATGACTTGAAACAAGGTGGCTCATGACAAGAGGCATTTGTAGGACGTAAGATTCACAGAATTTGTGATTCATTTAATGTATAAGTCAGGGTATGTGAGAAAAAGTAAAAGGGAGAGAAATATTTATTCTAAGGATAACAGATTGGCTCACACAATTATAGAGGATAATAAGTTCCAAGATCTATAGTCAGCAAGCTGGAGACCCAGAACAGCCAGTCGTGTTCCAGTCCAAATTCTGGTAGGCTTGAAACTGGGGAGGAACCAAAGACAAGGAGAAAATTGATTTCTACCTGACTGGGTGAGCTGCAATCAGGTAGGAGGATGTTCCTTCTCACTCATGAAAGGGTCAGTCTTCTTATTCTATTCAAGCCTTCAACTGACTGGATGGGGCTCACACTCATTAGTGAGGACAATCGGCTTTACTGAATCTACCCATTCAAATGCCACTCGTCTGAAAACACACACATAGATGATGGTTCCTGGGAGGAAGGACATTCAATGTTATGTGGCAGCCTGAATGGGAGGGGTGTCTGGGGGAGATGAATACATGCATATGTTTGAATGGGTACCTTTGCTGTTCACCTGAAACCATCACAGCATTGTTTGCTGATCAGCTATAGCTCAATACAAAATAAAAAGTTAAAAAACAAGAACAACAACACTCTGGAGGAGGAAATAGCAACCCACTCCAATATTCTTGCCTGGAGAGTCCCATGGACAGAGGAGCCTGGCAGGCTACAGTCCATGGAGTCACAAAGAGTTAGACATAACTTAGCAACTAAACAGCAACAACTACACAGATATAGAAAATAAACTAGTGGTTACCAGAGGAGAAAAGAAAGGGTGGTGGACAAATTAGGTACATGAGATTAAGGATACAAACTTCTATGTATAAGATAGATAAGCAACAAGTGTATAAGATAGATAAGCAACAAGTTTATATTGTATCAGATAAGGAATTATAGCCATTATTATGTAAGAATGTTTAGTGGAGTATGATCTGTAAAAATACTGCGTCACTGTGCTGTACACTTGAAAGTAGCATAATATTGTAAATCTACTATACTGTAATTTAACATTAAAAAAATAAGTAAAGAATAAGCAGGTAAATTTTCTGTGGAGAATTGATAAAGACGGTATTTTCTGGATGGTACAAACCACCAGACATTTAATAAAGGGAATTTCTATGAAAATAAAAACACTCATAGATATACCTAGAATAATGTTTGATTAAACAACTGGGCACATGTGGCCATCAGATTGACACAAAAAATTAGCCATTATACTGAACTCAAGGGTGGGGAAGATAGAGGCATTTAGAAAGATTTCTATTTCTGATTTTAAAAAGTTGCTGTCTGGGTAGTTGCATTCACTAAGCTAGGAAAAACTAGAAGAGCACCAGGTTTTAGGTGGAAGATCAGAAATTTTACTCTGGACTTGCTGAATCTGAGATGGCTTAGCAACATCTAAGTGGATATTTTAATGGATATATAGTCTGGGACACAGAAGAAGAGCTTGGTTTAGAAAGAAAGATGTGGGAATCAACATCCCACAGATGATAATGGAAGTCAGCAGCATGGGCAGAGAATAAATGGCTCAATATAGGAAGAGAGTCAAAGAAGAAGGCCTAAAATTAGTCCTTGTGAAATTATGATATGTAATGACTAGATCAGGAATGTGCTCCTACAAACCAAACCACACCAAACTGAACCTGGGAATCTCAGCCAGAAACGTAGTGGGCCCATCATGGAGAGGACTGTGTAATGGAACCTAAGGTAGTATTGATGCGGGGTGTGACCCGGAGGGGAGGTTCGCTGCATGCAGAATATGGAGAAGGGGAAAGATTAAATGATCAGTGATAACTGGATACTGTGTAGAGAAAGCTTTTAGAAAACTTTGACTATAAACGAGACCAGAGAAACAGGGTTATTCATTCCAAGGTTCTCAGCAATATAGAATTATCCTTCCTTACAAAATCCAGTGAAATCAACCACCTAATATAATCAGAGCAGCAAGATAGCTCACAAAGTGCTCAATAAATATGTGTTGAATGAATACATCCTTGAATATCTGACATCATTCCCTCTGGAAAACCATTCACAACCTCATGGCTTTGCTATATTTTTATTGGAAATGGTAGGCTATAAAATGTACTCTATTATACGTAATGAATTATAGCAAATATTTATATGTACCATATGATTAAATCTTTCTCATAAAATCTCCTGTGGTATCAAATACTCAAGGCAAACTACACATAAACCACAGGGTTCAGGCAGATTCTGCATATAATAGTATTCTCTTTATGAGGCCTCATGGGATAAAAGTCTCTCTTTTCTCAGTATATAGAACAGACTTGCTTTATTGTAGAGGCAATGGGAAATGCATAACTGTTTGTAGTTTCCTCTTAACTTTGGGGCAAGGAAGCTTAGGGCTAAGCTGTAGTCCATTTGTAACAATCAGAAACAGCAACCACAGAGCATGATTTTTGTCTATACATTTCTCCCTGATTTCTTTTTTCTTACCTTTATTTTCTCGTCATTTCAATTTTCTTAGTTGTTCTGAAAAAAATTTGTTGCTTTACGGATTTTTGCAATATTTCCTAATTTTCTGTACTGTAACAGGGTATAAATAATAAAGAATCAGCAGTCTGTATAATTTGGAAGGATGGACCTGTTAAGTGTGTTGCACTACTTTATTCTAGAACATAGCACTGGCTTCTTTCACTCCTATAAATGGAATGTTTGGCAACATGGCACGATTCAGACCTCAAAGCTTATTGCTAGAGGTCATTTGACAGAAAGGCAGAAAGGAATTTAGAGTTTAAAGACTGACTTTGCATAGTGTATGTGTGAAGGCTCACTCTTCTACCACATGCTTGTAGTTGTTAAATGAGCTTCTCCTTTCAGGGACGGGAGGTATATTTTTAACGAGGAAGAGACATTAAAGGGAATTTGGGGCCTCTTAGAATCAACAGCATCACAGCAAGCTTTCAATTAGGGGGACATCTGTTGGGAATATGGGGAGTCTCTACCTAAAGTCAGTTGCTAATCGCGTTCACTTGCAGGAGCAGTCAGACAGCCCTACGTGCTAGGAAAGGTTGCTTATTTCCTTCACGCTCAATCACACTGCATCAAGTGGCCACCTGGGTAATGTGTTCATGCACACCTGCTGACCTACACAGCCAAACAAAACGTACGGAAATCAAACTCCTAAAACAGACAGAAAGCAGATCCTCCCATGGCCTAGAAGGGGAGACACGATAAGCAAAGAAGACTGGAAGTACATAATGAATTGTCAGGAAATCAGCATTAACTTTGGGACTGGTTGTTTACATGTTCCACTGTAAACACTGGATTTAAGAGAGTCTTATTCCAGAGCGGGGTGGGGGGAAATAGGTGTTTCACTTTCAAAGCAACAGCTATTCTGGATCAGACCAAGTTAACAGCTTGATCTGTAGAGATGAGACTAAGTAGTATTGAACATACATATAATTTTTGGGTATTACTTTTTACCTGTTTTGAAGATGTATTGTAGATCTTCCTTTTCTGAATTATAAAATGTACTTTCCCCAAAACATTCAATTTTGTTTAATTAGATACTGACTGATGGGAAGGAATATTGTGTATCTCATACATTTTAAAGGTATCAAACAAAGGATAGTTTATAACATAATTCTCTAAATCAAACTTTGTCTATTTGATGGATTGCATTACTAAGGCCACTTGCATTGTCATTTTTCTGTCTAATACAAGTCACATTCATTGTAATTTTCTTTTTTTTATAACCAAGACTGGTCTGTTGAAAAACCTCAGGACAACTAAGAAGTTCAACTCCAACCTATAGTACATCCTAAGAAGCATAGGCTTGTTTCTGGTGATTTCCAAACATACAGATATATGCAATTACTTTTTATCACTTTATTGTGGATCTTCTCTGTAAAACTAAAAGCCTCATTTATGAACTTACTAAATTCTGTTGGTAAAGCTTCATTCATCAAATTACTATTTATTTTTCCAGTTCACTTTGCCTGTTTAGATATAAACTTGCTGTTTTCAAGTGTTCATTCTGGCAAACTGGCTTAAGTAAACAATCTGACTAACGAGGGCATTGTGTATGCTGAGAATACTCTGTGTTATGTATGAATATTTAACTTTTCCCAACTTTTCCATGTACAGATGTTTATCAGGTATATTCACATTTATAGCATTTTATAATCACTAAAGTATATGTGTATATACATATATGTACATACAATATTATAAAATATTAAATGCTAATATTTAATGATTACTAATATATATATTTGTATGTAAAATGTGAACAAAACAATATGTTCCCATATTTCAAATACACTTGAAATGTGGATAAACTTCGAAAATATCTGATTAGGTCATATTTTATAGTTGAATCAAAATGATTAACAGCCAAACCAAACCTTTTCCCTAGGCGCTTATATGCAACTGATGCACTGAAGAAAGAAAACTAAAACAAGCTACAACAGAGCCTATAATTCCCAGCAAGCTGCTCTGTTTTCTGATGGAAATAATCAGTAAGTAGATCTCCAAGGCACCTATTAATCTCTGTCAGTTTTGACTAAGTGGAGGTTCTGATTGGCTGCTCAGGAATGGCCAGCTGCTAAAGGAAACTAGAGAACCTGTGGCAACAAATCCTTTTTGTCTTCATTGGAATAAGTACTAGGTAAAAGTACAAAACATCTTTAAATGAAAGAGATGGGAGATAATATTCTTCAGATAATATTTCTGAAGAAATCAAATTATAGATCTGCTAGCTATACTATTATTTTATGAGCACCAGGAACACTTATTTATTGCTGCATCTTAGAACACCAGAAAGGAAAACTGAAATGACAGTTAATACATGTAATGAAACATTATCTTGCATCACAATACATAGCTTCTTCTGGTGCTCAACAGCCTAGATCATATTTACATATGCATGTTTCTACTTAAATATCTATATAATGTTGATCTTAGCAGATGGATTTTGAAAATGTTTTTATCTATGTTGAAAGCCAGGATAAAAATATCAGCTAAAAGTAGCATAATTTTGATTGTGGCTTTAATGTTTTCCTATAGCTAGTTGACAATGTTTTTCCACACTTATCTATCTAGCTAACTTGTTATTAAGTTTTATATTCCACTTACCATACATGTGGCTAAATTACTTGCTTAGTACCAGGCTTCCCTAGTGGCTCAGTGGTAAAGAACCCATCTGCCAATGAGGAGACCTGGGGGTTCGATTCCTGGGTCCGGAAGATCCCCTGGAGAAGGAAATGGTAACCCACTCCAGTATTCTTGCCTGGGAAAGCCTGTGGTCAGAGGAGCCTGGCAGGCTACGGTCCATGTGATCACAAAGAGTCAGACATGACATAGCAACTAAGCAACAACATCAAATTTACTACTAGAGAAATAGGAACTTCAATGATGGCAATAAATGTTGTATGGACATGCATTTGATTTTGATGTTCAAGCAATGAATGTATTTTTTCCTGTCCTTCATTCTATCTTTTGTCCATATCTCCATCCTAATAAAGAACTGCTGAAGTTCCCTTCTCAGAGAATATACTCAGACAGCTTGGCTGATACACTACTAGACTCCAGTTTTCCAGCCTCAGTTAATAGATACAGAGTGGGACAATCTAATTTTCCTCCCCGGAACTTGGGATTTGAACATAGGAATTCCCTTTTGTCTCTGTGCTTGAACCTAAGAGATATTTGGGGTTGTAATGTATACAGAAAGGTTTCTAGGGGAGGTATAGAGAGATTGGGATTAGATACCACATTGTCCCAGAATGAGAAAGAGAAAAATACTCTGACTTTGACCCAAAGTATTTCCATGCTCTGCTTGTCCCTGTGTATGACCTGGCTACACTGCCTGTGCTCTTCTGTCATAAAGTATTCTTGGATGTCTTCAAGAAGCTCCTTTTTTGCTTCTCCTTAAACTAATCAGGTACATTTTTGTTACCTGCATCCAAATGATCCATCCTATGACACTTGAGATATCTGAAATTAAAGTCAAATATTTGTTTGCTCTTTCTCTTTTTTTCCCTTCTTTCTTTCCTTCTATCTACCTGCCTATCTATCTATCCATCCATCTATATCTATCTGATACTGACAATGGTCATATCTCTGTGGATAAAAATTACTCTTAGAGGGTGGAACAAATGAAGAGAGCAGCATGGAAACATGTACATTACCATATGTAAAATAGATAGCCAGTGCAAATTTGCTGTATGACTCAGGGAAAACCAGGACTCTGTTACAACCTAGAGGCTGGGATGGGGTGGGAGGTGGGAGGGACGTTCAAGAGGGAGGGAACATATGTGTACTTATGGCTGATGCATGTTGATGTATGACAGAGAAAAAACACAACATTTTAAAGCAATTAGCCTTCAATTAAAAATAAATTGAAAAAACACATTTCAAGGAATAAAAAAATATTACTCTCCTAGTCTTTGTTTAGTTGATACTTATTATACATTCTAAGTTGTAATTTACAGGTTGGAAAACAAATGGCAAAACCTCTTTTTGTTGTGATAGAACAGACTAACCCTAGTCACTGTGGGGTGTGTGTATGTGTGTTTGTGTGTCTCACGGGGGATGGCAGCATGTTCACTGAACAAACAGTGAGGAGCACGGGTGACATGAGTCCTTCAGTAACTACTCAGCCTGGAAGCTATACTTGCCTTCTCAAACCTGGCAAGTCTAAAAACCCTGCCACTGGCATCTCTACAGCCATGCACTGACACATTGGAAGAGAACTGTATCATCCCAAGTAGGGACAAAATTATTAGTATATAAGTATAATAATATACAAATTCTTGATTCGGTCCTGTGCAGTGATTCTCTCTGTGTGAAAGCTTGAACTTGCTCATTCACACACATTCACACAAGACTGTCTGCTGGGCGTATCTACCTATCAGACTCAATTGAGGGACTGTTTTAAATGCTCACTCCCAGTACCTCTTTCTGGACCTATTGAATCTAGACATATGGATGGAGGGCTCATGAATCTGTATCTTAAAAATATTATCCCTTGACATTCTGATATGATAAATCCAGCCTGGTGTTAGGAAGCCATAGTCTTGTGCAATTAACATATGAGCTTTGGTAAACTAAATAGTTTAATGTGAATTAGAATTGACCAGAGTGATATGTGGATCTAAGGTTAAACAAAGAAAAAGTGAAAGTGAAGTCAGTCGAGTCCGACTCTTTGTGACCACATGGACTGCAGCCTACCAGGCTCCTCTGTCCATGGGATTTTCCAGGCAAGAGTACGGAGTGGGTTGCCATTTCCTTCTCCAGGGGATCTTCCTAACCCAGGGACTGAACCTGGCTCTCCTGCGTTGTAGGCAGACGCTTTACTGTCTAAGCCACCAGGGAAGATGATCCATAATCAGAACAAGAGAAGGGGAAATATGGCCAAGAGCCAAGATAGGTAACAAATCTAGTCTCTCTTAACTAGGGGGCAGTCCTTTTTACACTAGCAAAAAGGAACTGTGAGAAGGAATTAGTACTTAACTCCAGATTCATACCGTAAACTGGAAGATAATTCATGCACAATATACTATTTCAAATCCTCCTGTTAATATATATTTAAAAACATATGTTTTGTGCATTTTTCTCAACTATGTTTTTGTTTTTGGTTTGTTTTCTCTAAAACCCATTGTTTATATATCTTTTTCTATTATATTGTTGCAGAAATCTTTATGAAATGAGTAGATCCAATTGATAATTTTTATCAATTCCAAGACTTTTATAAAAGAGACTAATCAACTCATCTTATTCCTGACACAATGGCCTTTGAATAAGAAAGATTTTTTTTATGCTTTTATTGTACAAATGCACATATGCACATATCATATAAAACACTATTTGTCTTTGCTCATATCACTTACTTTCTATGAAGAGGAGGATAGAAAGGTAATCATAGAAGTTCTAATTTCTCCCACAAGTGTCTTCCAATTGATAATTTTTATCAATTCCAAGACTTTTATAAAAGAGACTAATCAACTCATCTTATTCCTGACACAAGGGCCTTTGAATAAGAAAGATTTTTTTTTATGCTTTTATCGTACAAATGCACATATGCACATATCATATAAAACACTATTTGTCTTTGCTCATATCACTTACTTTCTATGAAGAGGAGGATAGAAAGGTAATCATGGAAGTTCTAATTTCTCCCACAAGTGTCAAAATAACATGCAGTGTTCTAGGTAGCTCTAATTTATCATTTTGCCCCCCAGCTGCAGGAGAACTGGTTCAGAGGCCCAAGGCCCAACAGGAAGGGATGAGAGCTTGGTTTAGAATGTATGTTCTGCATAACTCTGTAACTTCTAGTTGCTTTTTTTTTACACCTTGAGACTTGTGGAATCTTAGTTCCCCAAGCAGGGATTGAACCTGGGCCACTGAAGTGAATGCACTGAGTCTTAACCACTGGATTGCCAGGGAATTTCCCTAGATGCCTTTAAATTTAGAAATTGCTGTCAGTCATGTAAAATAACAATGTGGCTTAACAACCTTAAATCTCTTTTAAACAATAACAGAACATAGCCTCGTTCCCCTAATGTTGTCAGTATCTCTGGTAGACTGTTCATAAACACATGGTACCTAATTGAGGAATGATAAGTACCAGCACATGTAGCTCTACCTGCCAGATGGAGTAACACATCTCTATTGTAGTCAGTGACTCCTTCAAAACAATGCAATGGGTCATATATGACTTTATATCCTGGATTTTTGATTAAGCATTATAAAATTTGGAAGATACAATCTATGTTTGAATATTTCAATGTTTTAATTAAAAAATTCTTTATATTATGCCATTTACATAGCTAAAACAAACACTGAACTGTTTGCAAGTCATTATCATTTGTAAAAAGAAGAGAGTCATTTTCTAAATTTGGAACAATAGAAATATTTTAATTTTATTATTATGTCTATAATCTGTCTTAATAAGCCATAGTCCCAGGGGCCTAAGATACTATTAAATTCAGCATTCTCACATCACTCTTAAGATTCAGCGCCTTCTCAGAAAGGGAGTTCCTTAAGTAAGTCTACAGTACTGTAAAGGATTAACATTGGCAGTCTACCAACCAAAAATTTTAATTATTCTACTAATGCAAAAAGTGTTCTTGATTTTTTTCCCTAACAAGCAATACTTTAATCATGGATTTACTAAACTCCTAAATGCTGCTCAGCGCTCTGCTTAGTACATAAGGAAGTAGAAAACAAACAAACAAAACCCCCCAAATCAAAATCTAGTCCTTAATGGGACAAAAAGAGAAATATTTAGTGAATGTGTCAAGTTTCCTGCTAGGTACTTTCAGCACACCACATCATTTTGTGGAATTTAGAGTTTATCTGGGGAGGCAAATACATTTCCTATAATAATAAGGGAATCAAAAGTAGTACTTGAATTTCACAGAACTTGTCAGCCCCTTTCTATTATCTTAGCTTCTCATCACCTCAGCTCCCTAGACAGATGGGTCCAGAGGGCTCTCCATCATTAGACAATTCACCAACTCCCCACTTGTAATTGCAGGACTGATCTTGTCTGGAGAAGGGCATTTTAATGATTCCTTGTACCATTCTACCTTATCATCCTCATCCTCCTCCATTTCTGGTCATCCAGCAGGGCTTGGCATGAATCAGCCACCCAAATGTGATAAGATATAGGATGGAACATATATTTCTTATAACTTTTCTCAGTTAAAAAAAAAATGACAGTACTTAGCATTCATGTAATTTCAAAATGCTGAATAACCTAAACTGGCCTAAGAAGCCATCCTTTGTGATATGTTACAGTTGCCATTTGCTTATTCTGTTGATGGCAATGAACATGAACACCATAACTAGTTAGGAAGCATGTATAATGTTCCCTAAGTACTTTAAGAAGTCCTGGGGGTTCAGGTAACAAAGCTAAAACAACTATTCCTTCTCAGTCATCTATGAATATTCATATTCTCCCAGGTTTCTGTGCTTGTCTAACTCTTTTCTAGACAATCTTTCCTCTGAGTAATTTCATTTCCCTGGCTCTGATTACTCCCTATGTCATAACATAGTCCAAGTCTTTACTTCCAGTGTGGAGTTTTTTTTCTTGAGACTCAAACACATATATACAACTACTTGGTAGTACTCTTGCTACTTAAAAGGGTGCTCTTATCAGTAGGACGGTGTAGATGTGAAGGAGGGGATTGGGAAAGGTACATTTTGCTCTCTAAAATTTCTTACGTTAAAGAAATGCAAATATCAGAAGGCTAAAAAACTCAAAAGTGCACAAGTTCACCTTAACATCTGAAGCATAAGACATGGGTATATTTGTCCAGATGGAATAAAACAAACAAACAAAAAATCAGCAAGATAAAAAAGGCAAAACAAAACAAAAACTAACCACTACCATGTTTAGGTAATCTGTGCTCTCCCAGGTAATTTTCATCAAATGAGGATGCTTACTTCCACATGGATATCTACAAAGACCACACTCAGCATGGCACATATGCAGTATAAGTCAATAGTTAGATGTCATCCTCAATGTTTCCTTTCCTTTACCTCACACCAATAGGCCTAGTGCTTCCAACTTGGAATATCCCTTTCTCTTCTGCAGCCTCATTGTTAGAGAACTACTGCCAAGTTTAAGTTCTCCTCAATGTTCAAAACTGGGAAAGGAGTACGTTGAAGCTATATATTGTCACCCTGCTTATTTAACTTGTATGCAGAGTATATCATGCAAAATGCTGAGCTAGATGAATCACAAGCTGGAATAAAATTGCTGGGAGAAATATTAACAACCTCAGATATACAAATGATACCACTTTAATGGCAGAAAGTGAAGAGGAACTAAGGAGCCTCTTGAATGAAGGTGAAAGAGGGGAGAGAAAAAGCTGGCTTAAAACTCAACAATAAAAAAACTAAGATCATGGCATCTAGTCCTATCACTCCATGGCAAATAGATGGGCAAAATGTGGAAACAGTGTCAGATTTCATTTCCTTGGTCTCCAAAATTAATGTGGACATTGACCGCAGCCACACAATTAAAAGACACTTGCCCCTTGGAAGAATAACTATGTCAAACCTAGACAGTGTTTTGAAAAGCAGAGACATCACCTTGCCGACAAAGGTCCGTCTAGTCAAAGCTATGATTTTTCCAATAGTCATGTATGGATGTGAGAGCTATGAAGGCTGAACACTGAAGAATTGATGCTTTCAAACTGTAGTACAGGAGAAGACTCTCGCGAGTCTCTTGGATGGCAAGAAGATCAAACCAGTCAATCCTAAAGGAAATCAGTCCTGAATATTAATTGGAAGACTGATGCTGAAGCTGAAGGTCCAGTACTTTGGCCACCGGATACGAAGTGCTGACTCATTGGAAATGATCCTGATGCTGGGAAAGATTGAGGGCAAAAGGAGAAGGGGGCGACAGAGGATGAGATGGTTGGATGACATCACTGACTCAATGGACATGAGTCTGAGGAAACTCAGTGAGACCGTGAGGGACAGAGAAGCCTGGCATGCTGCATTTAATGGAGTCACAAAGAGTCGAACATAACTGAGCAAGTGAACAAAAACAAAAATGTGTCCTCTAGAGCCTATTGCAACAACTATCCAGCTGATCACCTGCTTAAAAGTTTGCCCCCATTGAATCCATATTCTATATTATAGTTAGAATAATAATTCTGCCTCGAATATTTCAATGGCTTCCTCTCTTTCAAGGCAAAACCAAAACTACTTAGAGTCTTGCCCTGGGAAGGAATGATAGTTTTTCCTCTTGATGTTCTTAGCCTCACAAGTTCTAGTCACATCAAGCTTCTTGGAGGCTCCTTAACCTGACATGCCCTATCCATCACACTGCCTTTGCCCAGACTGTATCCCATGACTGGAATGTATTTCCTTGCCCTTCCTGTGAGATTTTGGCAAATCATTTTTGATGTGTCTTTCAAAACTTATTTCAAATGTTACCTCCCCTGCAAAGCTCTACCTGACCAACACAATATGGATTCATTTCCCCATCTACAACTGGTTAAAGTTTCTAATGCTCACCTCAATAAAAATAGTAGCAATAGTAATAATAGTCAAAATTAATAGTTATTGAGTTAGATTCTAGACACTATAATAATCATTTGCAATAGAGTTCTTCATCCTTTACAGAGAATGTCTCTCAACTTGATGATATCTCCCATGAGCTGCTGACCTCTAAAAAGTAAGATCCTATGTCTTACTGTTTTTTTTTTTTTTTTTTAATTCTCAGAGCCTAACTCAGTGCATTGTTCACTGAATGGCTGCATGTCCTGAGCAGCTGTGACTATGTTCTTCATGGGATATTTCCTGATTATTTTTCCATTGGCAATAATCACTCCTGTGCCTGAATTCCACTTTGACAGGATTTACATTATTCCTTTGTTTATATTAATATTCTCACATATATAAATTGGCTGGCTCCCTCCTTCTAAGATGTACTTCAATATTGGAAAAGACTCTGATGCTGGGAGGGATTGGGGGCAGAAGGAGAAGGGGACGACCGAGGATGAGATGGCTGGATGTCTTCACGGACTTGATGGACGTGAGTCTGAGTGAACTCCGAGAGATGGTGATGAACAGGGAGGCCTGGCGTGCTGCGATTCATGGGGTCGCAAAGAGTCGGACACGACTGAGCGACTGAACTGAAACTGAAACTGAACTGATGCAGGCCATGCAGTTAATGCATGATTCCTTCTTTATTATCTTTTTTGACAATCTCAGCAGCTTCTAGAAACTTTGGGAATCAAGCTTTGATGTCCACTCAAATCTTCTCTTTCTGATATTTCACAATTTTAAATATTAAGATTATGTATGGTAGGAATGGCACTTGGACCCAGAAAAGAATGCTGAATCAGTTTAGGTTCCTTTCTTTTAGAATATGGAATTTAAATGCTCATACAGAGCTATTAAATCATGTCATCTAATTCCTCTCTCGATCAGTCTCTCTCTGAATCTCTTTCTCTCTTTAACAGAGGAGACTGAGGTCCAGAGAGATTGATTTGTAACAAGATTACCGAGCAAGTTGCTGCTGCTGCTGCTGGTAAGTCGCTTCAGTCCTGTCCGACTCTGTGCGACCCCATAGACGGCAGCCCACCAGGCTCCCCCGTCCCTGGGATACATTTGGACCAACTCTTAATAACACAGAAACAAGGCAACATTGCAATTTAACAATGTGAAGCAAGATTCTTCCCCTCTATCTCCCTCCTTCTAAGATGTACTTCAATATTAACTGTTTTTTTTTCCCCATGAAAAGGCTTGAGAGTAACACACAGATAATTATTTATTCCTTAGTCATACCAAGTTTAAGCTTTTGTTCTGAATGATTTCAAAAACATTAGCTATAGCATACATGATTATATTTTATCAGACACCACAAACATGCCTCTCAAGTTCACAGCAAAAGAATGAGCTGAATCAGTCCTCTAACGCATATGACTGATTTCCAATGAGCTAATGGATACCTGATACAGTTATTCAAACCCAATATATTTTAAAAGTGAATACAAAGTATTTTAATGCTTCTAACTACAGGAATATTTGGCTCAGAGCCATCACCTGATGTGCTACTTATTCTTTCAGCCAAGTCTATTTTTGTGCTTGATACCTTGACATCAGAGCTTCCCTGGTGGCTCAAAGGTAAAGAACCTGCCTGCAATGCGGGAGACCTGGGTTCAGTCCTTAGGTCAGGAAGATCCCCTGGAGAAGGAAATGGCAACCAGTACTCTGGCCTGGAGAATTCAAAGGACAGAAGAGCATGGCCGGCTACAGTACATGGAGTCACAAAGAGGCAAAGAGTCAGACACAACTGAGCAACTAACTTTCACTTTCACTTCAAAGAAAGCTGAGAACTTTACACTTGGTAGCATTTTGACCATCTGTAAGGAAAAAAATTGTGGTACAAGTTTATATCTTAAACTTCCTTACCATTAATGCTCAAAAGCTTTAAAGACTTAAAAATAATAAATCACAAACCTAGAATTCCTTGTGGTAAATGTTCTAGGGGGTCATATTTAGGTCTTTGCATTTCATTTCAAATAAGTGAGGCAGGATTAAACTTTTATCACATACATAAAGGCCTGGGAAAGGAGGGGAAAGATTAGAGCCTAGAGCTTCAGTCAAAAAACTTAAGGTCAATAATTTTATCACTCAAGCCTCCAGTGGCCCCAGTTATCATCTAGACTCCTTTTCTCACCTCCAGATGTGCAAAGGGCTAATGCTGAACTGATGAGGGAGGAAGAGAAAACTGATTATTAAGTAACATATTTGCAGATTGAGAAAATAGGAATATAGAAAACAAAATGAGAAGGTCAGAAAGTTTTTTGGTGCGTAGGCTATTTACATAAAAGCATGTGTAATTAGGAAAAGGCTCAAAACTCTAAATTGAGTTTCAACTTGAATAACCCAAATCAGGTCCCACAGACATCAAGTTTAGCTTGTCCCTATCTTTAAAGTAAGTTATTTGGGGGATTTAAAGTATTGATAAGTAACAGATTTCTAAAATGCCATTCAAAGAGAAAGTCTGTCTATTCTTTATCTTCATGCCCTTGTAATCATACTGAGAGATCTTGAGGAAGCCTGAAGAATGAATGCTTTTTTCACATGACCGGCCTCTTTCCTAGAAGCCCTGGAGGAGAAGGCATCTGAAAGTCTACCGTTTGCTTCACTAGACAAAACTCTAGCACTGAGAAATTACACGAGACTTAATGTGGTATGAAATGAGAAGTTGGAAAAAGATGTTTTTCAAAAACTGTGCTTAAGAACAGTATAATCAGTCTTACTCTGAGTAATTTAGTCCTCTTCTCATAATTAGTCTTTTTCTTTGTTTCCAAAAGTGCACAAACAACTGCCCTTAGGGTTACATCACCGATTTGAATAATGGTATACAATCCTTGTGTCTCAAATTGATGGAAGCCTCCATCCATGATGTGAATCTTGAAACTTTTTTTTTTTTCCCCCTCGGAGCTCTGGTGGGGGCCAGCCTATTGGTGAGATGGCTTGACATTCACTCCATCAACTCCTAGAGAGGTATTTGTTGTTCTCTTTGCTTCTGACACATTATCTTGGGTGACAGAAGGCTTCCTCAAATCAACTGATGGAAGGTTGAGAGAAACAGAACTTGCATATAATTTCTGATCTATGCAATCTTTGGTGTGTGAAACAAGCGATTTGGTGTTCAGCATATGTGGTGATTATAATTGACTTCAGTTCAGTTCAGTTCAGTCGCTCAGTCGTGTCCAACTCTTTGTGACCCCATGAATCGCAGCACGCCAGGCCTCCCTGTTCATCACCATCTCTCGGAGTTCACTCAGACTCACATCCATCGAGTCAGTGATGCTATCCAGCCATCTCATCCTCGGTCGTCCCCTTCTTCTCCTGCCCCCAATCCCTCCCAGCATCAGAGTCTTTTCCAGTGAGTCAACTCTTCAGATGAGGTGGCCAAAGTACTGGAGTTTCAGCTTCAGCATCACTCCTTCCAAAGAAATCCCAGGGTTGATCTCCTTCAGAAAGGCCTGGTTGGATCTCTTTGCAGTCCAAGGGACTCTCAAGAGTCTTCTCCAACACCACAGTTCAAAAGCATCAATTCTTCGGCACTCAGCCTTCTTCACAGTCCAACTCTCACATAATTGACTTAGTTTTCAGTAATTCATTGCTAAGACAGTGTTGCTCTGAGAAACGAGAAAGTTCAATTGACTATTCAAATGGAGTAGAAATGATCACTAGGAGATAGGAATGAAACTCCAATATGAAAATATTCATAATCATATGATAATATTAGCTTAATTTTATGCACCAAATCTAGGACTAACTAACCCAATTTCTTTTTTAGATCCAGCTAAAATCAATTTATTGATAGATATCCAAAGGATAAGGATTATATGCTAATCATGGACAATTAAAAATGATTTCTTGGACAGAATGCCCTTTGGGATTTGCGTTAATCTAAGAGAACGAAAAATAAACAATAACAATGGTACTGAGCAATTTAGATGTTATTTACTCATCTATTTTATCAACTAATGTAGTGAGAGGAACACATTTTTTGGTTTGTTTTGGTAACGGGGTAAGAAATAAAATACTTGGATGGATGTCATGTATGTTATGTGCCTGTGTGCCTGGTCGCTTCAGTCGTGCCTGACTCTTTGTGACTCTGTGGACTGTAGCCTGCCAGGTCCTCTGTCCCTGGGATTCTCCAGGCAAGAATACTGTAGTGGGGTGCCATGCCCTCCTCCAGGGGATCCTCCCATCACAGGGATTGAACCCGCATCTCCTGCATTTTTTGCATTGCAGGCAGATTCTTTACCCCTGAGCCACCAGGGAAGCCCCTGTTACATACATTACCACTTTCCAATAATACATATTCCTAATATTAGAGAGCAGAGATGATGATCATCATAATTTATGAACCACCTGAGAAAAGTGTCAAATAGCTATATTATATTCCAGACTAGATGAAGCACAAGCTGGAATCAAGATTGTTAGGAGAAATATCAATAACCTCAGATATGCAGATGACACCAGCTTTATGGCAGAAAGCAAAAAGAAACTAAAGAGCATCTTGATGAAGGTAAAAGCGGGGAGTGAAAAAGCTGGCTTAAAACTCAACATTCAAAAAACTAAGATCATGACATCCAGTCCCATCACTTCATGGCAAAACAGATGGGGAAACAATGGGAACAGGGACAAACTTTATTTTCTTGGGTTCCAAAATCATTGTGGATGGTGACTGCAGCCATGAAATTAAAAGACCCTTCCTTCTTGGAAGAAAAACTATGATACACCTAGACAGTATATTAAAAAGCAGAGATATTACTTTGCCAACAAAGGTCTGTATAGTCAAAGCTATGGCTTTTCCAGCAGTCATGTATGGACGTGAAAGTTGGACCATAATAATGAAGGCTGAGCACCAAAGAATTGATGCTTTCATACTGTGGTATTGGGGAAGACTCTTGAGAGTCCCTTGGACTGCAAGGAGATCAAACAGTCCATCTTAAAGAAAATCAATCCTGAGTATTCACTGGAAGGACTGAAGCTGAAACTCCAAAATTTTGACTACCTGATGCAAAGAGCTGACTCATTGGAAAAGACCCTGATGCTGAGAAAGATTGAAGGCGTAAGAAGAAGGGAGTGACAGAGGGTGAGATAGTTAGATAACATCACTGACTCAATGGACATGAATTTGAGCAAACTCCCCGAAATGGAGAAGGACAGAAAGCCTGGCATGCTGCAGTCCATGGGGTTGCAAAGAGTTGGATATGACTGAGCGACTGAACAACAAAAAAGTTGAATAACATCTTTAAAAGTGTCCAATTTGAATGGACTGCAGCCTACCAGGCTCCTCCACTCATGAGATTTTCCAGGCAAGAGTACTGGAGTGGGAAGGCAATGGCAACCCACTCCAGTACTCTTGCCTGGAAAATCTCATGGGTGGAGGAGCCTGGTAGGCTGCCGTCCATGGGTTCGCACAGAGTCGGACACGACTGAAGCGACTTAACAGCAGTAGCAGCAGCAGCAGCATTGTAACATTACTATTATCATCTTATAACATTATAGTAGTTAAGACAGTTATGAACTGTCCAGAATATAAGAACATATACGGAATTTGCATCTAGTCACATGCAAAGAAATGTTTAATTTCAAGCAAGCTCCCACCAGATTCCTTTTCTTATAAAGCCACATTTTCAAAATCACAGTTTGAATATGACCAACATAAGCAGAGTTTAGGTTTTCAAGTTACCTATAATTTGCATCCACTCATTCCCTGGTTCATCCAGAAAGAAAATATTCAGGTGACTGTTACAAGCTATTTCCAGTGTTTGCTGTGCCTCTCCATCCTCATCTTCATATACCCAATGCAGTGTTTTAACAGGGCTGTCCTTCAGAGAGGGCCCATAACTTTCAGCTCTACAGCTTTACATGTGCTGATGAAAATGTCCTTCTTAATCTTGACTTCTCATGCTTGGCAATCACTCCAGACTTAGAGTAACAATATATAAATGTTTGAACTTTGGGCTTTCCTCCTTCTTTACTCTAAAGATTACAATTAAATAAGTGTGCTTTTTTTGTTTTGTTTCAGTTTGGTTTCGGGTTATCTTTCTATCCATTGACTTAGAACATTTGGAGAGGAGATTTGAAGGACCAAGAATTTATGGCTATATATCATAATCTATTTTCTGGTTCAAATGATAAGTAAAGACTTACATAATGCATTTTCCACTGAAAATTAGGTCAGTGTATAATCTCTTTTCATTCATTTGTTTCACAGTTTCCCATTATGTGCCAATTTCTCTTATGATGGAGAACAAATGCCTAGTCTTAATAGTCATAGAAGAGACTTAGTTTTATACAGTCCTCAACAAGTTTACAGCTTAGAGGGGGGAGCAGATACATGAATGATTTTAATAATGTGTCATATTTCAAAAGAGACTACAGGGAGAAGTTTTGTAAGAATTAACAAAAGTCCAGGGTGATCAACCTGTTAATGGTAAGATGCTATGGAGTACATAGATGAGAGAGTTATTAAAGACTTAGGATCTGAAGGAGTTGTAAATTTACTGAATTTTGAAGGTGAGAAAGAGAGAGAGAGAGAGAAGGGAGGGTAGAAGGGAAGTAAATAGGACAGGGAAACTAATTAAAAATACAGTTAGGATTGCTGAGTTTGGTAAAAGCACAATTCACTAAGATATGTAATATAGGAGTTGCAACATGTAATCACATAATAAATGCAACAACCAAGAAGCCTATATCTTTACCATTAATCCCAATATCGCAGTATCTTCCCTGTTGGTTCATAAGTGTTCTTGAACTTGTCAGGATTTATGCTTGATTTATATCTTGATTTATGCTTTAGGAATACATTTACCATAATATTTAGTATAGAGTGAAGTTGCTCAGTCATGTCTGACTCTTTGTGACCCCATGGACTGTAGCCTACCAGGCTCCTCTGTCTATGGGATTTTCTAGGCAAGAGTACTGGAGTGGTTTGTTATTTTTTTCTCCAGAGGATCTTCCCAACCCAGGGATCAAACCCAGGTCTCCTGCATTGTAGGCAGATGCTTATACTGTCTGAGCCACCAGGGAAGTCAAATTTAGTATAGCACATACTCTATTTAGATACACACTGCCTCATAATTGAAAGCTGGTAAAATGCTATTGTTTAATCTGAGAGCATATTCAGTTCAGTTCAGTCGCTCAGTCGTGTCCGACTCTTTGCAGCCCCATGAATCGCAGCACGCCAGGCCTCCCTGTGCATCACCATCTCTCGGAGATCACTCAGACTCAAATCCATCTAGTCAGTGATGCCATCCAGCCATCTCATCCTCGGTCGTCCCCTTCTCCTCCTGCCCCCAATCACTCCCAGCATCAGAGTCTTTTCCAATGAGTCAACTCTTCACATCAGGTGGCCAAAGTACTGGAGTTTCAGCTTTAGCATCATTCCTTCCAAAGAAATCCCAGGGTTGATCTCCTTCAGAAAGGCCTGGTTGGATCTCCTTGCAGTCCAAGGGACTCTCAAGAGTCTTCTCCAACACTACATTCTAGGAATCAGCGAACTAAAATGGACTGGAATGGGTGAATTTAACTCAGATGACCATTATATCTACTACTGCGGGCAGGAATCCCTCAGAAGAAATGGAGTAGCCATCATGGTCAACAAAAGAGCCCGAAATGCAGTACTTGGATGCAATCTCCAAAACGACAGAATGATCTCTGTTCGTCTCCAAGGCAAACCATTCAATATCACAGTTATCCAAGTCTATGCCCCAACCAGTAATGCTGAAGAAGCTGAAGTTGAACGGTTTTATGAAGACCCACAAGATCTTTTAGAACTAACACCCAAAAAAGATGTCCTTTTCATTATAGGGGACTGGAATGCTAAAGTAGGAAGTCAAGAAACACCTGGAGTAACAGGCAAATTTGGCCTTGGAATGTGGAGAGCATATTAGTGAAGGACAAAGATGAAGGCTGCTAGCATTAACTTTCTTAGACAGCAATTTCTCTCAGTACAAAGAATCAACTAACTGTCCGAAAAAACAGACAAAAAAATCAGGACCATTACTCTGAAGATTTAAATCTCTCCCAAGACACAAATTATGGACAAATTTTCTACAAAGTAAATTTGAGCTAAGCTTGCCTAAGCTTTCAGTAAAGACATTAGCTTAGTTAGCATATTAATTAAGACAAGTTATAATGCCCTCTTCTCTTCATTGCTATATGAGTATTACATGCTGAACATTTGTCTAGCACCATTCTATGACATAGAATCTGTCCGAGGTTGCTGGTAGCTATAGTTCTGCTCTAAAATTACTGAAGTATGTTAACGATTCCTGACCATTGGGTGCTTTATTTATGTTTTTGGACTATGTAATTGAATTTTAAATGCCCATTATGTGATTAAGAATTTAGAATACTGCAAAATCTTTCAGAATCTCTTAATGGGTATAATAATGTTGCTACTATTCATATTGGCAATTTAAGTCTGTCGTTTATGCCACTGGAGCTCTTGTTCACTACCCAAAGAATGGAGATACTTTCCCTTACTGCCATTGGTATTTACTTGAACAGGTTATTTAAGTTCTGTGTTTTACACTGCTTGCAGGGAAGAAAACAGAATATTAGTAAAGGCTCTGGAGTCACTTCAAAGTTTTCTTTTCGCATTGAGATGTAGATTAACTACATCAAGTAGATAGGCAGGAGAAATACAGACATGTTCTTCATTTCTGAAGGATAACAAATTCTCTAACACTGAATATGTCTCTATCATTTACTTTGAGCAAGAAATATTTTTTTCCTCCATCAGAACTATAGAAATAAAATTTATAGAATCAGTGGAAATAACATATTATATTAGCTCTTCGTTTAGGTATTAGTTCTTCATCTATATATCTGTATGTGTGTTATGTACCTAAGAACACACAGATACACATACACATAGCTGTTTATTCCCAAATGTGTCTGTACTGCAAATCCTTCCAAATCTAATTAAAATGTAACCTGAAAAAGAATATTTCTTTCCTACCATAAAAAACTGATTAACAACTAGGTATGTTCTCATCTTTCATTTTAAAAATGATCAACCATTTAAATAGAAACTGAAGTAAATCAACAGGATAAATATTGGCAATAGTATGATCACTGAGGTCCATTTAATTGTGTACCCACCAATAGTCTCTTCAAATTCTTCTTTCAGTCTTCATAGCTGCTTTCTTAGAAAAATTGTAAAGTTTTCCTTAAAAATGCTTTCTTAGAAAAATTGTAAAGTTTTCCTTAAAAATGCAAAATTGATATGTCTGTCTTTAGGTCTCATTTACAAAGCAATGAAAAATAAAATTAGAATAGGCTAAAATATTAGTGTCTGAAACTTGGGTCAATTATGTATCTAACTGGCCAAAAGAGTGTTGGATTCTTATAAAAGCAAAGGTTTTGAGACTATAGAATGTCCTGTATCTCTCTCTCAATTCGTTAAGAGCTGAGGTTCCAACCTCAGCCTACATGGTTTAGTTCCTGATACTTTGCTTTTAATCGAGTAGTTTCTTTTCCCCAAGATTAAATTTTATCCCTCATATGCTCAGTCCCTGACTAAGGGTCTTTGCAGATCTCTGAAAGAGGTAATACCAAATACTTCAGTATCTCTTCCAAGTTAAGCACTTCATCAGTACTCTCCATTAGGAACTTTCTGAAGCAGTGATTGATTTGCTGGTTGGAGATCCTCTCCATCTTTCTCTTGCCAATACTTTTCTGGAATAAACTTGACCTCAGTATCCCTTTGGCACTGCATCTTCCATTGTCTCTTCTCAAAACTACCATTGCAAAATAATGGCAATAATGATGATAATGTCCATCTGTCATTGTGCTATCTTAGTGACTCATATTACTGCCCAGATGTAACATTTCTTGTACCCTGTTTATACTGATGATAAGACTCAGTTTCAAGCAAGGAAACAAAAAGAACGTTTATAGACTGAAGGTTTGGCTTCGAGCTTGAAGATTAAGACCTTGTCTTAGCATAGCGGTGACCACTCATCAGGAACTACTGATAAACCCGTCTCAAAGTGCCGTTTGCAGAAGTTTACCTGACCCTTCCACCAGGCCAGGGTGCAAATGACCTTTATGCTCCCTTTGTTTGTAAATACCTCTATTACACTAAAATGAACTTAAAATGTAAAATGAAAACAGTGGTTACATTTATAAGTGCAACTGCTCCTAGAGTACAAACAAAATTATACATATGTGTGATATATATATGTATATAATTAAATGCATATATGTGTGTATATAATTATAGGTATACACACATATAATTCACATATATAATCCATATATATACATATATATATAATATTTAAAAATATTTCTTAGTAAAATAAATCTGCATTTGAGTCCCAGCTCTGCTAATTCTATTAGTTATAAACTTTGGGTAACTAGCTCAACCTCATTTATTTCAGTTTTCTTTTTATCAAATAAGGAAGATAATTGCTTAAAGTATTGTTGTGAGGAGGGAGTTTATACTGAAGGTATAAATTCAAAGTACTATAGTAGTGAAAAGTAATAACATTATATTTGACAAAATAAATAACACAATTTTGATAGAAAGATAGTTGTCTATCAATTATGGTGGCTGAAATATATTGGACAGGAACCCCAGTTGAAACAGAACTTTCTTAAAGGGCTTTAATTAACAGGTCAATATGTAACAGATAATAAATGTCTTAATTTAATGTGCTGGCATCATTTTGATCAATGACTGAAATTAGAGTTTGGTGTCCACTTTTCCCATTGCTAGTCATTATTTAAATAATATATTATCACCTGCAGTTGTTAGGTTTAAGCCATTTTACAAAGCTGGTCTAAAACAGGTACAAGTCACCACTTTTGGGCCCACCCCCCAACCCCTATTTATGTGACAGGGTGTTACTGTCCCACCTGATTGGTGACATGGACATTAAAATTTCATCTGATGCACGGAGGAGAGGACATTAACAGCCAGCATCAGCAGCCTGGGCTTGCTGTCAGTGATGATATCAGACACACGACTGAATGTAACAAGGAGCAAATCCTTTTCAGAAACGAAAAGAACAGCAATTACAAATTAACACTGAAGGAAGGCGAGGGAAGACAAAGAAGGCAGGACAATCCCATCCCTGTTACTAAAAGAGCTTCAATTTAATTAAATCTAACAACTACACTGGAGAAGGCAATGGCACCCCACTCCAGTCCTCTTGCCTGGAGAATCCCATGGACGGAGGAGCCTGGTGGGCTGCAGTCCATGGGGTCACTGAGTCAGAGACGACTGAGCGACTTCACTTTCTCTTTACACTTTCATGCATTGGAGAAGGAAATGGCAACCCACTCCAGTGTTCTAGCCTGGAGAATCCCAGGGACAGGGGAGCCTGGTGGGCTGCCGTCTATGGGGTCACACAGAGTTGGACACGACTGAAGCGACTTAGCAGCAGCAGTAACAACTACACACAGTCAAAACAAAGTTTAAAAAAAAAAAAAAGTGGCGGGGGGGATGCGATGGGCCTGAGTGACTCTGATTTCTTTCTTTTTTCAAAAAAAATTAATTTCAGCTTTATTGAGGTAAAATTGACAAACAAACTTGTAAGATATTTAGAGTACACGCCATGGTGACCTGACACACATTCCATTGGGAAAGGATTCGCTGAGTTAATGAATCCATCTATCACCTCACATATCTATCCTTGTTTCAAAAAAATGGTGACATCTAAGTTCCACCCTCCCAGCAAACCTCAACCATATAACACAGTGTCATCAACCAGAGTCACTATGCCTTGCACCAGATCCTCAGACCTCATTCATCCTATAGCTGACAGGTTGTACCCTTTTATCAACATGCCCCCACTTCCCCCATCCCACATCCCCTGGCAACCACTTGCCTCCTGTTTCAGTGAGTCTGACTTTTTTTTGATGCCACAAATAAGTGACTTCCCTCTAATTTTTGTTCTTGATTAGTTAAACACATTCAGAATCTGACCTTCAGTTTCACTATGAATAATTTGTCAGAGACAGTTTAAAAAAAAAAAAAAATCTCTTTCTTTCCCTGATTCTCACCTCCTGCCCATTTCAGATCATTTCCAGTCATGCTCTGCCTTTAAAAAAATTATATTTCAAATTCTTTCCTTACTCTTCATTTCCACTGCTGTTGTCACTTCATTATGTCACGCTGGACCACTTGCAGCAATTCATCCTGTGGACTAGAATCTTTCTAAAGTACAACTTTAAATATAACACTCTTGCAAAAAGACCTAATAAACTCCTTATTAGTAATGGATTCAGATCCATGCTCCATACCCTGACTTTCCAATGCTGTATCTGTTTATCTGATAGAAGATAGAAGATAACTCCTTCTATCTTCCAGTTTGATCACTACTTACTAGGCAACATGATTCCACAATGTCATTCACAATCTCATCCACACTGATGCCATGCATACTACACTCAGGATCTTCCACTGCTGTGCGCCACCTCTCTAGTTTGTGTCATGCAGTCTCAGTAGTTCTGGAGAGCAGGCTTAGTTGCCCCGCGGCATGTAGGATCTTAGTTCCCCAACCAGGAGTCAAACCCCATGCCTCGCATTACAAGGTGGATTCTTAAACGCTGGACCACCAGGGAAGTCCCTGAAATTCTATGTTTTCTTAAAAGGCCCAGTTTAGCCCAGTCCCTCTAGGAAATCTTCTTTGAACAAGCCAGTGAACAATTACAGAGCTACATTAAAATCACATTATTCTTAATTCCTATAATACACTTCACCTCGGCTTAAAAAAAAACCAAAAACTTCAAGTTTTCTCAGACTTGTTGCCTTGGAAAACTATCCCTAAGTCATGTCACTTTTGTAGAAAGAGCATGAGGTATTGATCTAATATACTCATACAAAACTAAGAACATTCTTGCTAGTAAATGTAATTAACCACACACCTATAACAGAATATAAAATAGAATCAAGTGCATTTGGGTTCAAGAAAAAGATAGCCAACCATTAAACCAACACTATGACCTAGCTATCCTTAAATTTTTACATCAATTACTGCTTGTTTCTATTCCTTCATTTTGGTGTCAGTTTATGATCTGTGTCAGAAAATTCATCAGGGCTAAAGGTCAGTTAAAAACAAAAAGGAGAAAATTTCCCCAAGGAGTCAGTGGAGTATAGGTTTGAAGTGTTGTTGGGGGCACCAGCTCCTCTTGGTGGCCTCAGAAAAGTCAGTTAACCTCTATGAGCCTCAATTTATTTATGGGGTTATTAATGCTAGATGTGGAGAAGGATTAAATTATGTAATATGAGGAAAGCCCTAATCATATAATGTGGGCTTGCTGACTGCAGCTGATGGCCTGCAAAGGAGGCAGAAAGCTCTTTACTCAGCACCCTTGCCTTCTGTCTCCTAGAAAGTGGAGTGCTGCTGAAGGCAGATGCCACCATGCTTGATTTGAGAGCAAAGGACTAGTCAGGGGGTTGTTTGGTTTTCTTCTACCATGCTTTGGAGGTAAAGGTTAGTGGATCCCCAGCCTACTCTCCTGCAGGAGCCTGGAGAAGACAAAAGCACAGTTCAGGCTGTGCTTAGATCAGTCCCCTGCTCAGTCTCTCTGACCCTTCATCTCTTTCTTTCTAGATCTTTATCCTTTCCTCTTTGTCTCTATCCTCTCTCAGACTCTCCCTTTCTCTGTTGGTCTCTTTCTATCTTTAAACCTCTGTCTCTGTATGTCTCCCTGCACCTCTATCTCTGCTTTTTTGTTGACTCTATCTTTTAACCACTCTTTTTCTCTTCTCTCTGTTTGTTTATCTTTGTTTTTATTAATTTCTCTTTCTATATTTCTTTTACTCCTTCAAATATTCTCTTTTATATTTGGTATTTTCTTCTGGGACTCCCTAGAAAGCTGTGCTTTTATACGGTTTTATTTTTTTAAAATCACTATAGTATGAAGTGAGTCTTGGGTTTAGCTTTGTGAAAAGTGACCATCATTGCCTTCATCCTGTTAAGTGTTCAAGGATATTCACACTGCCCCAGCATAGAAAAAACAAAAATAAAAAAAACTTTATAGGGTCCAGATAACTTAAGAGGTCTGTACTTTTGTTTAGTTTGTGTTAGGTAGGGAGGTAGTATAATACCTCAGCTTATAATTAATTTTCAGTCTGTTTTATGGACAAATTATATAATTCTTTCCATGGGTCTAAGAAAAAAGTGTTGTGACAGGTCATATCAGATGTATCTTTGGCAAAATAACAACAACAATAACTTGTATTTATGAAATTATTACAATGTGCCAAACACTATGTTAAATCTTGTGCTTCTACTGAATTGCCTGATCCTTACAACTACCTAGGAATTGGTGTTATTATTATTACCATTGAGCCAAGGTTCAGTGTGTTGTCCAAGACTACACATAAAGAAGTTATGTCCAGACAGTATACCCAGAGAATCTGGGCTCTTAACCACCATTTCCATACATCTTTAACAGTATGACTGATTATAACTGGTGTTCACTGTTTTAGTTTTCTTTTAGATAAAATACAATCACCTCATGCGAAGAGTTGACTCATTGGAAAAGATTCTGATGCTGGGAGGGATTGGGGGCAGGAGGAGAAGGGGACGACCGAGGATGAGATGGCTGGATGGCATCACGGACTCGATGGATGTGAGTCCGAGTGAACTCCAAGAGATGGTGATGGACAGGGAGGCCTGGCGTGCTGCGATTCATGGGGTCGCAAAGAGTCGGACATGACTGAGCGACTGAACTGAACTGAATATATATCATATTTGATCTTAACCTTGGGACATTTTTGGATTTATTTTATAAAACATCTCCATGGTGGTGCAAAACCAAGTTATAAAGTATGATATACTTTATGAATAGGACCCAGAATTTGTGCATCTTTCACAATTTCTGTTAGATTAGAATGACAGTCTTAAAGAACAAAAAGAATATAATAGATTTAACATAATAGATGACATGATAGATGTAACTCAGGCCACAGAAATCATGGCTGGATAAGGGATTCCAGTTTTTTTTTTTTTCCTAGTTTGAGCAGAAACTAGAAAGCTTTTTCTAGTTGTAAGAATAGTGTAGTAAGACTTATTTCCACCATGGAGAGGAACTAAATGGCAGATAATACATGTTAAAAGTGGTAAAAGTAATTTATGATATTAAATGTTGCATTACTATTTTTAAAACCACATTTCATCTAGAAACCATTTTATTTTATTTAAATTAAGACATTATCAACTCTACTCCCTAGTTCATGGCCTAATCTGCATGAAGAGCCTCTGTAGGAAAAACAGTAAAAATGAAGTTGAATTAGTCATAAATAATAATCATTTCCATTTATATAACACCTTTGAAAAGATCCCTAGACAGCTACTAACTTTTAAAATCATACACTCGATTTTAAATGCAAAGTGAAAGTGAAGTCGCTCAGTCGTGTCCGACTCTGCGACCCCATGGACTGTAGCTCACCAGGCTTCTCCATCCATGTAATTCTCCAGACAAGAATACTGGAGTGGGTTACCATTTCCTTCTCCATTTAAATGCAAAGCATCCTTCAAATATGATGTTGAGGTTACAAATTAAATGCAAAGCATCCTTCACATATGATGTTGAGGTTACAAATTTAAACACATTAAGGTCAGCAAATGAGAGAGTTATGGTTTTCATTATAACATTATCTCACCCATAGAAGAATGTTTTATTTTTTTTTCTTAAAAGTCTTTATTTAGGAGTTCAACTGCTACTGAAAATGTCACATCTATCCAAATATTTAGCAAAGACAAAATGTAAACATGGAGGGCACTGTGGCCCTCCATGTATTGTTATTTGAATTATAGCATAAAATTGATGCTATTTGAATTTTTATTTTGCCTGGAATTATAAACTAAGTGAAAATACTGATCCAGAAGGGAATTTTCATCTCCTCACCTTGCTTGCTTCCATTTGTCCATTCCTTGAGTTGAAAGGCAAATGGAGGTGTAGAAGGAAGGGTAGTGCAGAAACTAATATGTGTTGATTGCCTCCCATGTTTGAGACACTGTGAGGTATGTTGAAAGTGCTAATTTGTCAACCCTTATGACAATTCCACAACCAGATATCAGTACATCTATTTGCTTATGGGACTATGGAAAAGCAGAGAGATTAAGTGACTTGGCCAAGGTGAAACTATTAATGAAATCTAAATTTGTGAGTTTCTGATGTTGTTCCCACTTTTCTCACTAGATGAGGTGGGGGATGGAACCCAAGAACATCTCTGCTGACTGCCTGCCAACACATCCTTAAGCTAGGTCTTAATTTAGAGGTTATGCATGTTTAGGAAGCTTGTAGTAGAAAAAACAGCTAGGACACAATGTTATGCTCAAAGTTAAAACTTCTCCAGCATATTCCTCACAAATGACATCCAACATTTTAATTTGGGAACATATGGAGAAGGGAATGTGAGTCCAGTTGAGGAGAAAGCTGTGGGGCAAGACCATCTGCTTATATGCACCAATTCAGTCACCTTCTGAAAAAAATAAGGGGCGTGATGTAGTTTATTAAACAGGTTGTCATCATACTGGAGGAGGAAGGTTTTCTCACATAATAGGTAGAAACTATCTGTAATGGAAATATATTTCTACATATCACAATATAATATACCATGATGTCACATACACAGTTATAAAATGATATAGAAGAGAGAAAGCATCTAGTTTTTCTAGTATATAGAACTCCCCAGAATTTTAAACACTCTTTTGAAGTCACTGAAACTTGAATCATGTTCTTTCAGAGCTAGAAAGGCTCTCAAAGCTCTTCTTCTGCTACTCTGAATCTCTCAAAGATATCAGAACAGGCCAGAGAGATCAGCTGAGTTCTTTAAGCTAATAATTACTTAGTCTAGAACCCAAGTCACTTACTCTTCTTATTCCTATTCTTTAATTCCAGTTTCTAACCATAGCAAATAGACTTTGGAAGACAGCTCAGTGTTGAAACTTGCTTTGTGGTCCAGAGTTATTTCAGAAAACTTTTGATAGTTTAATTCTATTCGGGACTACCTGGAAGCACTCTTTATTTAAAGGATGAGTTTGGAGTGGTTGCATGAAGTCATTCATTTAGGACAAGGGTATGTGTGTAACAGAGAGGTGGTGGAGAGGGAAAGAGAACAGAGAGACAGAGAAAATGTTGCTAGATATATACTACTCCTCCACTCTGATTTAATCACATTTCTTAAATTTTCATTTTATCTTTGGGCCACCCCGTCTTAATTACCAGATTTTCTTTATCCAGTTCTCTAAACATGGGAGTGTGTTGGAATTCAGTCTTCAGTCTCTTTTTTTTTTCCTCCTTAACTATTGGGTTATGTAATCAACCCAATATCACTTGTAGGCTGTTGACTTCACACTTACAATTTCTAGCACTGAACTTCCTACTATAATCTTGATTCATTTAGCTAACAATACTGGGATATTTCTACTTTGCTATCTAGGAGCCATCCCAAATATAGTATGTTCTCAGCCAAACTTGATCTCCCAACTCCTATCTCTGTGTTTTTTTATTGCAGTATATAGCCCTGCTATACACCCAGTTACTTGGGCCAGAAACCTTGAAATCATCTTTGACTCTTCTTTTCCTTTCCCATTCCACATTCAGTCAATTAAGAAATCCTGTCTGATTTACTTTCACAATACATCCAGGGACTAACTTCTCAGAACTTTTACCATAAGACCCAAGTTCAAGCCACTATCATCTCCTGTATGGACCACAACAAGAATCATCTAAATGGGAGGCCTACTTCTTGCTTCCTATATTCTATGCTTTGCACATTAGTAAAAGCTCTCTTTCTCCAAAAACTCTAATGGATTTTTATCAAAGTCCTTATCATCATGTACAATAATGTTTTCTTACTTCATTCAGGTTTGCACTCAAATCATCATATATATCTAATTCCTTCTCTACTAACATGTGAGCTTCATGATATCAAGAACTTCATTTGTCTAAATAAGTTGTTAAGAAGCAGACTGATGGTGAATGTTTGTTTTTGTGCACTAAATTTCATGGAACTTGCAACACATAACTCAACATTAGTATATTAATATAAACAATTATAATCAAAGTATTCCATTTCATTTGTACAATCCTATAAGTGCCCAGGACTACTTTTCTTGAATTAACCATACAACAATTATTTTCCACCTTTAATCTTAAACCATATCAACTAAACATAAATACAAGTATAGGACTGATATTTAACACAGGCATACATGCATATTCATATACAATTTCAAACCAAAAGTATGGGTAAATAAAGCTTTCTTTGCTCAGTATCCACAGGAGATTGATTTCAGGACCCTGTCTACTCCTTAGGGATACCAAAATACACAGATGCTCAATCCCTTAAATAATATGTGTAGTATTCACATATAACCTATGCATATCCTCCCAAATACTTTTAATCCTCTCTAGACTACTTATAATATCTAACACAATGTAAATACTCTGTATCACTAAACAGCTGCAGGGACACACAAAAATCAAATTTTGCTTTTTGGAACTTTCTGGAATTTTTCTCAGATATTTTTGATCTAAAGTTGGTTAAATCCAGGGATGTGAAACCATGGACTGGGAAGGCTGATTATACTAGTTAGTATGCAAAGAAGTCCTTGGTCCCAGTCTTAATTTTGTTTCTTTCTGTTTTCTTGAGCATTTGGTTAACTGCTGGTGGTTTCTTCATTAGCTAAGCAATGTGGATAAAAACAATGGCCTCAGGGAGCCACACTTAAAATTTAATTAAAGAAAAATAAGCAATATAAATAAATAAATAATGTAAATAAACTATTTAAGAAATACAAATCATATTTAAGAAACCTACCAAAACTTATCATTACTACAGATGCAAAATATGGACAACCACATTTTCAGATTCATCTTCTGTAGTCCTGTGGAAAAATTTTATGCTCATTCTGGCCTGTTATACTTTAAAAAGGATGTTGAAAAATCAGGCAACATCTAAGGAAAGAGCAATACATTGATGAAGAGGACCCTTGATAAAAGGCTAGAGGAGTTTGCCTCATTTTGTCTGGAAGAGAGAAGGCTGAAGAAGGATATTATAACTCTCTTCAAATATATGAGGGGCTGTTATTAGGAAAATGTAGGCCAGCTGTTTTTGAGCTCCAGTGAGGTCAGAATAAGAAAAAAATTGGCTGAGTTTATTTAAACATTTGAGAGAACGCCTTGAAAGTAAAGGTTACTTATAGATTCCCGGAGACAGAAGACAGGCTGTCTTCTTAACAGGAGATCTTGAGATACCATCTGCTTGGATGAACAGATACTCAGAGGTATTGCTTCAGGCTCTTGGACTCACTTATTCTAGTATCAAAACCACTGGATAATTGGTAAAGGGGAGAGGGCCCATTTGGAAGACAATCACCTGCATAAATTCTCAGCTCTCAGGGAAATGCAAGTGCCCTTTTCCAAGTTCTCTCTAAGGTGTGCTTTTGATTGTATATTTCCCCCCAGCTTTTTACAGAATGATATTTCCTCTGAAGAGGCTACTTCTACTTTTCACTGTCTTCCACAGAAGTTTATTTTCAAAACACAAGGCAAAAGGGCAAAAATCTTCTCAATTTTTATCACGATTTGAAAATCTGAATTTAAAATCTAAATCACGTGTCTTTTAATTAAAAAAAAAAAAAAAAAGCCTCCACACACATTTAAGTCCTGCGACAGATATAGTGCTAATTCGTCAAATCATCTCAAATGTAACTGTCCTTTGGCTGAAGAAAAAAAAAGAAACTCATGTCTAAGACCTACATATAGCATCCATTTGCATATCTATGCATATACTCACACACCTTATTTTACATTAAATCTGTCTCTATACTATTTATATTTATACCCATTTGCTGAGTCCAAATATATTTGGTCGGTTTTGAATTCTACCAAGTATTCTTCAGAAAGTATTCTTAAGAAGTTATACTTGGTAAGACTTTGCAACAAAGCTGAATTATGGTAGAAATCCTATACAAATACTCAATCTCTCCAACAGCAATAAATTACAATGTCAGAAACAGAAGGTGCTGACCTCCCAGTGTGAACAGAGTGAGGGTGGTGATGAGGATAAAGCTCTTGATTAGAAATGTTTTTCTTGAAGAATAAAGCATTTATGCAAGGAAACAGCCATGAATAAAGTCTATCACCTCTTGATATTTATCCGTATAAAGTACAAGATGATTTCCCTTCAAGGGAAGGAAAAGAGGAAATAGAAAAACCTCATATTTCAGATTGATACGCCAAGTTATAAATGTTTAATGCATCTGATTACTACAATTTTAGTGTTTTTCCTCCTTGAAACTAATGAAGTAATCTTTTTTTTTTTTTTAATAAAGAAGAAGCAAATGAACTATCTTGAAAGTGAAAATGCATTTTTAATGTTAGAATATAGAAGTGACTAGTGGGTTGCGTGCAAATTTTTTTGAAAAATAATAGCAAATTGCTCGAGTTGGATTGTATTTTTTAAAGGCAAGATCAAGGATCAGAGCTGTGTAATATGATCAAGGATTGGAGCTGTGTAATATGCCTCACAATAGGGGAACAGCCAGCAAGCTCCTAAACTCCACTAACCAGGACAGAAGCAGACATTTCTTTCATTCTCTCCCTGCCTTTCTCCCTCTAAAATATCTGATAAAATATACCCTGATATAAAGAGAGAATGTTTTCTCAGAAACTGAACTCATCATCATCTTGTCCAGTGGTTCTTAATCCTTGACATAGTTTGCTTTAAAAAAAAAAAAAAAAATCAATGCCCAAGCATCAACCATGACATTATTTGCAAGGGGCTCAAACAACAGCATTTTAAAAAACTCTGCATGTAATTATAAAGTGACACCAGGGCTGGGAGCAGCGATTAGCCCATTGGCACCCACTACCCTACTACTTTATTAATCGCATTAAGAGTAACTCAATCATATAGGCTAAAAATTTAATTTCTAGTGACTCATTCCTTCTTGGTTCTCTGTGATCCTTCTCTTCATCAATAATTTTTGTCACTTTCACAGTCAAATCTTTCCCTTGACATATTAGAACTATGAACATATTCTTTAATCTTGACTCTTTCCTCACTGAGGCTTTTCATAAACAGAGATCTGGAGATGTGACTTTCATCATTTTATTCCCTATACATAGCCTCCAAATTTTCTGTGACTCCCTACTCCATGAGGAAAAACATTTAAATGTCTTACAAAGAGCATTCCAAGCCCTTTGAGATCTGGTCCCAATTTTCTTTCTACGTGGAGAGTTCATGATTCCATGGCAGGGATCTTCAATTCCTTCTAGTCTTGTCTATATCCAACATTTTGTGAATGCCTTACTCAACCCTACATTTTGAATTTTTTCCTCTGTTCTCTTCTTGAAATGCTCACCCTCTGCTCTGTCCAAATCAAACCCTGTCCACTCTACCCTGTATTCCTTCCTAAAGCATTTCTCAACCATGCAAACAACCTCCCATCATTTCACTCTCTTTAGCCCTTATTCTGGGCATCATCCAATCTGCTCGGTTGTGTTCCTAATGCTATTGATACAATACATGTATCTCATCTAGAGCTCTGAGCACCCAGTGCAGTGCTTCACACATAGTAGGTACTCAATATTCATTTGCTGAAGGAATATAAAATGATTAAATGGCACAGAGCTAACATGATCTCATATCTTAGTGGCTTAATGCTGACTATGCAAGTGCTGGGAAGTGCTGTTTGGATCCCAGTGCCAGAATTATATTTATGAGGGGACATATGGAGGACAAAACAGAAAGGAAAGTTACAGTCCAAAAAGGAAAAAAAAATGTTCTCAGAAAAAGAAGACCATTTTTAACCTTACAGTGCATTTAGATCTCCAGAAGATCATGTTAAAAAAAAAAAAAGTGATGGAAAGTATAACTTCAGCACAGAAGAAACATCAATTTTAAGCTCCTTAAAATGTAATACTAAATGTCTCTTAAGTGAAAAATTAATCTTTGTTTTAATTCAACACTCTGAGAGACCACTCAAGATCCTTCCATCCTTTTGGTATTAAATGTGTTCTTTTGAATATGAGAGGGGTGCTAAAATTGACTGTTTTATAGAACAAATTGAATTATTTGTGGATCTACAACACTTCATTGCCTTCCCTGTCCTGCTTACCATGTCTATCTTAAGCAAGAAAGTCATGGAGTCACAAATGTTCCTTGGACTTCTCCCTCATGAGGATAATTTCTATGTTTCTCCCAGAATGAACCTTGGTTTTGATATAACATTTGACTGAACTTTGATTTTTGGGCTTAAAAAAATATTAGTGGATATGAGAGTAATACTTCTGTAATCTTGAGTGTATGATAGTAGTGGGCCATTTCTCTCATCTCTGGCCATTTAGAATCAATAATATGATACTCCAGAAGGAGGCCCAGAAAATCAATCATGATAAACCCACTCCTCCCATATAAGAGATGAGAATGGTTGACCCAGGAACCAGGACATAAATCAATGATATTTTCCCTTATAGAAAGTATGAGAAAGAGGCAAAGAGCTGAATTAGAGCCAATAAGATACAAAATGAAGTAAGCCTAGCTATTTCAAGGAAAAAACAAAACAAAACAACAAACTTGTTTTTATGAGAAATTCAAAGAAGAGAAAGTCTCTCACTCTTTTCCACTAGCCATGGCTAAAGAAGCATGTAGCCTTAATACTACAACCCCCAACCATAAGGGAACGAGACAGGATATTGTGCTGGTACCATGGCTAGTGTCTGAGACATGAGTTGGATCAGATTATCCAAAAGCCCACTCTTCCTTCCTGTCTTCCTCCTACGTCAGCCCATGAATTCTCTCTTAAGTTGGTTTGAGTTGGGTTTTCTATGAATTACAGTCCAAGGTCCCTTAAGTAATATGATGACTGTGGCAACTAAGACAGATCTTAAAGTGAGGGTATGCATGTTTCCAATGCCCAGTTGGCACTGTGTTTGCTTTAAATAAGTCCAGATGTGTTTGCTTTAAATTGTCTTGTTTTAATTATGTTTATACAACACTGGCTTTAGCACAGAAATGCCTTCAGTCATCAATGTATCAAATATTTACTGAGCACTGACTATGTGCAATCATGGTGAAGGATTCCATGAATCATGAATTCATCCAGAAGATGAATGTTGAACATGTAGTGATAGGCGCTATGAGTGTTAGGAAGAAGAATAGGATGCTAAAGAAGCATAATAGGGGAGCAAACCTGTGGTAAGGGCTCTAAGAAAAAATCCTTGGAAGTTTACTTTTACCCCAAGATTGGGTTTGAAAAGAGGAGAGCTACGGGAAGAGCGGAACAAAAGGAACAACACGTAAAGTCTTGGACAAAAGAGAGTGTGGAAAAACCTGAAGAGCTCAAATGGAGAGAGTGAGAAAGGAGGGACGCACCAAGACACCGGTGGCCTTGACAGTCACAGCAGACATTTTGTCCTTCATCCAAAGTCTTAAAGATCCAACAAGAGCAAATGTCAGACACAAATTTCATAAGATTAACATTGTTCTATTTGCATTTTGTTGTTGTTTAAAAGAAAATCTGTAATTACATATATGAAGCTGGGAATTCATGTTAATAAAAGAATCAAATGAGTATATTCATGGGAAGCAACTCAAATCCTTTAATAGCCAGATGGAAAAAAGTTTCATGATCTTGAAAACTTCTGGGTGCTTTAGAATATTCAAAACAAACACTTACCTCTAGGGCATGTAGATGAGGCCATTTAAGCATACTCGCTTTTATAAAGTTAATAAAATTAGAGATTGGAAATGAAGCTTTACTCCAGCAACAGTTTTTGAACACCTCATCTATCAAGTGATGAGTGTGCTTCATCACCTATTTTTTTCCCAGTCATATTATTCATGTTACACCATTCTGTATATTAGTTGTTTTTATAGAAAATCTGGTAGATTATAATCCATGGAGTTGCAGAGTCAGACCCGACTAAATGACTAAGCATGCATGCACAAATACTGTAAAGACACCCTTCAGGAATTTGATTCCATTTAGTTAGAACCATCTTGAAATTTTTACTAGCTGTGTCAAGGGGGGCATATGTTACATAACTTCTCCAAGCATCAATTTCTTCCTTTGTAAACTGAATATAATATTAGTTCTCTGTCAGGACTTTGTTCTCAGGATCAAATGAGGTAATGCCTATTGAACACTCTGCTTGGAACACAGCACGCTCTCAGAAATATTAGTAATTATGAGTAGTAGTCATTATTTTTAATCCATAAAACATGTAGAAATATCAATCCATATGGAGCAGCAGTGAAATGGAAAGGTCACTGGGCTGCCCTGCACTGGAAGACAAGGTATATTTAGAAAGAGACGTGGGGCCAGCAACAAAGATGCATACTAGGACACTGTGCTTTGGATAGGCAGAGGGATCAGTAAAAGCAACCCAGGCAAATGATATCATGTGTACCCAGAAACCTGAAATCCAAAATCCAAATACATGTGGAGGACAGAAAGATGTCAGGCACTGAAAACAAGAACAGAAGATAGGGTTTTGAAGGATTAGAGAAAGCGTTCCAACAGGCCTAGCTGCATTTTAAAGATCTGGTGGCCCCGAGACAGTGATTCTTGGCCTGTGAGAGAATTATAGGCTTCATATAGACTCTGGCTAAACTAAGAAGACCTGCTTTCTAGTTTAATCCTGATACTTATAAGCTGTTGATTCTAAGCAAAATATATATCATTTTTATGTTTCAGTTTTCTCATCCATAAAATGGGGGTAATTATATCTGGTTTGCTTATCACACAGCATTGTTTGATTATTTAAATGAGGTAATGGATAAAAAAGTACTTGAAAAATGTTAAAGACCTAAAGTATATTAAATTACAAATAAATCCATTTAACAATATTTATTGAATATTTATCATTTTCCTGGGATTGTAGTACAAAGATGAAAAGAAACATTCTACTGCTTTATTCACTGTGTTGAATATCAATAATCAACCATACTGTATACTACATGCTGCATGTTAAGTCGCTTCAGTCATGTCCAACTCTTTGTGACCCTATGGACTGTAGTCTGCTAGGCTCCTCTGTCCATGGAATTCTCCAGGCAAGAATACTGGAGTGGGTAGCCATTCCCTTCTCCAGGGGATCTTCCTATACTGTATACTACATGCTGCATGTTAAGTCGCTTCAGTCATGTCCAACTCTTTGTGACCCTATGGACTGTAGTCTGCTAGGCTCCTCTGTCCATGGAATTCTCCAGGCAAGAATACTGGAGTGGGTAGCCATTCCCTTCTCCAGGGGATCTTCCTGACTCAGGGACTGAACCCATGTCTCCTGCAGTTCATGAATCAAGAAAATACTGCTGAGCCACCAGGGAAGCCCCATATTTGGGTCCCCATATTTGGGTCCTTAATGAAATCTGGTATTTCATTATATTATGTAGTACATATAATGAAATATCAGATTTCATAAAGACATACATAAGGACCCAGTGTGTAAGGAACATCCAGATCTGCTTAGGGAAACTTAGGGAAGAGCTCATAGAGGAGATAGAACATGAGCTCATATGAGCACTGGTAGTTTTCCAGGTGGATGGGGGAGGGAAAGATGTCCCCAGGAGAAAGGGCAGAATGTATACAAAGCACAAAATTATCTTCCTGGACTGAATTAGAAACAAAAGTTGCAAGTAAATCAAACCAAAGGCTACTTGAGGCTCTACATTCTTTTCCAGTGTTATCACTGTCATTTCAGTTGTAGAATATGTCGGGAAATGACTGACCTTGATCCTGAAATATTCCTCCAGTTTGGCAAAGTTCTGTAATTCATTCAGCTAGGTCAGAATTAGCCTTGCACCTGCAAAGATCACTGTCTCTAGGAATCAACAATGAACGTACTCTCTTCTCTGATCTTTCCAAAGTACAAGTTCTACATTCATCGAGGCAGCCCCTCCTCCAGTTGAGGATATTAACTGAGCATCTGATGTGGTGGTTTGCCTCACTTTAGCCCCCTGGCTAAACAGAAGGCTTCAGTTTTCCACTGCCTGCTAGGCTACTTAACCCTTCTAAGCAGAAATATTCAGATGAAAGAAACCCAACTGCTGTTATAATTTTGTAGATATAAGACATCTGCATATGACTTCATGGCATCTGGCACTGTTTGAAATATACAGAATCCAGGGCTGCGATTTCAATTTTTATAAGTATGTCATGTAACAGTTTAGAAAACATTTACTTGCCATGACAGCACAAAACCTCAGCTCTCAAACAAGGTGAAAGAAGTAAAATTACAGAATCTGCAGAAATAATTATATAAGAATATATATAGAATGTGTCATGTAAGGAAAAGTCTAGTCAAAGATAGGTTCAGTTCAGTTCAGTCGCTCAGTCGTGTCCAACTCTTTGCGACCCCATGAATCGCAGCACGCCAGGCCTCCCTGTTCATTACCATCTCTCGGTTGCTGTATGCAATTTTAGATTTTATCCTTTTTACATAAAGATGGGTTTTTATAAAATATCCTTTACGTTGGGGAAAGTAAAAGGAGATATTTCTTATATTTCATTCATAAATAAACTTTTTTGAATACCTGATGTACTAACCATTCTGCTGGACAATGAGAATAAAGAGGGGAAAGGAAGCAAGATATAAGTGAACAAAGAACTACTTGATGAGAACAAGTTATGTATCTGCACAGATATTTCCTCTGTGGAACCACTCCATATTCTTGATAAAGTGGGCAGTCTGGATGGTCCATCCTTCTAAATCCTCACAATCAGGGAAGGTGAATGATACAGAGAAACTAATGTGTGCATGTTGGGACTTTCCCAGGAAAACATGCAGGATAGTTTCTCTCTTTCCACATAGATTGCTAAGTAGAAAGACAGTACTCTGTGATTTCAGCAGTCATTTGCTTCAACACAATGACCATAGTCGAGACCTGGGGGGAGTGAGTAAAAAAAGACAAAGGGGGAGGGAAGATTTGAGGATGAGATAAAAGAGAGAAAAGTGGAGAAAATCTTATTACATTACTTGAGCTTTGTATCAGTTCAGTTCAGTTCAGTCGCTCAGTTGTGTCCGACTGTTTGCGACCCCATGAATCGCAGCATGCCAGGCCTCTCTGTCCATAATCAACTCCCCGAGTTCACTCAGACTCACTTCCATTGAGTCAGTTATGCCATCCAGCCATCTCATCCTCTGGCGTCCCCTTCTTCTCTTGTCCCCAATCCCTCCCAGCATCAGAGTCTTTTCCAATGAGTCAACTCTTCGCATGAGGTGGCCAAAGTATTGGAGTTTCAGCTTTAGCATCATTCCCTCTAAAGAAATCCCAGGGCTGATCTCCTTCAGAATGGACTGGTTGGATCTTCTTGCAGTCCAAGGGACTCTCAAGAGTCTTCTCCAATACCACAGTTCAAAAGCATCAATTCTTCAGTGCTCAGCTTTCTTCACAGTCCAACTCTCACATCCTACATGACCACAGGAAAAACCATAGCCTTGACTAGATGGACCTTTGTTGACAAAGTAATGTCTCTGCTTTTCAATATGCTATCTAGGTTGGACATAACTTTTCTTCCAAGGAGTAAGTGTCTTTTAATTTCATGGCTTCAGTCACCATCTGCAGTGATTTTGGAGCCCCAAAAAATAAAGTCTGGCACTGTTTCCACTGTTTCCCCATCTATTTCCCATGAAGTGATGGGACCAGATGCCATGATCTTCGTTTTCTGAATGTTGAGCTTTAAGCCAACTTTTTCACTCTCCACTTTCACTTTCATCAAGAGGCTTTTTAGTTCCTCTTCACTTTCTGCCATAAGGGTGGTGTTATTTGCATATCTGACGTTATTGATATTTCTCCCAGCAATCTTGATTCCAGCTTGTGCTTCTTCCAGCCCAGTGTTTCTCATGATGTACTCTGCATATAAATGGTATGGACCTAACAGAAGCAGAAGATATCAAGAAGAGGAGGCAATAATACACAGAAGAACTGTACAAAAAAGATCTTCATGACCAAGATAATCACGATGGTGTGATCACTCACCTAGTGCCAGACATCCTGGATGTGAAGTCAAGTGGGCCTTAGAAAGTATCACTACGAACAAAGCTAGTGGAGGTGATGGAATTCCAGTTGAGCTATTTCAGATCCAGTTGAGCTGTGAAAGTGCTGTGAAAGTGCTGCACTCAATACGCCAGCAAATTTGGAAAACTCAGCAGTGGCCACAGGACTGGAAAAGGTCAGTTTTCATTCCAATCCCAAAGAAAGGCAATGCCAAAGAATGCTCAAACTACCACACAATTGCACTCATCTCACATGCTAGCAAAGTAATGCTCAAAATTCTTCAAGCAAGGCAATACGTGAACTAGGAACTTCCAGATATTCAAACTGGTTTTAGAAAAGGCAGAGGAACCAGAGATCAAATTGCCAACATCCGCTGGTTCATGGAAAAAGCAAGAGAGTTCCAGAAAAACATCTATTTCTGCTTTATTGACTATGCCAAAGCCTTTGACTGTGTGGATCACAATAAACTGTGAAAAATTCTGAAATAGATGAGAATACTAGACCCCCTGACCTGCCTCTTGAGAAACCTATATGCAGGTCAGGAATAAACAGTTAGAACTGGACATGGAACAACAGACTCGTTCCAAATAGGAAAAGGAGTACGTCAAGGCTGTATATTGTCACCCTGCTTATTTAACTTATATGCAGAGTACATCATAAGAAATGCTGGACTGGAATAAGCACAAGCTTATATAGAATTTAATTTAAATTTGTATAGAATTTAAGTTGTCCAAATACACTCAGCTAGTAATTGAATGAGCCAAGATGGTAAATTCAGATAGTAAGGATTGCAATAATCTTGGTCTTAATTACTACATTATAAAGGCAAAACCACAAATGTAAGAGTAACTTTTCATCATTTAGATTTGAGGAAAGATATCCCAAATAGAATTCCAAAAACACTAAGGCAAAGAGATAATGAATTTTACAAAATAAAGATTAAAGATTTTTATTTGCTGAAGACCAAATGGAAAAAATTCACAATCAGATGGCAAATTGAGAGCGAAAACTTAATTTGCAGTATCCAAACCAGACAAGATTTATAGCTATATTAACAAGCTAGTCAATAAGAAAAAGAGAGCAACTCAATTGAAAAACAAGCAAAGGATAAAGAACACTCAATAAGTGAAAGGGAAACCCCCTGGAAAAATGCCTGGCAATCAAGAAAATGATGTCCAAATTCATGTAGTTAGAGAAATGGAAATTAAAACACTGATGTCACTTTTTACTTATCCTATTGAAAAAAAATTTAGAAGGCTGAATCATGCCAAGTGTTGGCAGTGATACAAGAACACTCATTAAATTCCTGTAGATGTTATATACTGAGACAGACATTCTGGAGAAAAATCTGGCTGCACTTTGGCAAATCCAGAATATGCACAGATTATGACCCAGCAATGCCACTCAAATACAACTTCACATATGAGGAAGTTCATCAGTAGGGTGTCAGTGTTAGTGAAGAGTTAGAGGTTATCGTAAATGTGCTAGTTGCATACAACAGACTATGTTAAATCAATTAGAAGTAATAGACAATGGACTTACAGCAATATGGATGAAATTCTAAATCAGTGCTGAGCAAAAATAGCAAGTCATATAATGAGCTCTTATGTACTTTATAAGAATATGCACAAATGAAACACATTAGAATCATTGCTTATGGGTGGATGGACAGAAATGAGAATGGAGAATGCAAATAAAAGGAAGTGAACAAATTAATAAATGGATGAATAAAATCAACAAATGATGGTAGTATGCCAGTCAGTAGAGGAATCTGATGAAGTCCTACTTCTGCCCTTGACATCCATGAAAAGGAAAAAAAAGAAAGCAAAACCAACACATACAGGGACTTTATGGAGAATGCATTCTAAGGAAGGAGACAGATATGAAACTAATCATAGCATTGCTTTTTAAATTGCTATTTTGATAACTGTTATCAGAGATGAAATCACAAGGTGTTATGAGAGCATGGTAAGGTGTAAGCAAAAAGTAGTATATCACAGTTAAACAGAAGACATTAGATAAATGCTTATGTGATATAAGAAACTGAACTATGAGTTAGATGGTTTTACCATTTTAAAACTGAGGGGTGTGTGGAGTTTCTGTGTGTTCAGTGCTTAACTCAAAATTTCACTTAATATATGTTATGAAGTTCTTGTAGTCTCAGGGCTAATGCTATGCACTTACTAGCATGATTAACTTATCAAATAAAAGAAGGTAAGCCTTACTGTCTGCATATCCATAAAACATTATGGCAAGGAAATAGAATTATTTTTAAAATGATTATAAAATATAAGTTTTCATGAGTTTATAAAACAGAGAAAAGAGTGATAAGGAAACAATAGGTTACCCCAAAAGACATAGAAGTAGAGATTAAAAAGATGATAAAAGAAACCACAATTACAATGGCTAAATGAAAATCTACTTTGAAGTAATAAAATTAACACTGCAGAAATTCAAGTCAGTGAAGTAAAGAAAAAGCATTTCAAAATGAACTTGATAAATAGAAAACCTAAATTCAACCTAAACATTTCAGTTGTTTTTGAGAAAGAACATTGAATAAAATGAAACTAAACAAATGGAAGAAACCTTAAAAAATGTGATAATGGAAGTAGGTTATCTGAAAACATATTTCTGAGAAAATTCCAAGTTCATTCTACAAAAAAGGAGGAGGAGAAGGGTGGGAGGTGGGGAAGATGAGAGGAAAAGAGGTGTGGAGGAGAAGCAATACCAGCAGAGGCAGCATAAAGACTAAAGATATGTTTTTAGCACATTTTTAATTTACCAAGGTTTTAAAAAAGCTTAAAAGCATCTTCATAGAAATTTAGGTTGTTGACAAAGAAATATCAGGATGCCACTATTCTTTTCTTCTACAACTTTAAAATGTTATAAGACTATGCTTCAAATTTGTAGTATTTCTCTCAAATCTACATAATTTTATTTCAAAAATATATTTTTACTCAAATGTTTTAACTTGAGCCAAGCTCTGCTCATGCATAAAAGCAAAACAAAACAAAACTATATTAGAAATAAATAAACTTAGAAGTATGTCTTTATTAAAAATCATTAGCCAGTGATGATGGCCAGTCATTATGGCCAAGACATAAATAATTCACAACTGAGAAAAATTTGAACTTGAAAGAAAACAAACAAAAATCCCTACCTCTCTCTGTCTGTTAACAGTCTACAACTTATGGTACAGTTGTTAAGCACACTGGGTCAAATGGCTCTTCTATTTGACTTCTTTGCATCTCATTTTCTTTATCTGTGAGATGGTTAAGTACAGTAATTCTGACTTTCAGAGTTATTGTGAATATCAACAAATTGATACATGTAAGTGTGTCAGAGGGTCTGGTACATAGTAAAAGTTAAAAGAATATGATCTGTAGTTATCGAAAAGCTTGAGAACATATATTTTTAGATTTTAGTGGAAAATTATGGCAAAGTTTCTTCTCTGACTAATTTCCATGGGACAACCATCATAGCTAATGGCTTTAAAGAAACAACAGACATTGAAGTCATAATAATGTTAATGACACTTATACCTGTTTTCAAACATTTATTATGTGGCAAGAATTTTGTGTATATTATTTCATCTAATCCTCATAAAACTCTGAGGAGGTACTGTCATGATCCCATTTTATAGATAAAGAAAATGAGGCCTGAGAAATAAGCAACTTTCAAAGTCACACAACTTGCAAGCAATGGAGCTGGGATTTAAACTTATTCTCTGCTAGCTGAATACTAGTTCATTAAAATTTATTTTTCATTTTATCGTATACCAGAATTTGGTCAAACAAACCATTACATTGTATATTTTTTTTAATTCAAATATAATGTAATTACAGTAAACACCATACAGTTCTATAGCAAGCTAGTTAGAAAAAAAGCAAAAAAAATATTCTTAAATAGCCTAACATGAAACAACCCAATCAGGAGACAGTTCTAAAGGGGCTATTTCACAGAATGATAAGCTGACCCCAGATATATGTCTATGACAGCATTTATTATACCTTCTCTTATGTATTCTTTTGCATTTTCAAAATTATTTTTAAAATGAAAATGTATATATTTAAGGTGTATAACATAACATTTTGATATATAAATGTATCAAGTATACATGCTGCTGCTGCTGCTGCTAAGTCACTTCAGTCGTGTCCGACTCTGTGTGACCCCATAGATGGCAGCCCACCAGGCTCCCCCGTCCCTGGGATTCTCCAGTCAAGAACACTGGAGTGGGTTGCCATGTCCTTCTCCAATGCATGAAAGTGAAAAGTGAAAGGGAAGTCGCTCAGTCGTGTCCAACTCTTCACGACCCCATGGACTGCAGCCCACCAGGCTCCTCCGTCCATGGGATTTTCTAGGCAAGAGTGCTGGAGTGGGGTGCCATTGCCTTCTCCACAAGTATACATATATGTTAATATATATGGTAAAAGGGAGGCTACAATCAAATTAATTAACATATCTACTCATACATTTTTGACATGTCTGTCTTTCTCAGCAGACTAATACAGTGTCTGCTACTCAGTAAATGTGTGAGGGCCACTGATAACATTTTCTAAAGCTATTTGTCAATAACTCTATTAGACATGAATAAAACATAAAAGAATGGAAAATATAATGAAGGAATATAAACCATACGAATTTAAGGGATTTTCCCCCAAAAGTAATGAAAATAAAGACATTTAAGTGAAGTCATATATACATATTATTTATCTCATACGGTATTCAAAATCAGGAAGAATTTATATTGAAGGATTAGAAGGAAAGTAGAGAGGAAGGAAAGGGTAGGAAAAAGAAGAAAAGAAGAGCTGGAAATGAATATTTATTGAGGAATAACTGCTAATTAAGGATCTTGATATTAACATGCATTATCTCATTTAATTCTTACAAAAAAGTCTTCATTTGAGGCAAATGATTTCCTTTTTTATGATTGAAGATACTGAGACTAAGACAAGTTTAAAGCTTCTAGTGATGCTTTACAATCAAGTTGAGACTTGGGTTCTCGTCTGTAAATTTCCAAAGAACATTTAATGAAAGAAAATTTACAAATGTTTGCATGTTCTCTCTCTTGAGAAATAAATTTATAGTGTAGAAAAAATGATGACAACATCCAACTAAGAAACACATTCTCAACTTATTTTTGGATGAACAGTGTTTTAGAGATCTTTAACGATCTACTATATGAAATTTAATTTTCTTTCTCCTTTAATTTGCAGGCATATTATTCTTCACTGACTACTCCTAGGAGAATATATTTCTTCTCATAGCAGAAAGTTATTGCTAGGAGGTATATGCATCATGATTCATATTAAGGAAATTGCCTCTATTTGCACCCTATTACTACATGGACTCCTGAATATATTCTTTACAATCTTCGCTTTCCCAGGTTCATAGGGTCTGTTTTCAAGATGGCACCTGTTGCCATCAGTTGGAGAAGAGTCCTTCCTCTTTACCTCGCTTGACCACATATTTTACTTTCATTTATTAGTTACTTTTAACCATTTGCTTAGTTTATGCTCTTTATAACCAACTTTAGAAATGCATTAAAAGAATAAAGATGCAGGCAGAAATAGTACCTAAATAACAATATACCCCTAAGAATCAAGAAAGATTTTTAGAAGTCATTCATCAAAGCAGCTCCATGGAAAAGGTGATGGGGAAATGGACATATATTGATTTTTTTTTTGTATAAATAACTACCTATGTTGCCTATCTACAGTATTTTAGTCATCAGAAAACTTCACAAGGTAAATAATGATGATTGCTAATAATTATTGAATTCTGTTTTGAAAATGGTGCAACATGCTCTCAACACAGCTTTTCAGGTAAAGAAACTGAGGCCCAGGGAGTTTAGGTATCTTTCATAAAGTAGGTGTTCCTGTTCCATTTAAAGGCAACGATTCATTTATATAGCTATGTAATTCCAAAATGAAGTCCCACTTAAAGCAAGACTATTTAATTACATGATATATAGTCAAAATATTCACAATGTTTAGATGTTTTAAATTTTAAATTAATATTATGTTAATGACAATTGCAGGAAAATTCAATGAGTTTTTTCCAATCTACAAAAACTAAGTAAAAAACTAAAATTAATACCCACACAGTTACCTTAATATATGTATTTACAGTATAATAAATATTTTAGATTAATATTTTCCTCTGATATTGTTAGGTGTCTTAAAATATTGTTAGAGGCTTACATCTTCCTTGAAGATAAAATGGACCCAATACATATAAATGTCTAAAATTATTATGTTTTATCTATTCATAGCTTTTTACTTTGTGTATGTGTGTGTTAATTGTTCAGTCGTTTGCAACTCCTTGGTAACCCATGGACTCATGAGACCCCATGAGATTTTCCAGACAAGAATACTGGAGTGGGTTGCCATTCCCTTCTCTAGCTGATCCTCCCTACCCAGGGATCGGACTTAGGTCTCCTGCATTGCAGGCAGATTCTTTACCATCTGAGCCATCAGGAAAGCTTAGTATCAAATCACAATAGTACTATATCACACACTTAGTATTATATCACAATAATATATATTGTTGGAGAAGGCAATGGCACCCCACTCCAGTACTCTTGCCTGGAAAATCCCATGGACGGAGGAGCCTGGAAGGCTGCAGTCCATGGGGTCGCGAAGAGTCGGACACGACTGAGCGACTTCGCTTTCACTTTTCACTTTCATGCATTGGAGAAGGAAATGGCAGCCCACTCCAGTGTTCTTGCCTGGAGAATCCCAGGGACGGGGGAGCCCGGTGGGCTGCCGTCTATGGGGTCGCACAGAGTCAGACTAGACTGAAGTGACTTAACAGTAACAGTAACAATATATATTGTGATATATATTATATCACAATAATATATCACTGAACTAGTATTATAACTGAACTGAACTAGTACTGTCTCTTATACACATCTGATGTGTATAAGAGACAGGTAAAAGGGAGGCTACAATCAAATTAATTAACATATCTACTCATACATTTTTGACATGTCTGTCTTTCTCAGCAGACTAATACAGTGTCTGCTACTCAGTAAATGTGTGTATAAATATGCCCTAGTTCATTTAAATCATCCTTTATGGTTGTACATTTAGCTTGCTTCCAATTTGCCATTGTTATAAAATAACTCAATAAAATAAAAATTTGCCCTCACTAGCCATTGTTTTCTTGGGATGCAAATAAGTATTTTTCAAAACAGTTCTCATAAATGTAAGATTTATATGAATGTCATTATATCTCATTTCAGTTCAACTCTCTTTGTACAACCTGAGTTCCTTTTGCCCTATTTGGATTACCTCTCACTCTGTTTACATTCTCTGAAAGCCTGTATAATTACTACAATTAGTTTTGAGTCATATTCTGGTAACTAGTGGGCTTCCCAGGTGGCTTAGTGGTAAAGAATCCACCTGCCAATACAGAAGCCACAGGAGATGCAGCTTCCCTCCCTGGGTGGGGAAGATCCCCCGGAGGAGGGCGTGGCCACCCACTCCAGTATTCTTGCCTGGAGACTCCCATGGTCAGAGGAGCCTGGGGGGTCACAGTTCACGGGGGGTTGCAAAGAATCAGATGCAGCTGAGCTTTACTACAACTGAAAGGGCACAGTGTTTTGCACCTAGTAAGTGCTTAAGAAATGTTTGTGAAGTAATGAGTTAGTTTCGTGATTGCACAAGAATGTAATTCATACTTCCAAATATGGCTAAATAATCACCATCAAACATGAAGCTCCACATGGTGTTTTGCAAGGCCAAGATAGTATGTAAAAGGACTATGTGAGTGATAATAACTTGCAATGCATTTGAGCTAGTCTTTTCATAAATAAAATGTAAAAACAAGCATATTAAGATCATATTCCCACAAAAAATTAACTTTGTTTAATCTTGGCTATACCAAGTAGTTCCCAGATTTAAAACAATTTCATAAGATTGTCAATGTAAAGAAATATTTTGTTCAATTCAGTTTTGAAACTGTGTTCTTCATTCTCCTATTGGTATTGATCTGTATTTTGTTAATATCCTATGGACAACATGGTTTTTAATAGACAAATATGATTTCCCCAGAGCAATGGGACTGAAGAATATTTCTAGCCCTTTGCCTTGATTGGAAGTAGATATTGTTGATTTTGTGGAGTCGTTAGAAAAGGACATCACTGACTCGATGGACAGGGCTTTGAGCAAGCTCTGGGAGTTGCTGATGGACAGGGAAGCTTGGCGAGCTGCAGTCCATGGGGTCGCAAAGAGTTAGGCACAACTGAGAGACTGAACTGAACTGAACTAGAGGAGAATGCTTTACTTGCCTGTAAAGGTGTAAGCAGAGATACTGTCTTCACTATGGGGGTGATTTTGACCTCTACACCTGACTTCTCTTCCAAGCTTTAATTCTACCTCTCATTGCCTGCGGGGCATCTCTACCTGACCACTGGCTGTACAATATAAAAGCTCTACAATCAAGAGCTCTTTCTCTCACCTCCCAAATATGCTTCTCTTTAGACATTTTCTCTTACTTGTCCTCCTTACCATCTGTAATGATCAATTACCAAGTTTTATTGAGTCTATACTCGAAAAATTTCTAATATATATTCCTCTTCTCCATTCCCACAGCAACTTAAAATAACTCAGACCTCAAAAACAAACAAAAACCTCAGGCCTCTATTACCTCTAATACTTCCCACTGGTTTACTTGGCTAGTGTACTATACTCACATTTTAACCATTTGGCAAAATTTATCCAACATGCTGTTGCCAGATTCATAGTTTTAAACTGCCATTTGTATCCTATCACTTCCTAATTAAGATACTTTAAAATCTCCCAGGCTCTCCAAAAGACCTAATATGGAACATACCAGCCTCAATGATCCATTTCTACCTTGTATTTCCAATATTTCTTATTTTAGCTTTCTTCATACATTAGTTAACTTATGCTCCATTTAAACTAAGTCAGACTGCTCCTACAAGGATTCCAAGCACTCTTGTTCAAGCTGTCAATTTGCTCTGAAAAACTCTCTGCCATTCAATCTTGTCATGCAATCATTCTTTTGATCCCTTAAGGTCCTGTTTAAATTCTATCCTAAATAAACTTTCTCAGTTTTCAAAATTCATAAAACATTTTAATCTATACTAGTGTGCAAGAAGGTGAAAAAATATGTTATTTTATCTGCTTTCTCTCAACTGTCTCTCAGGAAAATCACCATCTTTGTTTAGGAGAATACCCTGGTGGGCCACTTAGAGACAGGAAGTGAGGCCCCAAGGGCAACTTTTAGAAAGATTTAAGTCAACCTATCAGAGAAAGAGGAGGGGGGCACAAGAAAAGATTGCAGGGAGGGACAAAATGAGGATGAGGATGTAACATAGCAGGGGTCATATAGAAAAAAAGTGGCCAGTAAATTATTCTTAGTTAGAAATACCTAATATTCAATTTTGTTTATATTGTCTTTTACACATACAAATGCCTTGGGGTGTTTCATTTTATTTTCTTTCGTATAATCCAAGGAAAGAGTTGGCATGGAGCAGAGAGAAGGGAACAATTCTGGCTGATGAGACATGTGTGATATGAATCCCAAAGGAGACAGAAACTGGAAGCCAGAAGTGAATTTGAGCCCAGGGTCCTCCCTAATTAAATTTTGGGCATGACGGTGGAGATGTCCTTTAAATTCTCATGTGGTATAGAATAGGATGTTGAGTTGAATTTGTCTAAATCTCAAGGGCAGTGTGGCTTTAGCTGATGCATGGGGAACATCTTTGATAGCTAGTTTTCTTCCTGCCTGCATTACAGTTATTACTGTATATGTCCCTTATCAGCCTAGAGTGCAAATGTCCACTTTTGCAAAATGTGCCTTTGTATCTTGCATAAAGTTTGACCACAGTAGGCTCTCAATAAATATCTACTTAATGAATTAATGGTAAACTGTAGAGGGAAATTTAGGTACGTGGAATCAGGACACTAGGTTGCCTCCATGCAAAATTGAAAAAGCACTCTCTTTAGGGAGAGGCACCATTAACTGGTAAAAAACAAAATATCCAGGTGTATATAGGCCTGATTCAATGTAGAGGTTCTTTGGCTGCAGCGTGGGCTGCACTTTAGCCAGTTTCCTCCCAGACCCTGGCTGTTCTTGCCCTGCACACAGGTATAACTCATAGAGCCTTAGGTGGAAGCCCTGTTTGGAGTTAGAGACACAAGGGGTAATGGAGGAGAGTATTGGCTACAAGGAATCTTATATGATCTGGTAAACAGGCCCCCCAAATGAAAAGTTTTGATTTGGAAGTAAAAGCTCTTTACTGCTAGAAGTAAAGTAAAAACTCTTTACTGTTAGAGTTTCCAGGCAGTATATAACATATCACAAGGTAGTGCACATCTGGTTATTTAGAACTGGCTTTGAGTGACACTAATTTCAATCCATGGAGGTTATTTTATTTTTTAAAATCTTTTTTCATAGTTCTGTTTACTTTAGATTACAGATTCTTGTGAAGTTGAAAATCTGAACTTCGGCAATAAACCGAGATTTGCAATTCATTTTTTTGTTTTTGTTTTTTCTTTTTAAAGGTTAAAAGCAGTTCAGTTGCTCATGTCCAGACACACACTAGATAAACCCACAGTCCTTTAAATTAAAAAAAAAAAAAAAAAAATCATTTTTCAAAATTAGTTTTAGATGGCTTTTGAAAGTCTCTACAGCTAATGAAATTATTCTAAAATATTCAGACATTCTCTGAAATATTTTGAAAGTACTAGAGAATAAATCTAACAGACAATAATATAATATAAAAGTCTATTGGATAGTAACATTAGATTTCTAGATAATTTATCAACATTCTTAAGGATAATAAAATTATCTAAGGAAGTTCCCTACGGACAGATTCAGACTTATATTTTCCTAAACAAAGGAAATTTTCCCATTAGAGAAAATGGCTCTAGCATTCCATTAAGAAGACATTGAACACCATCTTAAATATATGTCGCTCCAAATCCCTAGAGTAACAGGTAATAACAAAGGCTAAACCTTCTGAAGGTGAATTCTGAGCTTAGAGCAGTTTCTCAAAGAGGATCTCTGGGGACTTATGGTGTAGATTTATGAAATATACAGGGCAAAGGGTGGATCCAAACAGGAAATAAAAGAGACCATGAACTAATAACATATGCATTTTTACAGGCCAAAATTCCATTGTGTGGATTTATATGGAGATAATAGGTATAAAACTGCCATTGACATCAACCTTGGTATTATAACTATTATAAGAGGCCTTGTGTGCTGCAATCCATGGGGGTCGCTAAGAGTCAGACACAACTGAGTGACTGAACTGACTGAGTGACTGATTATACTTACAAGTATTATAAGTATAAGTCTCTTAGGAATCAAAACTAAAATCTCCCCATAATCTTTGGTCAGCATTCTGAATTACTTGTCTCCATCAACTTTCTAACAGAATTTCCTATTCTTTTATTTCCAAGAGCCAAGTGCTTCCAGGATCCTGATCTAATATGTGAGTTATTTGTCACCCAAATTAGTTTATAAAATATAAATTGTATTTTGTTCCTTGGTGAGCCCATACTTCTCTGGTATGTACTTAATAAAAGGTTGAGCATAATAAAAAATATATTTTCTATTACTGCTGACCTTACTGCTTACTGTTAATGGGACTATAATTTTTTTAAGAAAAGTTTTAAATGTAGGGGGATGTGTCTATACACTAAAAACTAGAGATTTACATATATACTCAAATTATTCCAAAGCATACACTATTATATGATTCAATTCTTTAGTTTGAAGGCTTTTGAACTGGTATCATTTGGAAAAGCCAAGTGTTCACATTATTTAAGGTATTTTCATGGAGCCATAGGATTTGGGTTTCAAATATTTTGAAAAGAACTATGGAAACACTTGTAAGATATCCACCTTTGTGGAGTATGCACATGGCATATGTGCACTTGGCAAATGTGCCAAGTCAGGACTCAATCCTCTGTTAATGAAGAAATAATAGCTAATTTAGAAAAAAAAAAAAGGTTAACAAAAGAAAATAGGAATAAATAATTATGTTTCTGAACTTGGTTTCTCTTTCTGCTTACTTATAGAAATTTTTTGAATACTAAAAGAGAACTCCTTATTGTCAAATTCAGACTCAAATTGAAGAAAGTAGGCAAAACCACTAGACCATTCAGGTATGACCTAAATCAAATCCCTTATGATTATACAGTGGAAGTGAGAAATAGATTTAAGGGACTACATCTGATAGATAGAGTGCTTGATGAACTATGGACGGAGGTTCATGACATTGTACAGGAGACAGGGATAGAGACCATCCCCATGGAAAAGAAATCCAAAAAAGCAAAATGGCTGTCTGGAGAGGCCTTACAAATAGCTGTGAAAAGAAGAGAAGCGAAAAGCAAAGGAGAAAAGGAAAGATATAAGCATCTGAATGCAGAGTTCCAAAGAATAGCAAGGAGAGATGAGAAAGCCTCAGCGATCAATGCAAAGAAATAGAGGAAAACAACAGAATGGGGAAGACTAGAGATCTCTTCAAGAAAATTAGAGATACCAAGGGAGCATTTCATGCAAACATGGGCTCGATAAAGGACAGAAATGGTCTGGACCTAACAGACGCAGAAGATATTATGAGGTGGCAAGGATACACAGAAGAACCGTACAAAAAAATCTTTATGACTCAGACTTTATTTTTTGGGGCTCCAAAATCACTGCAGATGGTGATTGTAGCCATGAAATTAGAAGACGCTTACTCCTTGGAAGGAAAGTTATGACCAACCTAGATAGCATATTCAAAAGCAAAGACATGGTTTTTCCAGTGGTCATGTATGGATGTGAGAGTTGAACTGTGAAGAAAGCTGAGCGCTGAAGAATTGATGCTTTTGAACTGTGGTGTTGGAGAAGACTCTTGAGAGTCCCTTGGACTGCAAGGAGATCCAACCAGTCCATTCTAAAGGAAATCAGTCCGTGGGTGTTCTTTGGAAGGACTGATGCTAAAGTTGACACTCCAGTACGTTGGCCACCTGATGCGAAGAGTTGACTCATTGGAAAAGACTCTGATGCTGGGAGGGACTGGGGGCAGGAGGAGAAGGGGATGACAGAGGATGAGATGGCTGGATGACAGAGGATGAGATGGCTGGATGGCATCACTGACTCGATGGACATGTGTTTGAGTGAGCTCCGGGAGTTGGTGATGGACAGGGAGGCCTGGCGTGCTGCAATTCATGGGGTTGCAAACAGTCGGACACGACTAAGCAGCTGAACTGAACTGAACTGAAAAGAGACAAAATCCAATATAATTATAATATAGCATGTAATAAGATCCCTGGAGGAGGAAATGGCAACCCACTCCAGTATTCTTTCTGGAAAATCCCATGGACAGAGATGCCTGGCAGGCTTCAGTCCATGGAGTCGCAAAGGGTTTGACACTACTTAGTGACTAAACAGCAACAACATGTAAGTAGGTAAAGTAATTATTTGGTTTTCTAACTTTCTACAAAGTTGGAAAAAAGAATTGGTCTGCTAAGGAATAGGCTAAATTGAGAATCAATGTCAAAATAATTGATCTTTTTAATGTTTGAAAATTCTGTTTTTTCCATTGACTTTCACAAATCAGCTAATCTCATCAGAGAAAGAGGTAAAACACTTAGTAAATGTCTTTTATAACTGAGAATGAAAGTCTGAGTAAGAAAATTTCTAATTCATCACACACTGGGTCAGAGCAAAAAAGGTCAACAAATTGAATAATGTAAAGCCAAAAATGAAAATGAAAGTAGAGGTATTTCACAATCAAATTAATACACTAAATCAATAATTCTGCCTTGTAAAAGGGAGAAGAGGTTAAAAGTATTATTGTGCAATTATCAAATCACACATATGATCTGACTTACTTAGTATTGAATGCTGTTTAATTGAAATGCACATAACTCAATGGCCTATTTTATGACAGTTCCTTCCATTTTATGCTCAGGATTTGTTCCAAATCCATGCATTAGCTTTTTTTTTTTTAAGGAAATAAACCATATAGGTTTTAAACCTTCATTTGCTTCTTTCTATAGGGCTCTTAAGGGAAGTCTTTATTTCTGTTCTGTTGCCAAAAATTACTTTTTAGATTAAGGAAATGCTTCCCCAGTAACTCTATCCAAAATCATCATTTTAATCATTATAAGTGAGTTCTGCCACATTTGTAGGATGGTTTTTAAATATGACATTAAAGTATGATTCTTACTTCATTTTTAAGAGAATGAATATACTATCTAAAGGGAAAGGACAGAAAACAAAGCTAAACAAAAAAATGCAGAAATCATCATCTTTACCTTCAATTCTATAGCTCTTCAGGTAAGAAGTTTCTAATATTATTCCATTACACCAGTCTACTTCATTCTTCCTACAAGTTCACTATTTCCTTCTATATTATCATTCATGTGTGGTGAATACCATATCTGTAGACTATAAATATACCCAAATATTATTCATTTTCTTCATAATTTTTTAAATGTTCAGGTTAATTATATTCAGATATTGTCTTTTGGTGGGGTGGGGGAGGTAACTAGTCACATGCAAACCACTAGCCAGTAAGCGTCAAGTTTTTGCTGACGATGTGACTTGAGAAGTGAGTCTAAAATCTTTGGGTAGTGATGCATTTAGGGATGACTTGTCAGATGGTTAAAGTGGATCATCAATTAACTTCACTTGCAGTAAGTCAAATGATATCATATTCTATTACTTTGTAATGTACTGTGAAAAAAAACTATTTGTCATTATACAATTTTCCTCTTTTCTTCATAAATCCTTTTTAACTTGTTTAAATCTGCTGAGTGAATGAACTGAACTGAATCTACTTGCATCATGAGTTACATAATACTTTGGTAGTTTTCAATCACACATAGAAAACTGTGACCTGTAATAATTCAAGGGCCAAAATTAACCTAATAGATTGTGGAAGAAATCCACATTCTTTCAGTTCAGTCAGTTCAGTCGCTAAGTTGTGTCCAACTATTTGCAACCCTATGGACTGCAGCACCCCAGGCTTCCCTGTCCATCATCAACTCCTGGAAGTTTACTCAAACTCATGTCCGTCAAGTCGGTGATGCCATCCAACCATCTCATCCTCTGTCATCCCCTTCTCCTCCCACCTTCAATGTTTTCCAGCATCAGGGTCTTTTCCAGTGAGTTACTTCTTCTCATCAGGTGGCCAAAGTATTAGAACTTCAGCTTCAATATCAATCCTTCCAATGAATATTCAGGACTGATTTCCTGGTTGAGTCCAAGAGACTTTCAAGAGTCTTCTCCAACACCGCAGTTCAGAAGCATCAATTCTTTGGCATTCAGCATTCTTTATAGTCCAGCTCTCACATTCATACATGACTACTGGAAAAACCATAACTTTAACTAGACAGACCTTTGTTGGCAAAGTAATGTCTCTACTTTTTAATATGCAGTCTAGGTTGGCCATAGCTTTTCTCTCAAGGAACAAGCATCTTTTAATTTCATGGCTGCAGTCACCATCTGCAGTGATTTTGGAGCCCAAGAAAATAGTCTGTCACTGTTTCCATTGTTTACCCATCTATTTGCCATGAAATGTTGGGACCAGATGCCATGATCTTAGTTTTCTGAATGTTGAGTTTAAGCCAACTTTTTCACTCTCCTCTTTCACTTTCATCAAGAGGTTCTTTAGTTCCTCTTCACTTTCCACCATAAGGGTGG
>SJYT01069243.1:188155-284430 GCA_006410635.1 Cephalophus harveyi | reverse complement strand
AGTAAAATGGATATTTTAAATAGAGCCTCCAGTTTTGAGTTATGCTTCTTTTCCAGATGTATAAACCTAAAAACTATTTAGCTCACTTGAAGTTTAGCACAAAATGATAAAGCACCATATGATGGAAACTGAAACCTAATTTATGAACTGTTCTGAAGCATACAATAAATTCCTTTGGATGTGAGGACTTCTAGAAGCACAAGCAAGTAAGCCATGGTGAAATCCATCTTCCTTTTGACTTAGCCACATTAAACTAATTCCAGAAATAAATCCAGCCAATTGGCAAGTTAACCTCTCACTCTTGTCACAGAAGTCATCTACAGCCTTGAGTTTAACTGTTTTCTTTCTCCTTGGTCTTAGTCCTTTTTTTAGGGGCTCTGTATTTATAGTGCCACTTGGGAAATTTATGTATGATGAGAATGTGACCCAGAAAATCATTCATTTTAAAAAAGCATGGATACAGGGTTCATATTTTAAACAAAATATCTTTAATTCCTTTAACATGGATTCTTTTTTCTACTGTGAGGTACACTAAGTCAATAATTTGATAGTTGTATATTTTTAATATTATTTACTTGGGCCTTATTTTGTTTGGGCTTTGGAAATGTTTGAAATGAGCTAGATAAAATTTACCATTAGATAAATTTTACTCTAACTTCTCCTGCAGGCTCAATTTTTAGAACCTGTTTCAATAAGCTGAAAAAAAAAAAGTTCCTCACTAGAGATATTTTTCCCCTTGTGTAATCAGAAATGCAAAGTTGTAAACAGGCACATATTTACTTAAAGCATTTAGATTTAGAATATATTTCATTTAGACTTTAAAAAGCAGATAGGAGAATGCCTGTATTACATGCTAAGAATATACTAAACATATGTATACATACGTAAATTATTGCTGATAAATACTATTTTGTGGCAGAACTGAATGATTAGATGTTTTATTCAATATCAAATTTTGTATCTCATATCCTGTGAAATTATAACTTATTTTGAAATAAAGTCTCGTACTTATCAACCTTTGATAATTATTGAGTAACTATGACCAGCAATAGGTTGGCTAATATAAGTTGGAATAGCAAATAACAACAACAGGTAACATTCACAGTGAACTTGAATGTGTACCTGGCTCTGTTTTGAGTATTTGATTTTATTTATATCATTTAATCTTCCAAGAATTCTAAGTGCAGAATGGTTCAACACTTGCTCAAAATTATAAAGGTATTACAATGGAATATCACTCAGCCATTAAAAAGAAAAGAAATAATGCAGCAACATGGATGGACCTAGAGATCGTCATACTGAGTGGAGCAAGTCAGACAGAGAAGGAGAAATACTGTATGACTCCCCTTATATGTGGAATCTAAACAGCAATGATTCAAATGAACATACTTACAAAACAGAAACAGACTCACAGACTTCAAGAATGAGATTATGGCTGCCGGTGGGAAGGATGGGAGGAAGGGAGAGTTAGGGAGTTTGGGATGGACATGTACACACTACTGTATTTTAGATGAATAACCAATATGACCTACTGTATAGCACATGGAACTCTGCTCAATGTTTTGTGCCAGTCTGGATGGAAGGGGAACTTGAGGGAGAGCAGATACATGTATATGTATGGCTGAGTTCCTTTGCTGTTCACTTGAAACTATCACTATATTGTTTGTTAACAGGCTATACCTCAATACAAAATAAAAAGTTAAAAATAATATACAGGTATTAGAGTGTGAAACTGGGATGCATCTCATGCCAGTCTGTTTCCAGAGTCTATACTTTTTTAGCTATTGCATTAAAAAAAAATAAAAAAAATAGCTATTAGATGTTATGTATGCTTTGATTAAATTTCCTATTTTTCAACAACATGTGGTGCACCTGAAACCTGAGATTAATGAAGTTATTAAATGCTAGTTTAAAACAAAAATACTTGTTAGAGGACTACGTTCACACAAGCAAACTCTCATGAAAAAAATTCAGCTGTAAAACAAAATGACTTTCTTCTATTAGCAAAATATGTATTTTTACTTTATTGTTTTTATTTTTCTAGTTTCTATCAAATATTAGGTATGATAACATTTTTGTGATCAATTTAAACTATTTTCATTTTTAATTTAAAGAAATATTATTTTTTATTCATGAAAGTGATATAGAATCACTGCTAATGAATCAAAAATGTAGAAATTAAAATGAAACTACCTATAATTCAATCAGGAGAAAACAGCTGGCTTCATTTCATACATTTTTCTTCCATATTTAAAATAAAACTGTATACATCTTTTTAGAAGTATATGCATGTCTATATATTTTTTCTTATTTTGTATAATACCTCATAATCAGTTTAGAACCCTCATTTTGTTTCAATACTGTATCCTAAAAAATCTACCCAAACTGTTGTTGTAAATATATATGTATATATAATATTTATTCATATATTTTGACAATTTATAAATATTTATATCATGAGAAACACTGGGCTGGAAGAAGCACAAGCTGGAATCAAGATTGACGGGAGAAGTATCAATAACCTCAGATATGCAGATGACACCACCATTATGGCAGAAAGTGAAGAGGAACTAATGAAAGTGAAGGAGGAGAGTGAAAAAGTTGATGAAAGTGAAGGAGGAGAGTAAAAAAAGTTGGCTTAAAGCTCAACATTCAGAAAACAGAGATCATGGCATTTGGTCCCATCACTTCATGGCAAGTAGATGGGGAAACAGTGGAAATAGTGGCTGACTTTATTTTTTTGGGCTCCAAAATCATTGCAGATGGCGATTGCAGCCATGAAATTAAAAGACACTTACTCCTTGGAAGGAAAGTTATGACCAACCTAGACAGCATATTCAAAAGCAGAGACATTACTTTGTCAACAAAGGTCCGTCTAGTCAAGGCTATGGTTTTTCCAGTAGTCATGTACGGATGTGAGAGTTGGATTGTGAAGAAAGGAGCCCTGAAGAACTGATGCTTTTGAACTGTGGTGCTGGAGAAGACTCATGAGAGGCCCTTGGACTGCAAGAAGATATAATCAGTCCATCCTAAAGGAGATTAGTCCTGGTGTTCATTGGAAGGACTGATGTTGAAGCTGAAATTCCAATACTTTGGCCACTTCATGCAAAGAGTTGACTCACTGGAAAAGACCCTAATGCTGGGAGGGATTGGGGGCAGGAGGAGAAGGGGATGGCAGAGGATGAGATGGCTGAATGGCATCACCAGCTTGATGGACATGGGTTTGGATGGACTCTGGGAGTTGGTGATAGACAGGGAGGCCTGGGGTGCTGAGATTCATGGGGTCACAAGAGTCGGACAGGACTGAGCGACTGAACTGAACTGAACTGAAGGTGTTAATATTTCTTTTTCTGTCAATTGTTTGCTTTCTAGTTTATATTTTTAATAGTAATCCAAAAATTAGTTACTCACTGAAAACAAAATAAAACATGAGCCCATTTCTCTTAGAAGAATAAGGTATTGCTGGAATTTATCCACCTTTAGAAATGTTCTAAACAATACAATGAAGTACCATTTCACACCAGTCAGAATGGCTGCGATCCAAAAGTCTACAAGCAATAAATGCTGGAGAGGGTGTGGAGAAAAGGGAACCCTCTTACACTGCTGGTGGGAATGCAAACTAGTACAGCCACTATGGAGAACAGTGTGGAGATTCCTTAAAAAACTGCAAATAGAACTGCCTTATGACCCAGCAATCCCACTGCTGGGCATACACACTGAGGAAACCAGAATTGAAAGAGACACATGTACCCCAATGTTCATCGCAGCACTGTTTATAATAGCCAGGACATGGAAGCAACCTAGATGTCCATCAGCAGACGAATGGATAAGAAAGCTGTGGTACATATACACAATGGAGTATTACTCAGCCATTAAAAAGAATACATTTGAATCAGTTCTAATGAGGTGGATGAAACTGGAGCCGGTTATACAGAGTGAAGTAAGCCAGAAAGAAAAACACCAATACAGTATACTAACACATATATAAGGAATTTAGAAAGATGGTAATGATAACCCTGTATGCGAAACAGCAAAAGAGACACAGATGTATAGAAGAGACTTCTGGACTCTGTGGGAGAGGGAGAGGGTGGGATGATTTGCGAGAATGGCATTGAAACATGTATACTATCATGTAAGAAATGAATTGCTAGTCTAGGTTCGATACAGGATACAGGATGCTTGGGGCTGGTGCACTGGGATGACCCAGAGAAATGTTATGGGGAGGGTGGTGGGAGGGGGGTTCAGGGTTGGGAACTCATGTACACCTGTGGTGGATTCATGTCAATGTAGGGCAAAACCAATACAGTATTGTAAAGTAAAAATAAAATAAAATAAAATAAAATAAATATTACCTGAGTTTGAAGCATATTTTCATTTACTAAATGGACCCTCACAAGAAAGATATTTGTTATAAATGCCTTTGCTATTAGTGCTATTAAATTTTGCTGACATATTTCATAGGCTGTCAGATGACTGGTTACTATTGAAGGTGTGTGTGTGTTGTGTAGGTATTTGTGGTGGTGGAGGGGGATGGGGAGAGAGAAAGAGATTGGAAATACAGATAATTCTCAAGAATAGGGCAGATATATGATAGCTAAGATAAAAAAACATGTCATGCAAGTAGCTGCAGTCCATTTATAAAAATCAAAGATATCACTCATAATCTCCTCTAGGGCCAGCAAAGAAAGGTGACTGGTCAAAAGAATCAAGAACCAGACTGCAGACAAGATATATTTAAATAAAGTAATTAACCGGCCAATGTCCCTGCATACTTATATTTAAGCTATTAAATCTGGAGGCCAATTAATGTGTCTACTTTACTTTATTGACTGTTGCAGTAACATGTATCAGAATTTTTCTTTAGAAAAACTATAAAACAGAACAAAACCCTTGTTTTTATAATCAAAGCTATGGATGGTATCACTGACTACTGTTCACTTTTAAGTTCAGATAGTAAAGCGTTTTATTTAATGACTGTATTTGTTACTGTAACTTGGGATTTTATGCTACTGGAGATAAAAACAGGTTTTACCAGCCCTTCTCATGATCGGTTTTATTTCCAAAAAGAAATCTCTTCTATTAATTTTCATAGAAATGTTTTAACATCATAATCCTCAAATTTCAGAACACCGCAAAAATTGTTTTTAAGTCTTTTCCCTAACATATTGTTTTCTGAGAAGAGCTAAATTTCACTCTTTGCGTCTCTTTCATTGGCATGGGGTTTGTTTTCATTTGTTTGCTTTTGTGGTCCTAATTGGAAATTTAATGTCTTTCTCCTGAAGACAAGAAAACATCAATATTTTCTTCTACAAAGAATTATTCCAAAGGAGCAAAGTCAGTCCTTAGGGGTATCAATTCAGAGGAAAACTGGTATGAATTAATGAAAATAGCTTCATTCAGAATTGGAAAAATTGAGTTCATTTTTTCTTTAGTACAAATATATTTATTCAAGTTGTTTTGAATTTCATAATTAATATTGGTGAATATTATGAATCTGGATTTTCACCATGTATATTTCAGTTCCTGCTGCTGCTGCTAAGTCACTTCAGTCGTGTCCGACTCTGTGCGACCCCACAGACGGCAGCCCATTGGGCTCCGCCATCCTTGGGATTCTCCAGGCAAGAACAGTGGAGTGGGTTGCCATTTCCTTCTCCAATGCATGAAAGTGAAAAGTGAAAGTGAAGTCGCTCAGTCATGTCTGACTCAGCGACCCCATGGACTGCAGCCTTCCAGGCTCCTCCGTCCATGGGAGTTTCCAGGCAAGAGTACTGGAGTGGGATGCCATTGCCTTCTCTGATTTCAGTTCCTAATCTATAAAATTACACAACTAATGCATGAAAGTGAAAAGTGAAAGTGAAGTCGCTCAGTCATGTCTGACTCAGCGACCCCATGGACTGCAGCCTTCCAGGCTCCTCCGTCCATGGGAGTTTCCAGGCAAGAGTACTGGAGTGGGATGCCATTGCCTTCTCTGATTTCAGTTCCTAATCTATAAAATTACACAACTAAACTACACTCCATGATATTAAAGGTTTGCAGAATGTATGATAAATATTTACCATGAGAAAGTGTTTACTCTTAGAAAAATTAGATGTGACCCTCACTAATATGCTTTAATTTATTTACATTCTCACTGCTGGGCATACACACCAAGGAAACCAGAATTGAAAGAGACACGTGTACCCCAATGTTCGTTGTGGGAGGGGGGTTCAGGATTGGGAACACGTGTACACCCATGGCAGATTCATGCTGATGTGTGGCAAAACCAATACAATATTGTAAATTAAAATAATAATAATAAATAAATAAATAAAAAATAAAGGTAGATAAAGTGCTCCTGAGAATTAATACCCATGATACCAGGAAATCATGGAACTTTGCAAGGATAAACATTAAGATCACTTTAAAAAACACTATTTACTCTTGAAGTGATATCAAATTGCCAATATGAATTTACTTCTACATTTTAATTGCAATATTTGCTCAGACACTTCTTTTTATATAAAAGACACATTTGAAAAGAAACTGCAATAAAATCATATTATTTTGCACCTCACTCAGAATTTAAAGTAGTAGAAACAAGTTTAGACCCCCCTATAATTTATGAAGCCAGGATTTTTAAGCAAATTTAACAGTGCAAAAAAAAAAAAAAAAACATTGAGAGAATATCTTCAAGAACCTCTATGCACACTGAGTACAAGTTCACACAGAATACACTTGACCAAATTCAATTAGTATGTGAACTAAAGGATCCATTGAGAAAGGAAAGATAATAAAACTATCCAGAAGCAATAGAAAGCTTAGAAACAGTTAATACAAAGTGATCTTGCATCAGTTACATAAGCTATGGTAAGATATTATCATCTGAGAGAATAGGTCCTAGGTTTATAGAATATGTTCTTCCACTTAACACCTAAAATGTACTTCATGGAGATCATGGACCGTGAACTTACCACCAATGCCCAATATAGTGCCTGGCACAGAGTAGGTGGTCAGTGAGTATCTGAATGAGTGAGCACCCAGTGTGGTTTAACTTTTCATTTTAGTCTATTAATGTTTGTTAGCACTTCCTTAGCGAAAAATACTGGCAGTCCTCTGTGAAGAACTGATGTGTCTGTACATTTCTGCTTCATATGTGTGGGAATAAGAGGAAAAATACAGGCAAATGAAAGCATCAATTACTCCACAAAATGGATTGGGAAAGCTAATTTCTTTCTTGCTTTATTTATTTATTTTTTCTAATTGAAAGACTATGAGTACACATTAGTTCTGTGCAATATACTTGTTAGGGTAATTTTAACTAAGGTAATTTTTCCCTGTCTATCAGATCAACAATATTTGAAAATAGCTAATTACCTATTTGCTAGTTCTTAATAAAGCTTCTGGAACTCTGTCTATATGTCTTAATTCAGAGAAATAAATACATATGTCTTTCAATATCTAATGTGTTAGGCTAATTCTAAAAAATAGTGGCTTTTCTTTAAAAGCTGAATCTACTTTTCTAAAAAACAGCTTCAGCAAGAGTTCTTCCAATGAATATTCAGGGTTAACTCAGAAGTAAATTAATTATCCTCCTCTTTAGGATTGATTGGTTTGATCTTCTTGCAGTCCAAGGGACCTTCAAGAATCTTCTCCAGTACTACAGTTCAAAAGCATGAATTCTTCAGTGTTCAGCCTTCTTTATGGTCCACCTCTCATATTCACACATGACCACTGGTAAAACCATAGCTTTGACTATATGGACCTTTATTGACAAAGTGTTGTCTCTGTTTTTTAATGTGCTGTCTAGATTTGTCATCGCTTTCCTTCCAAGGAGCAAGTATCTTAATTTCATGGTTGCAGTCAATGTCCATAGTGATTTTGGAGCCCAGGAAAATAAACTCTTACCATTTTCACTTTTTTCCCTTCTGTTTGCCATGAAGTGATGGGGCTAGATGCTATGATCTTCGTTTCTTTAATGTTGAATTTCAAGCCAACTTTTTCACTCTACTTTCACCCTCATTTAGAGGTTCTTTAGTTCCTCTTCACTTTCTGCTATTAGAGTGGTATCATCTGCATATTTAAATTTGTTGATATTTCTCCCAGCAATCTTGATTTCAGCTTGCAATTCATCCAGCCTGGCATTTAGTGTGATGTACTCTGCATATAACTTAAATAAGTGGGATGACAATGTACAGCCTATACTCTCTTCTCTATTGTGAAACAGTCAGTTGTCCTGTGTTTGGTTCTAAATGTTCCTTCTTGACCCACATACAGGTTTTTCAGAAGACAGATAAGGGGGTCTGGCATTCTTGTCTCTAAGAATTTTCCACAGTTTGTTGTGACCCACACAGTCAAACGGTATAGCATAGTTAATGAAGCAGAAATAGATTTCTTTTTTTCTGGAATCCCCTTGCTTTTTCTATGATCCAATGAATGTTGCCAATTTGATTTCTGGTTCCTCTGCTTATTCTAAACCAAGTTTGTACATGTGGAAGTTTTTGGTTCATGTACTGCTAAAGCCGAGCTTGAAGAATTTTGAGCATAACCTTGATAGCATGTGAAATGAGTGTAATTGTACACTCGTTTGAACATTCCTTGGTGTTGTTCTTCTTTGGGATTGGAAGGAAAACTGATCTTTTCCAGTCCTGTGGCCACTGCTGAATTTTCCAAATTTGCTGGCCTATTGAGTACAGCACTTTCACAGTTTCATCTTTTAGGATTTGAAATAGCTCAGCTGGAATTCCATCACCTCAACTAGCTTTGTTTGAAGCAATTCTTCCTAAGACCACTTGACTTCACAATCCAGGATGTCCAGCTCTAGGGGAATGACACCATCATAGTTATCCAGGTCATTAAGACCTTTTGTGTATAGTTATTCTGTATATTCTTGCCACTTCTTAATCTCTTCTGCTTCTGTTAGGTCCTTACTATTTCTGTCCTTTGTCACGCCTATCCTTGTATGAAATGTTCCCTTTATATCTCTAATTTTCTTGAAAAAATCTCTAGATTTTCCCATTCTATTGTTTTCCTCTATTTCTTTGCATTGTTTATTTAAGAAGGACTTCTTATCTCTCCTTGCTATTTCTGGAACTCTGCATTCAGTTGGATATATCTTTCCCTTTTTCCCTTGCCTTGCACTTCTTTCCTCAGCTATTTGTAAAACCTCCTCAGACAACCACATCTCCTTCTTACATTTCTTTTTCTTGGGATGATTTTATTCACTGCCTCCTGTCAGGGTTACAAACCTCTGTCCATAGTTCTTTGGGTACTCTGTCTGCTAGATCTAATCCCTTGAATCTACTTGTCACCTCCACTGTATAATCATAAGGGATTCGATTTATATCATACCTGAACAGCCCAGTGGTTTTCCCTACTTTCTTCAACTTAAGCCTGAAATTTGCAATAAGGAGCTCATGATCTGAGCCACAGTCAGCTCCTAGTCTTGTTTTTAATGACTGTATAGAGCTTCTTCAAATTTGGCTGCAAAGAATATAATCAATCTGATTTCAGTATTGACCATCTGGTGATGTACATATGTAGAGTCATCTCTTGGTTGTTGGAAAAGGGTTTGCTATGACCAGTGTATTCTCTTGACAAAACTTTGGTAGCCTTTGCCCTGCTTCATTTTTTGCTCTTGAGGCCAAACTTGCCTTTTATTCTGGGTATCTCCTGACTTCCTGCTTCTGCATTCTAAGACCCGTGATGAAAATGACATCTTCTTTTTTTGGTGTTGGTTCTAGAAGGTGTTGTAGGTCTTCATGGAACCACTCAACTTCAGCTTCTTCAATATCAAAGGTTGGAGCATAGATGCCTATATTGCATATTTACCTTCCCCTAATGAATAGTCTTCTGTTTGGGGGCTCAGATAAAGAAACTGAGGTCTGATGATACTGTTATGACTTGCTGATGCAAATAACTCTAACCCAGAATGGAGATTAAAAACAAAGAAATATTCTGAAATGCCATGTCAGCATATCAAACTGAACTAATAAAAATTAAAATTGACAAAGTACCCTCCTTTCTTAGAAAAGACTTTTTTTACACTGGCTTTTCTACACTCTTACCTGTTATCTTTTCCACAATTTACATTATAATACTGAAAGAGTGAGATAAACATTTAAGAGTTCATTTAACCCTGGTAAGGAGGTGTGGAGGTTCTGGTAGCTCAGAGGGTAAAGAATCTTCTTTCAATGCAGGAGACTTGGGTTTGATCCCTGAGTCAGGAAGATCCCCTGGAGAAGGGAATGGCAACCTGCTCCAGTAAATGCTGATGAGAGTTAGTTAGCGTTTGAGCTAGTGCTTAATTTTGTTTTTTTTTCTAGCAGGATGGTTACTCTGAAGGATACTCTGAAGCCCATATACTAGAGAGGCTACTACTATTAAACCTTTTGCTCTTTTCAATGCTGATCAACACCAGACAGTGAAAGTGTTAGTCCCTCAGTCATGTTCAGCTCAGCCACTGCACGGCCTGCACCCTGCCATGCTCCTCTATCCATGGAGCTTTCCAGGTAAGAATACTGAAGTGGGTAGCTGTTCCCTTCTTCAGGGGGATCCTTCTGACCCAGGGGTCAAACTCTGGTCTCCTGCATTGAATTTGGGTCTTTTGCAACACCAGAAGTTTGATTATTTAGCACACTGAATATAAAATGTGATTATTCTGATGTGACAAGGGTGGGTTTCCAAGATATCTGAATTGCTAGCAGTTTTACAGGGCCACTCTGAGCCTAAGAGACTATGCTTTTTAGAATATCACCCTGGGTTTAAGATTCTGATCCAGTTCTTCATTTAAATGTTTATTGGAGGATTTTGTTATCTGGTTATGACTAGAAATTTAGCTAATGATGCCATGTCTTGAATGAAACTTTCACATAAGATGCTATAAGTGGGCCTAAAAGGACATTTGGGACTTCATCAAGTTTATAGGTATATGGCTATTTTCATGTTTGTACTCCTGTAACTGTTAAATAAGTTGGCTTTCATCTTATACACAACAGAAAATATCATTGTTTACTCTATTTACATCCCATGGCTCAAAAATAGGCTAAAAGGAATACCTTGCAATTACTCTGCAGTGCTGAGAGAAGATGGTGGTGGTGGTGCATTTAAAAAATCTCTCCATATCTGCCCTCCTCCTTATGATTAATTAATTAAAAGAGTTTCTGGATCTAGCTATTAGATATAGGAGACATGGGGGTAGAGAAACATTTTCAACAAAACCAACAAACCACAGAGATGCAATGAGAGAAATTCAATAGGAAGAGACACAATATTCTTCAATTATTTATTGTGATATTTTAAAAAAAAAGAGATGAAACTTAAGAGACACAACAACAAAATCCAATGTTTTAGGAAAATTGCGACATGGGTTGGCATTAGGCAATGTAAAATAATTATGTTGTTGCATTAGAAATGATAATGGCACTACATTGTGGTAAAAAATCATTTGTTTGTATACATTTGTCAACATTCAGAATATATATTAAAAATGGGTGAATTTTCCATGTGCAATTTATAAACCTGACCAAAAAGAGATTGAGAAAAACTCAAGACATCCTTCCCCAGTTTCCAGCACTCGGTGTGTGTGTGTGTATACATGAAAGAGTCAATTTCATAGGACTGGACACAGCTGAAGTGACTTAGCATGAGATTATAGTGAGGCCTCAGAAAAGCAAAATCTCTTCTTTTATTAAATATGTACTGCTAGACACAGATTCAATATATTTCCCCTGGTTAACCAGCAGAATTAGATATTATATACTTATCAGAATGGCTAGACTTTTTAAAATAGTAAAAACAATGGACATTACCAACTGCTGGAGAAAACTGATGGGCAAACTGAAACTGAAATCATTAAGCATTGCTGGTGGGAGTTCAAGAGTATAGTTACCTTGGAAAAGAGTTGGTGACTTCTTATAAAGTTAAACATACACTTAACATACAGTCCAACTATTCCACTCATGTGACTTCTAAGTATTTACTCAAGAGAAAAGAAAAGTTACGTTCTCATAAAAAAATGTATTCAAATAAGATGGCAGTTTTACTTCATCATCTTTCCAAACTGAAAGCAACCCCAAAGACTTTCAGCTGTGAGTGGATATATGAACTATGGTACATCCATACACGAAATGCTGTTGTTGCTCTCGTTGTTTAGTTGCTAAGTGGTATCCAACTCTTTTGGACTCCATGAACTGTAGCCTGCCAGGCTCCTCTGTCCATGGGATTCTCCAGGCAAGAATACTGGACTGGCTTGCCATTTCCTTCTCCAAAGGATGTTCCCTACCAGGGATTGAACCCACATCTCCAGCATTGGTAGGAGGATTCTTTACCCCTGAGCCACCCAGGAAGACCCATACATGAAATACTACTTATTTTAAAAGCAAAAACAAACTAGTGATACACACATCAATGATGCTGGATTTCAAACGCATTATGCTAAGTGAAAGAAGTCAAACCCAGAAGGCTACACATCGTATGATTATATTTATATAGCACTCTGCTGCTGCCGCTAAGTTGCTTCAGTCATGTTCGACTCTGTGTGACCCCATAGACGGCAGCCCACCAGGCTCCCCATCCCTGAGATTCTCCAGGCAAGAACACTGGAGTGGGCTGCCATTTCCTTCTCCAACGCATGAAAGTGAAAATGAAGTTGCTAGAAAAGAAAAAATGCTAGAGACAGAAAATGATAGCAGTTGCTGCTAGGGGACAAAGGTTAAGGGAGGTAACGTCTACCAAGAGGCTTGAGGGAATTCAGGGAGTGATTGAATTGTTGTATATCCTGGTAGAGACCGTGCATGACTGTATACACTTTTCAATATTCAGTATATACACTAAAAAAAGGGTGAATTTCCATGTGCAATTTATATATCTATAAACCTGACCAAAAAGAGATAGAGAAAAATTCAAAGCAGTTGGAATCCTTCCCATTTCCTGCTCCATATTTTCCTTTCTTCCCTTGTTTCCTTATTTATAGAAAAGCTTAAAGGATATATAATAGTCTATCATTTGGATGAATGGTCGCTGGCATAATGATTCTTCCATTTGAAAATTTAAGCTATCTTTTCACTATTATAAAAAATTGAATACAAACATACATGAATAATGGAATTATTTCCTCTTGAGCTATGTTAACATGGCTGGGAATATTTTGACAGTCCTATGTAACTGATATTTCTAATTTGTTTATGAACCAGGACTTGCAGATTCTACAGAAACAGAAAAAATATATTCAAAATATTCTCATTAATTTTGAGAACATTGTAAATTCATGTTTTGATGATCAACATTTGTAGAGTAATAGAATGAAATACGGGGGTAGAACATTGACAGTTAATGAAAAATAAGTGAAGTGAAGTGAAAGTCACTCAGTCATGTCCGACTCTTTGCAACCCCATAGACTGTACAGTCCACGGATTTCTCCAGGCCAGAATACTGAGCCTTTCCCTTCTCCAGGGGATCTTCCCAAGCCAGTGATTGAACCCAGGTCTCCCGCAATGTAGATGGATTTTTTACCAGCTGAGCCACAAGAGATGCCCAAAGAAAAAGAAATCCTCCTCAAATTATTAAAACAAAGAGAATCTGGCATAACTAGATTCAAAGCATCTGAGAAGCAGAATAACTTTTCAGTGGGCTTCATTTCCTAATCAGAAATATTAGTTCCCATGCCAGAGTGCTGGTGGTTAATTTGTACTCTGGCCAAATGCTGATTTATGGCTAACTGGGGGCTCTGTGTGTAATTGCAAGATCTACAATAATGGGCTTGTGCAAGAGATATGTCAAAGAAGGTTGAGAGTATAGACGTCTCCACTGATTATTTTAAATTCCATCATTGACTCTAGGGGTAGAGATATTTTCTGAATTACTCTAGATGCACAATCTTTTAGAGCTGCAGTCTTGCTAATACCCAAGTCTCTCTAAAGGTTTTTAATTAGATAAATCACAAACAGCAACTGCACCAATGTTGACTCTATTAACATAAATTTTCTATTTTTCAAAGCCATTTTAATGTACAAGTTGGGGAAGAGAGATGGGTTCCTTGCCTGAAGATGGAATGGAATAGATAGAGGAGACACAAAAATGAAATAAAGTCACATTGTGGTTCATCTCAAGATGTTTTTTTCAACTTCATTTTTGAAAAAGAAAGCTTCAACCTATTAACCTTTTAAAAAAAAATATTAGACTTGTGCAACCAGTAACAACATTTCTCTATTAAGACTCTCTGTGTGTCTAAGCATTTTTAATGACCCCCATCCATGGTACCATCTGGATACTTGACATTTTAAAAACAAGCATTTCAGCATAATAGATGAATCTACCTTGGATGGCTATTTTGCAGGTCTGACTGCTGAACATACAGGCTCATCTCACCATGTTATACCTTAGAAAGCAGAAATATCACACTGAGAGAATTAATATGAGTGTATTATAAAGAAAACTTAAATTGAAGAGTCCCTCTATAACAATGAGAGTGATGGTCCCAGAAACCCAAACCATGGGAAAAATAACCTGGCAGAGTTTGGACAAAGGCATCCTGACCCTTTTAGCACCAAAGGATATCCCTTTGGCTAGTACTTCCTTAAATCTCCACAGGTTATGGGAAAAGGTGGAAACATTAACATTAAAGGTCATCTGTTATGTATGAAGCATTTTTGATTAATGTATCCATCAATTCAATAAAATCAACAGTAACATTTTACATACAACTTCATGCAAAGTACAATTTTAGGTCCTGCAGATGCAGTGATAATCAAGACAGACTATATTTCTACATCTTTGGAACTTAAGTTCTATCTGGAGCCTGGGGGAAGGGGTGGCAGAAGGTTGGAGCCTTTAGACCATCTGTGGGTTTGTGAGTTAGATATTTTCCCTCTTCTACAAATCAGGTAACAGACTCAGGAAGACTAAATGACTTCTACTAGACTGTACAACTAGCAGGTCATTAGAAACTGCTTTAGGATCTAAGATTCCAACATAAAGCTTCTGTTATACAATAAGGAAATATGTTTCAGGCAAGGACTTCTTGCCTTATTTACTCTAGGCACCTTGAGATAAGACTTCTTGGGATCAGAGTTCACACATCAGAGATTTAGGAGACATTAAGGGGATGCAAGGAGATCCAACCAGTCCATTCTGAAGGAGATCAGCCCTGGGATTTCTTTGGAAGGAATGATACTAAAGCTGAAACTCCAGTACTCTGGCCACCTCATGCAAAGAGTTGACTCATTGGAAAAGACTCTGATGCTGGGAGGGATTGGGGGCAGGAGGAGAAGGGGACGACCGAGGATGAGATGGCTGGATGGCATCACGGACTTGATGGACGTGAGTCTGAGTGAACTCCGGGAGTTGGTGATGGACAGGGAGTCTTGGCGTGCTGCGATTCATGGGGTCGCAAAGAGTCGGACACGACTGAGCGACTGAACTGAACTGAAGGGGATGCAGAATCTCTCTGTGCTTAATTTCAGCTATTTTAGGACTACGATAAAATTTTTGGACTATGACTTTGAACTACATTGCTGTTATGGGAAATATATATTCAGAGTTTTAAATTAATGATTCACAAATCAACTTTGGAGTCCCTTACTCCAAATGGAAAGGCCATTTCTGATTTCTAATGGTCTGGTTTCTAAAATCTACTATCTAAACTATCTACATGATAGTTTATAGTTCATGCCCATCTGAGCAAAAAGAGCAACTCAGCACAGTTTTTCTTCTTCTATTCTTATTCCTTTCAGAATTGTTTTCTTCCAATGAGTACCAATCTGTTGTTTCTTCCCAATGAGTACTAATCTGTTGTTTCTTCCCATGTCACTTCTGGGATTCAATAATTGATTTCTGTCTCTAATGCCTGGTGTATAGCTAAAACTCCAGTACTTTGGCCACCTCATGCGAAGAGTTGACTCATTGGAAAAGACTCTGATGCTGGGAGGGATTGGGGGCAGGAGGAGAAGGGGACGACCGAGGATGAGATGGCTGGATGGCATCACGGACTTGATGGATGTGAGTCTGAGTGAACTCCGGGAGTTGGTGATGGACAGGGAGGCCTGGCGTGCTGCGATTCATGGGGTCGCAAAGAGTCGGACACGACTGAGCAACTGAACTGAACTGAACTGAACTGAAGAACAAACCACTCTATCCACATGATTAGATTTGGTATTTATCATCCCTTAGAGTGAAATAGTACCAACTAGACTTTGTTAGATGATTTCACCCTAATTTAACTGGAAGAGCTAATTTGTACTATTCAAAGGCAAGTTTTTTCTTTCTTCTCTAGACATACAGTTAACTAGGTGAAGGGGCAATCCATGGCACAGAACAGGTGACCTTAAAAAGATGCTGGGGACTTCCCTGGTGGTCCAGTGGTTGTGACTTGGCCTTCCAATGCAGGGGACATGGGTTCAATCCCTGCTCAGGGAGGTAAGATCCCACATGCCTCGAGGACCAGAAAACATAAAACAGAAGCAATATTGTATGAAATTCATTAAAGACTTGAAAAAAGATGGTCCACATTTTAAAAATTGTTAAATAAGAAAAAAAGAAGCATGCTGGGCATCAGAAGAGCTTGACAAGAGGCAGAGTTCACCAGGAACACATTTCTAGATTCTCCTTTTGTAATCAGTTTCTGGGGACTTTAAAAAGGAATGGTACAATGTTTTTCAGTAACTTTTGAGAGGGAGTCCTTAGTTATCCAGTCAATGGATATTTATTGAGCATCTATTTTGTTTTATGATGTCAGTTCAGTTCAGTTCAGTTCAGTCACTCAGTCATGTCCGACTCTTTGCGACCCCATGAATCACAGCATGCCAGGCCTCCCTGTCCATCACCAACTCCCAGAGTCCACCCAAACCCGTGTCCATCGAGTTGGTGATGCTATCCAACCATCTGATCCTCTGTCACCCCCTTCTCCTCCTGCGCTCAGGGTCTTTTTCCAATGAGTTAACTCTTCACATCAGGTGGCCAAAGGATTGGAGTTTCAACTTCAACATCAGTCCGTCCAATGAACACTCAGGACTGATCTCCTTTAGGATGGACTGGTTGGATCTCCTTGCAGTCCAAGGGACTCTCAAGAGTCTTCTCCAACACCACAGTTCAAAAGCATCAATTCTTCGGCACTCAACTTTCTTTATAGTCCAACTCTCACATCCATACATGTTTTATGATATAACTGGGGACAAAAAGAGCTTATATTCTAGTGGAGGAGGCAGGTACAAATAAATAAGTAAAAACAAAATCCCTTTTGAAAAGCTAAAAGGGAAGGGAATAAATCAGATGATTTTATTTAAACATGTATTAAAATAATTTTTATTGGAGTGTAGTAGCTTTATAACATTGGGTTAGTGAATCAGCTGTATGTATACATACATCCTCTCTTTTTTTTTTTTATTTCTTTCCTGTTTAGGTGACTACAAAGCATTCAGTAGAATTCCCTGAGCTATAAAGTAGGTTTTCATTATCTATTTTATACATAGCATCAATAGTATGTGTGTGTGTGTGTGTGTATATATATATATGTATACATATGTATATGTATATATATACATACGTATATATGTATATATACGTATGTATATATGCTGTCTTAATATCATATCTGTCTCTTATACACATCTAGATGTGTATAAGAGACAGCATACATACACATACATACATATACATATATGTACATATACATACACATACATACATATACATATATGTACATATACATACATACATATATGTACATATACATATGTATATATACACACGTATACATATGTGTACATATGTATGTATACACATATATATGTATATGTACATATACATATATGTGTGTATGTATGCATATGTATATATGTGTATATATATATATGAAATCAGATGATTTGATTAACAGTGATAAGGAGATAAGAAGAACTTCTTTCTGGAACACTAATGATAGTGAAACTAAAGTGTAAGACGCAGCCATGGGAAGAGCTGGGGCAAGAGGGCTCTAGGTACAGGGATTAGAAGGGTAAAGACCCCAAGGCAGACACAGTGAGCAGGGTGGAAGAATATTAAGGGGCCACTGTGGCTGGAGGGTGATAAGAGATGTGGCATGGGTTCAAGATGAATTTTGAACGACGGGTGAGGGGCATGATCCTGCGGCCAGCATCCCCACACAAACACCCAGAATAACGTTAGACCAAGTGCCTGGAAACCCTCATGACTCAGTCCACGGACAGATCAAATTGACCATAGCAGGCAGGCTTGATAACTCTGTCTAAGGTTTCTGAGATAGATTCTTGGNCAGCGGAATTGTTAAAGAGATAGGAATGAAGAGTGACTGAACTGAACTGAACTACCTTAAAGTGACTACCTCACTTCAGTAAACCGTGTGGTTTTATATTTTTGTTCCCTCATTTTCTCCTCAATTTTTCCATGAGTAACTGAGACACGAAGAGCTGAATATGAAACTATGAGCCTCTGAGCAGTTTGGAGAGTTTTTCTCTTATAACTGGGCCTGTCATGTAAACCAAAGCCTCCCTCTGCTGGCCCCAACTATTAACATACATCTAACACAACATTATTAATCAAGTATACTCCAATATAAAAAAAAAAAATTGTGGAAAAATATACACCTAATTGTATTTTGGCACTAAATTGCCACGGTGTGGTAAAAGCCTAAAAATACCTACACTGATTTAATATAAATACATTCTGACTATGGCTTTGAGACGTGCATACTACAAGGGAGGTTAGCTAAGATACGGCTGGTCCTATGAGATGATTGTCAACTGGATCTAAGTGTTCATTTTAGATGTTCTTGTTCAATGCCAGTTAAACTCTAGCATGGGGGTATTTTTAGGAATGGATAGTAAAATGTGGATGACAGTTTGAGCTTATATATCACTATCAGCAAGAAAACTGGCTACTTGCTTTTTTAAGCAATATCTCCTTAACAACCATAATTTTTAAACTGGCCTGTGATACCTGGCAAAAAGCTGTTCTGCTTTATCTTTCTTACTAAAGATTTACCTTTATAAGTAATTTTTTTTAAAAAAATCACATTTTCTGAATGCTTGATAACCTTATAACATTTAGGGACATGAAAATGTATCAGTAAAAACTTTCAGGTGAATTTGTTACCTTTCAAATAAGTCAGGCACTTCCTGGCTAAACTGGCTACTTGCTTTTTTAAGCAATATCTCCTTAACAACCATAATTTTTAAACTGGCCTGTGATACCTGGCAAAAAGCTGTTCTGCTTTATCTTTCTTACTAAAGATTTACCTTTATAAGTAATTTTTTTTTAAAAATCACATTTTCTGAATGCTTGATAACCTTATAACATTTAGGGACATGAAAATGTATCAGTAAAAACTTTCAGGTGAATTTGTTACCTTTCAAATAAGTCAGGCACTTCCTGGCCATGGCACCCCTAAAAGAACCAATTTCTGGCATGACTCCACCCCACCACCATAAAGCACGTGCTGCAAAGACCAAGATGGAGTATACACACACTTCATACTTCTTTAGCGAACGCTGTCTGTCCCCCTATGGACTCTTACACATGGCAGTATTGTTCTTTAAAAGAATTTAAGGTAAACTGCTATCGTCAACCTAAACTCTCTAAATTATTATGTTTTGCATTCGATATTATTTGTAATCTATAATTTAGGAAACACTCATATTATCTTAATCCACTTTAAAGTTTAAGAATATTCCACCCCAGGCTTTAAAATATCTCTAGGCTATCCCTGAAATATTTAAAATAAATTATCATATAAAATAAAAAACATATCCTTGTCTTCCTCCTTCATTTCAAGCATCTCACATGAGTCTTGTTGGCGCTACATAAATAGTAATTTAAAGTCACCTATCTGCTCTAAACACTCTGGAATTCTAAACTTTTGGCACATAACCCTCTATAGCTGTTCTCTTACTTGGCTTTTGCTGGATAAGATGATCAAGATCCGGAATGACTGCATCCCATATAATTCTTCCCAAATGTTTCCTTTCCTGACATTCTTTAGCCATATGGATCATTCTCATTTTTAAAAGGTGAAAAAGTGCCAAAGAGGAAAGAAATTTATGCTTGGATGAAAATAACCATGTTGCAAATTAAAGGGCTGAAGGCAAAACTGCCCAGTAACAAGTAGGGGTGAAAATCAAACCTCCCTGGAACCTGTAAAACTCATCTCCTGTTGGAGCAAGAAAAGAGGAACAAGTTAATTAAATTACTCTAAATAAATTCACTGAACTGAGCTATAGCTCAGATTTAAAACATGTGTATACAAAAAAAAAAAAATTGGACTTCTTTTCAATGCACATTTTATTCAACTGAACAGTGCATGGGGAAGCCAAAAATGAGCTAATTTTCAGTGCCATTTGCATTATCTGCCAGGTGTTAAACTCATTACAGACCACAGCATCATTTGCTGGAATCATCTATCCCTTCATTAACCACATTCTCTTTATGTCCTCCAGCGTATATATTTTGAGTGGACCTTCAGGAAGAAAGATCTACATAGTTTTGTTATGGCTACAGTCTGTTTGCACCGGCTGAAATGGAAGCAAATTCAACAAACTAGGAGACACTAGTAATAAGTCAGCCAACAATATGGATGGATCACTGTCTATCTGCTTAGTTCATTACTAGACATTTTCAATGATAGGGAAGAAATAGAAAATTAGGTATGAGTTACAATTTCTTCCTCTGCTAACTGGGGATAAAATAGCATCTACTTTGCCTGGCTGTTGTGGGAACAAAAACAGCATGTGTGAATGAAAGTAGCATGGTGAATGGCATTTATTAGATGCTTGATGAATAATATCTACTTGATGATGATAATTCTCATATGTGAGAAAAGAATAGCATGCCTAAAATAATTGATTAACAGAATAAGTATGTATGAAATTAATTTGTTTCCTAAGTGAACCACCCAGCATTAGTAGATGAGTTAAAAAGGTGACTGCAATTACACTCTGCCAATCCTTTTCATGAAAAGTCATTCTGTATGAAGCTAAGAAAGGCTAGTAGACAATTTTGCTGTTCTCAGCTGTAGGATGATGGGATTGCTCCCAAGGGTACCTTTCAATAAAGTTCACTTCATTATTCTCTAATACATTTTAGTAAGCTTCACTAGCTATAACCGCGACTTTCTTAAATGAGAGATACCTTTTCTTCTCAGAGGAGCGAATCAAGATTTCTTTGCATAATTGGGTATGTCTGGAAGACAAATTCATACCTCTCTTTGTTCAGTGACTGGGCTACTATTCTAGAAGAGTTAACTAGCTTCACTAAGCTATAGTCCTTGCTGTAGAAACATAAAGACATTCAATGATTCTCTGGAAAATATAGGGCTCTGGAATTTCCTTTATTAGAGAATTTTGGGTGCTTTTCTCTGAATAACCTAGATTTTTTTTTTCTTCTCTGTAAATTAAATAACTTTTAATATCCATAGAGCAAAATGTATCAGTGAACCATAAGCTGTCTGCTGTCTGGTTTAGAATGAAGCATAGTGCAATTGATTCAATGAAGACTTCTTTCACTTTCCTGTCTGAAGCACATGAATTTAGCTGTCAAAAAAAAGATTGGAGGTGTATCCAATTGGTGCTATACTATGATTTTTAACATTAAAGTCTGAATCTATCATTCCAGGTCCTCCTAAAATAGTAAGGCTATGAGAGCAAATATAATGATGAATAATTTATAAATTTGACTTTTCTTCTTCCTCTTCCCTTCTTGTTCTTATTTTTCTTGTCATTCTTATTCTCAAGAATGAACAAAACATATCCTTTAAGAAGGGAACTCTGTGCTGGGGAATAGACACAGGAAGAGTTAATTCCCTTGCTTTTATGACTTAAATTTGGAAAGGCTAACGTTATTCTGAAGAAGCACTGATCCCCAGAGTTCTGTCTGTAAGTGTTTTTTCTTGTTAAAATGGAAATTGAACTCTAAATTTGCAATTCCCATTGGGCTTCAATTACCATATTTATTCACATAATCTACCTGTTATTTTCACTCTGAATTTGGGAAAAGATATTAAGGAAGCATCTACCTGCTGGTCTAATCATTAATTTTAAGAAGCATTAATCATATTTTAAATTCATATCCCTGATATTTAAGAAAAAAATCACATTTTATTTTAAGGAATCAATGGTACAATTAATTGGTGTTTAAAGGATCTGATAGATTTTTTTCCTATTCTTTTCTAATAGTAGACAAATCTTATTTAATGCAGCAGTATGTGTCTATGAGAAAAAAAGAGAAATGATTGTTTGAAAGATTGCTGGGATATATTTACATTTACTTCAGTGAAGTAAAAGTAGACACGACATGTAAACTTAATAGCTTCCTTTTCCTCTACTGCAGCCTGTGGTAAGTTGAGGTAGAAGAAGCTGATTGGTTGTAACATTTAATTATATATATTTATAGAAAAAAACTAAGTTCATCTTATATTAATTCTTCTGATTTCAAGATTGTTTTAAAGCACAAAATTAAGAAACTGTGTTTACATACATTAAGAAAAAGAGAAATGGAAAGATAAATTAATTTCCATTTCAAACCATGGATAAAATTGTGAGTAGAGGTATACACAGAAATGTATGGTGGAGGATCTTAGGAAAATATAAAAATTTAGTTCTAATACGTCTTTTCAGCTCTACCCTTCCACCCTCAGGGCTTCCACGATAGTCAGTTGATAAAGAATCTGCCTGCAACGCAGGAGTGAGTGAAGTAATTCAAGTCGTGTCTGACTCTCTGCGACCCCATGGACTGTAGCCTAACCAGGTTCCTCCGTCCATGGGATCCCCGGGTTCAATTCCTAGGTTGGGAAGATCCTTCGGAGAAGGGAAAGTCTACCCACTCCAGTATGCTGGCCTGGAGAATTCCATGGACTGTATACTCCATGGGGTCACAAAGAGTTGTACACAACGGAGTGACTTTCACTTCCACCCTCAACCACTTGTTTTTGTTTTCCATGCCAAATTATTTTGTGTTTCCTGGCAGTTCCAAAGAAAGCTCAGAGTGAAGGAAGAACAGGGAGAGTATAATCTCATCATCCCTGAAGACTCTGCAAATAATAAATTCTAAGGGAAAATAATGTGTGTATTATACAAATCCATATTCTTTCAGTAAAAAAATCCCTGAATAATTTTGTTATGGAGATATAGTTTATGTCCAATATTACATAAGTTACAGGTGTACAATATAGTGACTCACAATTTTTAAAGGTTATACTCCAATTTATAATTATAAAATATTGACTCTATGTCCTATGTAATGCAATGTATATTTGAAACTTATTTTACACAAAATAGTTTATACTTCTTGATCTTTTACCCCTGTTTTGTCCCTCCCTTTTGCCTCTCCTCAATGGGAACCACTAGACTGTTCTCTCTCTATGTGAGTCTATTTCCTTTTTGTTACTTTTACTAGTCTGTCCTACTTTTTAGATTCCACATATAAATGATATCATATAGTATTTATCTTTATAGCATTATACAAATGTATATTCCTTCGGTACATCCCTGACTGCTTTAAATTTTTTTGTTTAGTTTTTTGTGTGCTTCACCCTACTTTTGTCTTTCTTAAGTGGTTTAATAGATCTAACTCAAGCCTGTTAATATTTCTTTCTAAAAATTCAGAAATGACTGGAAACTTTCCATCAATTCCATTCCCTTCTTGGATGTCTCCATGCTTTTACCTTCCTACTCCAATATAAGTCTGTTTCTTTATATGCTATTTTCTTGGGGCTTCCTTTCACCTCTTTTTTCTTCACCTCTGTGTCTGGTTTCTTGTTTCTTGGAACATTTTTTTTTTTCATGTGATTTACTCTCATGTATTGCTTAAGTATACTCTCCAGTTGTATCTTCTGAACAAGTAGATGGAACGTAATTCTTAAACTATTTTGCCTATCTGAAATTGGCTTTATTATAGCTTCACATTTTATTGATAGTTTGGATGGATATAAAACTGTAAATTGGGAAACTTTTACACCCTAGAAGTTTGAAGGTTTCCTGTCATTTAGCATCCAACTATTCAATATTGTTTCAAAAATTGAATTGCCATTTTTATTCCCTTTCTTGGTATGTGAGCTGTGATCACCTCCACCCTTTCTGCTGTCTACATTCTGTGGGTTTCACATCTTTAACTCGGTTACTCCGTAATTTCCCCAACATGCCTCATAGTAAGCCTTTTTTGAAAACACAATATGTTAACAAGTAATTGAACTTTTTTCAATCTGAGGATCAAGTTCTTTCATTATTCAGCAATTTTTTGGTTATATCTTTGCTATTTTCATTCCTTAGTTATTATTTTCATTCCTTAGTTATGGTCTCACTTTCTGAAAGTGATATTAGACAGATGTTGGATATCTTTGATTAATTCTGTCATTAAAATACTTTTAATAGTCCTTTTTGCTCCTGTTTTCTCAATTTCATCATCCATCTCTCCATTTGTATTTCTGTATATCTACTATAAAATTTTAAATATCTGAGATTAAAATTTTTTCTCTGTTCTTTTTATGATTTGCACCTTTATTTGTTTTGTTTTCTTTTACACTGAAACTGTTCCTTATATATTGGTCATCTTTGACTATCTGAGTGGTGCCTTAAGAAGATCTTATGGAAATTCTGTGTTAGTGTGTGCGGGTCAAGTTTTGACAAAAGGTTAATGCTGAATGAGATAGCTTGACTCTGGGATAAGAATTCCTGCATATTATATGTTGTTATTTTCTCAAGGACAATTAAGTTTATCAAAAGAACATTCCAATTTATTGATTGTTCTGATATCTTGGGAGTAGGGAGTTGGTTTCCAGGGAGGATATTTGAGTTTTTTTTTAATGATTCCTGAACAGTGCTTCATCTCTAGCCTTCTTTGTTTTGTTAGCCTTAACTTTTAATCCAATTTCTCTAATGTTTTATACCTCTGGTCTCCCACTCTCCTAGCTATATACAAAGACAGGAAAGAATTTGGTGATCTAGCATATCCTATGACCAGTGCATTTTCTTGGCAAAACTCTATTAGTCTTTGCCCTGCTTCATTCTGTACTCCAAGGCCAAATTTGCCTGTTACTCCAGGTGTCTCTTGACTTCCTACTTTTGCATTCCAGTCCCCTATAATGAAAAGGACATCTTTTTTGGGTGTTAGTTCTAAAAGGTCTTGTAGGTCTTCATAGAACCGTTCAACTTCAGCTTCTTCAGCATTAGTGGTTGGGGCATAGACTTGGATTACTGTGATATTGAATGGTCTGCCTTGGAAACGAACAGAGATCATTCTGTCATTTATGAGATTGCATCCAAGTACTGCATTTCAGACACTTTTGTTGACCATGATGGCTACCCATTTCTTCTAAGGGATTTCTGCCCGCAGTAGTAGATATAATGGTCATCTGAGTTCACTCTTGATGAAAGTGCAAGTGGAGAGTGAAAAAGTTGGCTTAAAGCTCAACATTCAGAAAACGAAGATCATGGCATCTGGTCCCATCACTTCATGGCAAATACATGGGGAAACAGTGGAAACAGTGTTAGACTTTATTTTTTTGGGCACCAAAATCACTGCAGATGGTGACTGCAGCCATGAATTTAAAAGACGCTTACTCCTTGGAAGAAAAGTTATGAGAATCCTAGACAGCATATTGAAAAGCACAGACATTACTTTGCCAACAGAGGTCTGTCTAGTCAAGGCTATGGTTTTTCCTGTGGTCATGTATGGATGTGAGAGTTGGACTGTGAAGAAAGCTGAGCACCGAAGAATTGATGCTTTTGAACTGTGGTGTTGGACTTTTGAGAGTCCCTTGGACTGCAAGGAGATCCAACCAGTCCATTCTGAAGGAGATCAGCCCTGGGATTTCTTTAGAGGGAATGATGCTAAAGCTGAAACTCTAGTACTTTGGCCACCTCATGCAAAGAGTTGACTCATTGGAAAAAACTCTGATGCTGGGAGGTATTGGGGGCAGGAGGAGAAGGGGACAACAGAGGATGAGATGGCTGGATGGCATCACTGACTCTATGGAGATGAGTCTGAGTGAACTCCGGGAGTTGGTGATGGACAGGGAGGTCTGGCGTGCTGCAATTCATGGGGTCGCAAAGAGTCGGACACGACTAGCCACTGAACTGAACTGAGCATATCCTAGAAACAATCTTATTGTTTTGAAACAATTCTCTTATTTTAGTGTCAAGCACCTTCTGTTACTCCTATATACTTGATAACTCCAAGTCCTGCCTGAGGCTTTCCAGGTTTTGAGAGTGGTGGGTGAGTTGACACATGTCACAGTTATCTAAGTGACTGGCACTAGGTTTCAGATTTACCTACTTTGCTAAATCTCTACTTTGCATCTTCCAGAACTCTTTGACATCTCTTGATAATTTGTATCCCTCTACTATTTACTTTGTATTATTGTGTTTTTAAAATTTTAAACTCTTACCTTAGAGGTGTTTTTTAAGGCAGCAGAGAGAGACTTTGAATTCCATTTGCCATGTTTTACCTGAAGACTGTAGACTATGTTTAAACACATGTTGATCATATGATGTGTATTATTTTGAGATTTAGCATCCTAATTAATTCCTTATACCATAATACCACCCAGACAGAAATATTTCTTGATATGTTATATAATGGAATATAAGAATAAATTCAAATGAGAAACAAAAGAATAAGAGATGGGATAGTTTTATTAGCTATATGATATTAAGATTTGGACTGGGAATTACTTAACATGAAAGCTGAGTTTTTTTAAGAAATGATGACTTCATTTCTACCCAGTGAGATAAATGTCTTTACCAATTCATGTAATTTAATCATTCCTCTTTGCAAAAAGTACTTAAATAATAATTTTTCTAATATATGAATGACCAAAGAATTTACAGCTGTCTCTTATACACATCTCAAGGCCAAATTTGCCTGTTACTCCAGGTGTCTCTTGACTTCCTACTTTTCTTTTTTTTTTCTGTCCTCTTTTAGTATTTTACTGAATTAATAATATATCAAATTTAGTTTAAGATCATATTTATAAGAATGTTACTTGGAGAACACAACCTTATCATTTAGAAGTAGAAAATATAGCAAATACACAATGTGGTCCAAATCTGCTAGCACAGCATCTCCTCACCGCCCACAACTCACAGCTGTTGGGTATCCATATAGCTAATTTACTTTGCAGTAATAGAAACTGACACTACATTGTAAGGCAGATATACTCCAATAGAAATTAGAAAAAAAATAGGATCACCTAGACTTATAAAGCCTCAGCTTGGACCTGAATAGTGAGTTTATAACTATGATTTAAATAGGGAAACTAATTCCAAGTTTTAAATTGGAAACAAACTTACAAATAAATACAGTGAGTATGTGGTATGCCTAAGGATCCTTATGGATTCCTTTTGACTGATGCTGGCTATAATAGTGTAAAATATAAATAAATATAAAACAATATAAATTGTTATATTGTTATTTTAATTTATAAATAAATATAAAACAAATATTTATAAATTTATAAATAAATATAAAACAATATAAATTGTTATAATTGTTATATTGTTTTATATTTACTAATTATATTTCCAAAAGTTCAAAATACAAGTTATGATTAAATTGACAAAGAGTAATTTTTGTCTCTGTTACAACAGTGAAGCATAATGTTGCATTCTGAGGCTCTTTCCTTCTTGTCACTAGAAAAGACAGCAGCTGTCCTAGAAAACTATTCAAAGTTAGAGGTCAGACCAGAAATCTATCTGATTTCAGACCAGAAACAAAAAAGTACAATTCCTATCAGTTAACCAAATGTTCACTCACTTTTCTACATAAACAATTGTGACTATGATAAAAATTTTTAGGTTGATTCTGTTTGCTTGTTAAAATGTCAGTACATTATTGCAGCTCATTCAGAAGCATTCTTCTAATTGTGATACAATTTACTTATAAATAATTTCTGAACCCTACTGTATACTAGATACCCCAGTGGTGATACAAAGAAGAATGAAATGATATCTCTACTTTCAAACTGTTCTCCAGCATTTGGGAAGTACAGGAATTTAAACATATCATTAATATGGAGTAAAGGGCTATTAGAAGTTAGGATGCCATGGGATTAACTGAAGGTGATACATATATAAGTCAGTGTACCATAGAAGAAGCCAGTTTTTCTGGCAGCAATATGATAAGTTTAGTAGTGCTAAAGCTTAGGACACCTGGAAGTGAAAGTAAGGTAGAAAGATAAAGCTAGACAAAGAGAAAGGAATCAGTTCATGAAAAGCCTTGTATTCTTTGTAGAAGGTGTGTGTCTAAGCAGGAACGAGATATAGAATACTATGTAATTTATAACCATAATTTTAGCAGAATAAAAATAATTATAGAGAGAAATCAAGTCTTTGTTCCACAGAGACAAATCTACTCAAACAATGGTACCCAATTGTATAAGCATGGGTGATCCTTCTTATAGAAGAGTAGAGACTATCTTTCCTGGGAAAGTCATTACATTCTTATTGCCCCCCAGATAAAATTTCTTAACCAAAGTCATGGAAGATGAGGCTAATTAAAATCACTAAAAATGGAAAACAAACATCAGTTAAAAATCAGGATTTTAAAAAATCTTGAGGAAAAATGTATGAAAAAACTGATAATAAGACAAGGTAGTACTCTTGCTTGGAAAATCCCATGGACGGAGGAGCCTGGTAGGCTGCAGTCCATGGGGTCGCTAAGAGTCGGACGACTGAGCGACTTCACTTTCACTTTCCACTTTCATCCACTGGAGAAGGAAATGGCAACCCACTCCAGTGTTCTTGCCTGGAGAATCCCAGGGACGGGGGAGCCTGGTGGACTACCGTCTATGGGGTCGCACAGAGTCGGACACGACTGAAGCGACTTAGCAGCAGCAGCAGCAGCAGCACAAGAAGGTATCTTTAATATTTTTAAACATTTTGGGTTTCCACTCACCCTGTGTGCTAGCTCAGAAAACCACAGTTCACAATAATCTGTCAAATGACCCATACCTTTTCCATTCTATTAGAAGGAATGCTTTCCAGAGTCTCTGACCTGGCAGTTCTAAGGAAAAAGGGAAGGTACAAATCTTTTATATCATTGGTCTCTGGTGTTGATGAGGAAAAGGAAGCATAAAGAAATTGAATGGTGAAATTCTGGGTTAAAATCTTTCAACCACTGTTTAACATGATTTTTGAAATTTTGCCAAGATTATTAACTAGCCTCATTAATCATATACTGGGAATGGGTAGTTATAGAATTAAAAAAAACCCACTATATTAATACAACTATGTTCTGAAGAATTACATACAGTCTTATTTTTTTCCTTCCTTTTACTATTATAATAATGGAGTAGGTATCATGTCAGATAAAGTATAAGAACAATTTTGCTTAAGATAAATTTTATGACATTGTGCTGAAAGAGAAAAATCTTTAATTACATACTTATAATTAAAGAAGGAACCAAAGTAGGTTCTGGCATATTGCATTGGAAGAAATCCATGTATTCCAAATTTAAAACAAAAACAAAAAACATGAAATCAAGCTCATATACATATAAGTCTAGTAGACCTCTCTATAGAAGTACAAATAATTCTCCCATTCACCTAATATCAATTTTGTAATATTTTCCCATTATCCTCAATAGTTTGCTTGACATCTACAAAACACTATTTAAATGCACACTATCAAAACTAACAGCAAAAGAATACCAGAAATATCTATTTAACAAATGAGGAAATTGAGAGTTAATAAAACTTGACTTGTGCTAAGATATACAAAGGCTAAATTTAAACCTAACAGTATCAAAATTTGGGGTTGTAGAGTTGTTACAATCCAAACATTAATGTCTAAATGATCTACACATTTCTATGGTAACTTTTAATTTAAAACTGGAAAGGTGAAAGATTTTATGAAGGCTAAGTCAGTTGGCATGGAGAAAGACATGATGTAAAAATTTGTATGAGTGCTTAGAAGTGAAAAACAAGTCAAATAAATATTAGGATTAGAGTTAATATAATTTGTCAATAGATACAGTAGATATTTGCCTCTTCACTGGTAAAACTGGAAGATTTCATTCTGAACTGTAGGTGCCATTTTTAATTCTATCTCAAATCTAAACTGAAGTTTTTGGTTTTTTTGTTTTTTATTATTTTTTATTTATTTTTTTTCTCTGCATGAAGAGTAACCAGGGCAGACTTCAAAAGTGTGTGGTGGGAATGAATTGTTTTAAAGTTGGCCAGCTTATAGAAAAATGGAAATTACTAGGAACTGCCTCAGGAGAAAATCCAGTTATGAATGGTTAGAAGAACATTCAATAGTTCGACAATCCTTTCTTAAAGCTCTATGACTTCTGAAAAGAGGTCAGAATATGAGTAATAAATGAAATATATCATTGCTGTAGTTCCTAAGAAATAAGCAATGGATTCAATATATCTGTGATCAATATTCCCAGGCATAGAAATCAGATGATGAACAAAAGCTAGAATTAAAAAAAAAAAGGTCGGGAGGGAGGGGACAAAATTATCTACAGCTCTCTTTGTGTTCTGATGCACATTGCCATGCTATAGGATAATCCCTGTTTGTCCCTCCTGATCCATTCTTCAACCTTTTACCCCTGCTTCATGAGGTTAACATTTAAGAATGGCATCAACCTGGCTCTCCTGCCTTTCAGTCTCTTACTGGTTCAACCTGAGGCATCAGCAGAATATTAGAAGGTAAAAGAAATGAGGAGTCATGGTGTTTATTTTCCTTGTTCTCTACCTGCCAGGACACGTATTGTCATATGTTTTTTGTTTGTTTGTTTTCTTAACTTAGTCAGGGTCTTGTTGGTTAGCTGTCTTTAATAATACAGGTCTCTCTGGCTTTTATAAGCTTATGTTCTACTAAGACTATGTGTGGCTTAATATAACTATAACTAGTTAGTTATATAACCTGAGATACTTCACTGCCCTTTAACCCTAATTATCCCTCCATACAAGTCACTTTACTAAAGGCTCTTCAACCTTTTAAAGTGTGCCATCAGTTTTCTGAAAGGATCCTGACTGATACATATACCCTGGACTAAACTAATCACTGATCACTGATCACTGTTATATGTGACAAGGATTAGAGGTGGACTGAAAATGTCATGTGTGTACTACACAACAGGTGCAAAGCATATCCCCAAGACTTAATATGGATAAGACAATTATTTTTAAATTTCAATGGTCTATGTTGATTATTTTAGCATGGAAAACTTCCCTTTTGCATTAGGGTTCATATGTAGCACGCTTTTAAGTTAGATTGCCCGAGATGTAGATTGCTATGGAATGTGTATCCTGGTTACCTTAGAGACTGCTTTTCTTAAGTAGAAAGTGGCAATTATGGTCTGCGGGGGCCCTCAGAAAGTGTATGTTTTTGAATTCCGGGAAGATATAAATTTGGGGAGCTTTATAGAGATCACCAGATGTATATGCTCCAAGGTTACATGGTCCCACATGTCCCAGTATATTGTTCCCTGGGGGAATGACTTACTATTCAACTATTATTCTCATATTCTGGAAGACCAGTAAGCTTGGAGCTTTTGATTTTAATATTATAGAATTAAGTGCTTATGTGAGAAAACAGACCTATGGGTAAATAGATGGTACAATGCTTAGTAACTGCAGCCTGTAATTACATAGCATATAATAACCTCTGTGGTTATTATAGGCCAAACAATAGTAGACAGTGAGGTGTACATTAAGAACAAGCTGTGTTATTCAAAGCCCTGAAATTCAGAACATACTCAGAGAGGAAAGAGGCTTACACACAACTCATTGTCAAAGTAAGCAAAGAATATGTTTCTATTCCCTGAAGATTTAGCCCCTTGCAGTTGGGAATGCTGTGGATACGGTGCCTTTGTAAATCAAGTGTAGTGACAACTCTGCAGCTATTTTAACAGCTATTTTACATTTTCTTCAGTAACCAAACATGTTTTTTTCTCTAATGTGATTTTTAATTCTTGTTCAAAGTCGAGAATCAAGGTTTTTCTGATACTAGTTTTAATGATGATACCTACTTGGCAAACAGGCTTTAAAGTGGTCCCCAGGGCCTCTTCCTCCTGGTGTCTATGCTCTTGTATAATCCTGTCCCCTTACGTGTGGACAGGACCTGTGACTTCCTTCTAACCAATAGAGCTTAGCAAAGGAGATAGGATTTCACCACCTTGATTATGCTATATTATGTAAAATTTCATCCTGCTCTTGGTCGTAGGGGCTTTCCTTCTCCCTTGCCGGCTTTAAGGAAGCAAAGTGTCAGGCTGTGAGAAGGCTCTGGACAGGGCCTTTAGGCAGTGAACTTCAGGCAGCCTCTTGGAGTTGAGCAAAACCTCCAGACAACAAGCATCAAGAAGCCAGAGTCCTCATTTTAACAGTAACAAGGAGGTACATTCTGCCAACAACCTGAGTGAACTTGGAAGTGGATCCGTCACCAGTTTAGCCTCCAGGTGAGAACTAAGCCCTTGCTGACATACTGACTGCATCCTTGCAGAGGAGCCAGCTAAGCCATGCCTGTACCTACCCACAGAGACTGCGAGATAATAAATGTTATTTTAAAGCCACTGAATGTGTGGTAATTTGTTATACAGCATAGAAAACTATAACATCTGTCCAGTACATACTGAGTAAGGACCATGAGCCAAGCATTATTCACAGTACTTGAGAAGATTACAAAAATGATACATTCATGCATTCCAGGAAGTTATGTTAGGTAAGATGCTTTACTTTCACACACAGATACAGGGAAACTATTTACAATGTCAAATGACTGTATTGCTTTAAGTGGATATGAGAACAAAGTAGATTTATGAAATAATACTGAAATTTTTATCAAGCTCTATCAGTTAAAGTCTAATGCCATATGCATGTATTTTAGCCATTCTGCAATCCAAGAGAAAGGATCACCAATATCTGTGATGATATATATCCTTGCCCTTGCATCCTATAACATCAGGTAGAAGAGCAAAACTTCACAAAATTGCACAAAGCTCAGAGGCGCTTAAAGAAACCCCATGATTTGTCTTTGCTCAGGGTCCATGCAAACATTATCTATATGTTCCATTTTTAGGTTATGTGCTGTTGAATGGATTACTGTCATTTGCCTTTGCATTCATAATCCACTAGCCTATACTGTCAAATATCTATATCAAATCTATATCAGAAAGTTGTCCACTAAGTTAAGTTTTTCAACAAAGATTTCTGAGTATATGAATGTCTTGAACAGAATAGATAAAAGCAACTAGCCACACTAACAATGTCAGAAAGAAAAAGACTTAAAGATAAGGATGCAGATAGTACAGATGTTAATTTAAAAAAAATTTATGCAATGATATTTGAAAACTTTTGCCAGGTCTTATGCTTGTTTGCTTTTGATTTCTGAGGCTTTAGGGACTTTCCATCAAGGTAACACAGGAGTGCTAAACTCTGACATATTATAAAGAGCTTCTGCAGTAACAATTAATATATGGAGCCACTGACACTAGAATTAATCTTGGAAACCACTCTCAAGGTGATGGGGAAAATAAATGTGCCACAGGCGTACCCCTTAGTGCTACACCATCATTGTTGTGTTCTATCATTGATCATTGATGATAGCAAAAAGGCAATCACTCACAGAACAGAACTAATAACAGTCTTCAGATATGAAAGGATCCTCACTCACGTCTATGTTTGGAAACAATCCATGTTTAATCAGTAATGGTGTTTTTATTTATTTGTGTTTCCTTCCCTCTTCCTTTCCCTACTGCATTGTTAGTGGCACTGGAGGCCACTTCATTCACTATTCTGAAATAGCCTTTCTGGATACTGATTTTTTTCCAGATATAAATATGTGGCTCTAAGAGAATATGGAAAATTCGAGTATTAGCACTTGCCCGGTTACAAATATATGGGCACTGCAGACAGGATAACTTTGCTCTGAGCCAGATAGTCAAACTGACATCAAAATTCAGGGAATTCCTGGGTGTAGCAGGCACTGGGGGCTGTATATTTTGCTTTCTCATAGTGGTGGTGAAAATGCTACTGTCAACATTAGTTCCATTACTCTGTCCCACTAATTCAACCCTCCCTTCACAAAAGGACATTCAGTCACTCTAGGGGGTTAGTGCAGCACCTGGGGTTCCTGGGTCACGTGAATTCTTTTGCATCTTATAGTTTAACCAGCCTGACTATGAGACTGCACTCTGAGAGTTCCCTTTGACTTGAATTCCTCTTGGCTGCTGCACTTTTGCCCTCTCAATGCCTTCCGATCCTCAAAATCAGTAGTTCCTGTGGATAATGAACATTTTTCTACAGCAAGTAAACTGTAAGCTCTATGTAAGACTCACAGAGGAACAATAACTCTCCTTGGAAATAAAGAGGTAGATTATTTGGGTAGATTATTATGTAAAATGTAAATAAGCAACTGTCATGTAAAATAAACAACTGTTTGGTCCATTGCTATTACCTCATTTCATTCTGGAAGCATTTATTTGAATTTCATGAATGAAGTTGATAATGTGAAGAAAACTCCCCCATGATCCCAAGATAACACTTAGTTTTCAGAATCTAGATGGAAACATGCTTCTGTGGAATAATTTAGATTCTTTCTCATGTACTCAAAATGTTTCCTAATAACAACATCCCTGTTTCTCATCATGCCTTGATACACACCGTCTAATACCTCACCATTTGCCTCTGAACTTTTCCTTGCATTAAATCCAAAAGAATAAAGGATACCTATGTGATTACTTAGAAAGGATGAGATAATAATCTATCCAAAAGAAAGCATTAGGCTCCTCCAGAAATTTCTTACCAGGAAAACACCAAAGAGGAAGTAAGTGTGTTTATCTATGGTAATAAGAACACAGTTGCCTAGCAATCAAGTTAAGCTCCCTGTCATCTTTATCAAGCAGCATGTTTACACTGGAAACAATCTGAGGAAAGAGAAATCTGAGCTGTGATATCAGCACAATGAAAGCGTATTTCTAAACACAGGCAGCCCTCATTTATGAAACAAGATGATGACTACTTAAAACACAGTGTTTAGATAGACGTAGATTAAAGTTTCAAAATGTCATAACACATTTATGGCTCAATCATTTCAACTCTTCTCCAAAAATCACTTTTTCAACATTATACATTCTACAAAACAGATAATAAAGAATATTTCATTGGAAGGTGGAAAATTTTTGTCATAGTATGTGTGCAGTTGTGTGTGTTTGTATGTATTTCTGTGCTTGTGAATGTATGTGTGTGAAGGACCAGAAAGAGAAGTGTTTGTTGACTTTATTTAATAGTCTAGGAGAATTTTTCTAACAAAAGAATAAAACAGTTTTATTTTAATGAAGTTAATTAGAAGCAATTATTTTAAAAATGAATTGACTAATCATGCAGGAACTTCAGTTTTATTTTTTTCTAACAGCTTCTTTTTTCTTTCTTAATGATGTTCAAGAGGCTAGTCTCTCAAAGGGATTGTTCAATGTGCATTTATATAATAATTATTTTCTTTCCTGACTTCAATAAGTATACCTAGATCAACTCAGAAAAACCACACACTTCACACCATCAGCCAAGAGCAGAGTTAGAAAAGAGAATCTTTGGGGTTTTGTTAAGAAGAAAGCCAACAATTAGAAAATAAAGTTTCTCTCTGCTAAACTTGCAGAGGAAGGCAGATGAATTGGCTCTTAAAAGTACATGTGGGAGGACTTCAGGTTCACTCTGCCGTCAACTAAGTAGGAAACACTTTTTCAAAAGGCTGACTGATGCCTCCTCATAGAGCTTGTTCAAGGCACAATACTGAGTTAGTGAGACTGTCTTCCTATTTATCTTCCAGCAGTCCTCATCCTCTTTTGGATCTAACAATCATTTTTGCTTCCCCTCTTCTTTTTCATTAAATGCTTTCTTTACACAAATATGGATAAAATCACTGTGATAGTACTTCTATGAATATTCATATTAAATTTAATATATTTCACTAAGACAGGTACTAGGGTGTTTTGTAATGTACACAAACTGTGGGCAGAGTTCTTAGTCCCAATTCCAGTTCCTTTTCTTTTCTATCTAGGTGACCTCAGTCATGTTATTCAGCTGTTTTGAGAATCATCTGGAAAAGGGACAATCAGATATTCTTTACATGACAGATGTGAAGATTATCTAAGAAGATGTTTGTAAAACCACCTAGCCAAGCACTATTAAAATAAGAGAGAGAGAGAGAGTTCTAGATTTTTTTTCCATTGAGAAGCAAAAAGTAGCAGAAAGTAGGTGGAAATGTTGATGATGCTAAAGGACTTTGCCTGCACTCCAGATATAGAGACGTGAGGATGACTAAAGCTTTTTAAATGGTAGGTTGATTTATCCTCAGAACAACTTTTTTGATGACAAAGTCAAATCACAAGTACAAACACATGCAACAATCCTTGCAAAATCCTTTGTATGGTTCATGGGATTTTGGATGGGAACCTTTAGGAAGCTAGAACCCAAGTGTCATCAGGTATGTCATCTACTAATGTTGGACAAGTCCCAAGTAATTTCAGGTTGATAAACTGTTCAAATGCCACCACAATCCTGTGTGTAGGCAGTATTGTCCTTGTTTTTAAACATTAAAACATTAAGGCCTCAGGAGACTAAGTGGATTGTAATGATGGTGTTGGGATTTTACTCAGTATTTTGGAGTCAGAATCAACAGGCACTTTCTACTCTACCAACATCAAAGTCTATGCTATAATTAGGAAAATAATGAATGATGGATTATTAATGATAACTTTATATATATACCATAAATAAACAAATTATTTTCCCCAAGATACTTCAAATTAAGAGACCTCTTATAATGATGATAAATGATTAACACATAATAGCCACCAAACAACAACAACAATGAACCTCAAGCAATAACCATAAACTCAAGGTTATACTTCCCAATTAAAGTACTGTGAAAATGCTTCTAAAAATTAACTTTTACTTACTTATGTCTTTATGGCAATAAAAGGGAAGGTTATTGAATCTTTATGATTTACACTTTGGGATAGAAAGACTATCAATTCTACAAGCTTCTTTGGTAAATCTGTACATTACAGTTGAGATCAGCACTGTGTCCACTTTTCCTTTGCCTGCAAATAGCAGGTACAGGATAACTACAGGGTGAATCTAGAGCTTTGTGTCCATAAATGCAGGAGTAATTTGAACTCTTCTGACTATACATTTGAATTGTTTAACATATGCTTTCTGTAGATTAGAAACACGTTTTAATGACTTATTTCACCTGTCTAAATGCATGAGATTCCCCTTTTTAGAAGTCAAGTGATTTCAAGAGTAGATCAGGTTTAGAACACACATAATAAACTTGAAACAAATCAAGAAACATTTTCTTCATTTGAGCATGGCTTAAATTGAGCATGAAGCAAGATGCTCAGAGACAGCAAATAACGACCAGAATTTTTTCTTCTTCATTGAAATAGATAAAAGTATTCAGTGTTTCTATTTTTTAAACCACTCAAGTTCTAGTTTCAACTGACTAAATTGTCAAAGAAGTAGCAAAAATTAAAGAGGAACTTTCTGCCTCTTTGGTCACTATTTTATCTCTCCCCTTTTCTCAGCTATAGCCTATTTATACCCCGTCTCTACCTCTCTTCAGTTTTCAGTCTACTAAGTTTGTTCTACGTCTATTTCCTTTCTTCTGAATATTGACAATGAAGTATGTGTAATCTAGCTGTTCATTTTCTTTATTCGCACACTGACCTGCTTTCTTCCCTATTATCGTTTTCAATTTCCCCCTTCCTCATTTCCTTTCCTTTCGTCTCTTATTTCACCTGTTCTCTTTTCTACTCCATTAACTGAAGGTCCTTCCCTCATCATCCCAACACATCTCATTCCGGTTTGGAGGATGCACCTCACATTGCCCTAACTCTGATTCTGAGTCATGGTTCTCCATGAGGTAGGTTTGGGGAAGCAAATGAATCATTCCGTGACTTACTCTACTGGTAGGCAAGTAAGAAGAAGACAACCGCAGCAGTAGACATTTTACAAAAACAAATGTCTTACAAAACTTCACTTGAAGGGTTTCTATTCACTCAGCATAAAAGCATGCCCATTACTTTGGACCTGGACTTTCACTCCATCTGTAATATCTTTCTATCTGCCTACCATACACAGAAAATTCATGTAGGTTTTTAAAGCCTCCAAATAATCTGAACCTGTTGAAAGTTCACTTTTATTCCTCATGCTCCAGAATAAAATTGTTAACAATTTTCTAAGAAGTTACAACTTATAGTAGTAAAGAAATACTATTAAGTAATAAACAAATAAAATGTGAAAACTAGACCAGAAACAACAACAACAACAACAACAACATACTAGTATGCTTTAAATCTTACTTGTTCTTTAGATCCCACGGCTGTTAAGTCTCCCTAAAAGAATGAAGAAATGTGACAACAATTAAAATGTTGTGAAATTGATGCTATTAAAATACTGCTCATTTAGGTGATGTGTTTTTATATTACTTAGCTAGTGGAAATTTCAAAAAGTGTCAAATTTCAAAAAGAAGTGAAATTAGTTGTATTTTGGCATTTTCCTTCATTTTCATTTTTGTAAAGAACAATTTAAAAGCCACCTTTTAAGAAACAAGAAGTAAAACATGCTGTGATTACTCTAGGAAGAGAAATTATAGTTTTAGAATATTAATTGAACATACTATATAATCAAAACTATATATATTCTGAAATAAATGACACAAATAATCATCATATATTATTAAATAAAAAATTCTATTGAAAAGTCCATGAATAATTCTCATAAATGGAATATTATTTGCATTATGTGGAATTCCTTGCATTGTTAAGATTTAGTTCTTTGGTAAACACACACAAAGCACACTCAACTGCTTTCACTAATATCTCAAAGTCTCTAGACAGAATTTACCAAACCATGATGATAATGTTAAAAGAGAGAGACAAATCTAGATTTTAAAATTGGGCCAAAAAACACATTAAATTTCTAAATAGAAATGAGGTTTATTATTAATAAAATTTTTATTAGGATGGATAAAGATTCAAGTACATAAAAGTGTTGAGGTGTTTCAGAAGTTTCATAAGCCATTCTGAAAACTAGACAACCATGCTGGTATTTTCCCAATGATTTTTGTTAAACTTGCTTCCCCATCCACCCCGCCCCCAACCTTTGGTAAGAATGGAACCAGAGAAATCAACCTGGACTCAGTGAGTGGCTTAGGTAAAAGAAAAGTATTAATCAATTCTTATAAATTTTTAGAAAGGAAAGCTGATCAGTGATTATCTGTAGATATGGGTGGGTAAAGGGTTTCCCTGATAGCTCAGTTGGTAAAGAATCTACCTGCAATGTGGGAGATTGCAGGTTCAATCCCTGGGTTGGGAAGATCCCCTGGAGAAGGGAACAGCTACCCACTCCAGTATTCTGCCCTGGATAATTCGATGGACTGTATAGCCCATGGGGTCTCAAAGAGTCGGACACAACTGAAAAACTTTCACTTTCAGTTATCATGGATGGGTAAAGAGGAGGGAGGCATTAAACAGGTTATACACTTTTGAAGTTAACAGACATCTTGCTATTTTGTGATGATGGCTTTACAGATATATCAGTTCAGTTTAGTTCCATTCAGTCGCTCAGTCGTGTCCGACTCTTTGCAACCCCATGAATTGCAGCATGCCAGCCTCCCTGTCCATCACCAACTCCCAGAGTTCACTCAAACTCATGTCCATCGAGTCAGTGATGCCATCTAGCCATCTCATCTTCTGTCATCCCCTCCTCCTCCTGCCCCCAGCCTCTCCCAGCATCCGGGTCTTTACCAATGAGTCAACTCTTTGCATGAGGTGGCCAAAGTAGTGGAGTTTCAGCTTCAGCATCATTCCTTCCAATGAACACCCAGGACTGATCTCCTTTAGAATGGACTGGTTGGATCTCCTTGCAGTCCAAGGGACTCTCAAAGGTCTTCTCCAACACCACAGTTCAAAAGCATCAATTCTTCGGTGGTCAGCTTTCTTCACAGTCCAACTCTCACATCCATACATGACCACAGGAAAAACCATAGCCTTGACTAGATGGAACTTTGTAGGCAAAGTAATGTCTCTGCTTTTGAAAATGCTATCTAGTTTGGCCATAACTTTCCTTCCAAGAAGTAAGTGTCCTTTAATTTCATGGCTGCCATCACCATCTGCAGTGATTTTAGAGCCCCCTCAAAATAAAGTCAGCCACTATTTCCACTGTTTCCCATCTATTCCCCATGAAGTGATGGTACCAGATGCCATGATCTTCGTTTTCTGAATGTTGAGCTTTAAGCCAACTTTTTACTGACCTTTTCCAGTCCTGTGGCCACTGCTGAGTTTTCCAAATTTGCTGGCATATTGAGTGCAGCACTTTCACAGATATAGACCTATGTCAAAACTCATCAAAGTTTGTGCTTTAACATGTCCAGTATATTTTATGACAAGTATAACTTCATAAAGCTCTTAGAAAACAACTAGAATCATGTGAAATAGGTATTTTATCTAGGGTATGAACTGCATGGTTAGCCCACTGAAAGATTAATAGAGGTTGCTGTTATTTCAATTTTTGTTTAAAAGATTATCTGGCTGCTGTGTGATGACCAATTTGGGGGGATGGTTATTGGAAAGGGAGATAGAATTCTGTAAAGAGGTTTGGACTAATATATTGGTAGTGGAGCTAATGGATATTGGACTGATTCATTAGCAAGTACAAAGAAAAGGCTTCCTGAGGCACTGGATGTGAAGGTAGGAGCAAAGTAAGGAACCAAGGATGATGGGCTCAAGCAACTGGATGCATGGTGCTGCCATTTCTTGAGATATTGAAAAATGAAAATATATTAATAGTGAAGGAGAACAGAAGAGTTCTATTTTGGCCATATTATTTGTGAAATTCCATGAGACAACCAAACAGAAATGTTAAGTTGGAGAAAGTTTTCTAGAACTCTGAGGAAAGTTTGAGCTACATAAGTAATTTTGAGAATTTCCAGAATATATATATATATATATAAGTGTAGATAAATGCTATGAAATGAAGGCAATATCACTGAATGGGGACACAGAAGGAAACCTAGGGTCAGCATGCTACATGGCTTATCTACTGGGATAGTTATATCTTTATCTCTCTTCCTTCCTCTAAATAATTACAGTGAAGGTGAAAAGGAGCTTGAGGCTGATTTTAATTATTTTTTATGTTTCTTAGAGGCTATTTTCTAATTCTTGGGTAGAAAAGACCACAATATAGATAAGATTTCCTGGGTAACTTAAATGGTAAAGAATCTACTTTCAATGTGGGAGCCCTGGGTTTGACCCCTGGATTGGGAAGATCCCTTGGAGAAGGGCATGGTAAACTACTCCAGTATTCTTGCCTGGGGAATTCCATGGACAGAAGAGCCTGGTGGGCTCAGTCCATAGGGTCATAAAGTGTCAGACACGACAGAGCGATTTCACTCACTTTCACTCATAGATAGGGAAAAAATGTATAGTATTTTCGGTAAATTAACCAAATTTGTCTCCAGTTCAATCTCAAAATTATCCTTAAAGATTCTTAGATATCTAATTAATTAATAGGTGTTTATAATTACCTAAAGTTCATCTGTTAAATGATCTTGATATGTCTTTTACTACATACAAATTTTTAAAATCAAATTAGAGGTGAAGAACAAAACTCTGCTAAAATTCTCAACAAGAAGTCAAAATTTTTGGAGAACATTCTTTATGTAAAATGTATAGGAAATGTAGAAAAAACTGTGAAGATATGATTTGATAGAGTAGTTGGAAATTCTTTACTGTACTGTGTCAGCAGCTCTTACAAACTCACAGAGATTGCTCATAGAAACAAAGCAAAAATTTTTGAAATTAAGTTCATTACCACAGGGAAAAAAAATAAGAATTTCATATCCAGTATGAATGTTCTCCAAAGTATTGCTCAGTATGAGAATCATGGTCTATGGTAGGCTTGGTTTTGTTTCCAGAATCTTTGAGCATTTCTGGAATGTTGGGAAGGCATGTAACCTTGCTAGATTTTTGTTTCTTCATGTGTAAAGTGGAAATGACACAAACAACTTTCAAGTATTTTGATGAGAATAAATGGGAAAAGGACACAAAAAGATGGAGACAATCAGCAAAAACAAGACCAGGAGCTGACTGTGTCTCAAATCATGAACTCCTTATTGCCAAATTCAAACTTAAATTGAAGAAAGCAGGGAAAACCACTAGACCATTCAGGTATGACCTAAATCAAGTTCCTTATGATTATACAGTAAAAGTGACAAATAGATTCAAGGGATTAGATCTGATAGATAGAGTGCTTGAAAAAATATGGATGGAGGTTTGTAACATTGTACAGGAGGTGTGAGCAAAACCCCAAGAAGAAGAAATGCAAAAAGGCACAATGATTGTCTGAGGAGATCTTACAAATAGCTGAAAAAAGAAGAGAAGTGAAAGGCAAAGGAGAAAGGAAATATATTCATCTGAATGAAGAGTTCCAAAGAATAATAAGGAGAGATAAGAAAGCCTTTCTCTGCAATCAGTGCAAAGAAATAGAGGGAAAAAAATAGAATTGGAACGACTAGGGATATCTTCAAGAAAATTAGAGATGCCAAGGAAACATTCCATGCAAAGATGGGCTTAATAAAGGACAGAAACGGTATGGACATAACAGAAACAGAAGATATTAAGAAGAGGTGGCAAGGATACACAGAAGAACTATGCAAAAGAGATCTTAATGACCCCAGTAACCATAATGGTGTGATCACTCATCTAGAGCCAGACATCCTGGAGTCCAAAGTCAAGTGAGCTTTAGGCAATATCACTATGAACAAAACTAGTGAAGGTGAGGGAATTCCAGTTGAGCTATTTTAAATACTAAAAGACGATGCTGTAAAAGTGTTGCACTCAGTATGCCAGCAAATTTGAAAAACTCAGCAGTGGCCACAGGACTGGAAATGGTCAGTTTTCATTCCAATCCCAAAGAAGGGCAATGCCAAAGAATGTTCAAACTATTGCACAATTGCACACATCTCACATGCGAGTAAATTAATGCTCAAAATTCTCCAAGCCAGGGTTCAACAGTACATGAACCAAGAATTTCCAGATGTCCAAGCTGGATTTAGAAAAGGCAGAGGAGATCAAATTGCCAACATCCGTTGGATCACAGAAAAAGCAACAGAATTCCAGGAAAACATCTACTTCTGCTTCATTGACTATGCTAAAGCCTTTGACTGTGTGGATCACAACAAACTGTGGAAAATTCTGAAAGAGATGGGAATACCAGACCAACTGACCTGCCTCCTGAGAACTCTGTATGCAGGTCAAGAAGCAACAGTTAGAACTAGAGAGGAACAGCAGACTGTGGATGTGAGAGTTGGACTATAAAGAAATTTGAATGCTGAAGAATTGATGCTTTTGAACTGTGGTGTTGGAGAAGATTCTTAAGAGTCCCTTCGAGAGCAAGGAGATCAAATTGGGAAAGGAGTATGTCAAGGCTGTATATTGTCACCCTGCTTATTTAACTTATATGCAGAGTACATCATGCTAAATGCCAGAGTGGATGAAACACAAACTGGAATCAAGATTTCTAGAAGAAATACCAATAACCTCAGATATTCAGATGACACCGCCCTTATGGCAGAAAGTGAAGAGGAACTCAAGAGCCTCTTGATGAAAGTGAAAGAGGAGAGTGAAAAATCTGCTTTAAAACTCAACATTCAAAAAACAAAGATCATGGCCTCTGATCCCATCACTTCATGGCTAATGGAGAAACAATGGAAACAGTGAGAGAGTTTATTTTCTTCGGCTCCAAAATCACTGCAGATGGTGACTGCAGCTATGAAATTAAAAGATGCTTGCTCCTAGGAAGAAAAACTATGACAAACCTTGACAGCCTATTAACAAGTAGACACATTACTTTACTGACAAAGATCTGTCTAGTCCAAGTTTTGGTTTTTCCAGTAATCATGTATGGATGTGAGAGTTGGACTATAAAGAAATTTGAAAGCTGAAGAAGTGATGCTTTTGAACTGTGGTGTTGGAGAAGATTCTTGAGAGTCCCTTGGAGAGCAAGGAGATCAAACCAGTCAATCCTAAAGGAAATCAGTCCTGAATATACTTTGGAAGCACTGATGCTGAAGCTCCAATACTTTGGCCACTTGATGGGAATAATTAACTCATTGGGAAAGACCATGATGCTTGGAAAGATTGAAGGCAGGAGGAGAAGGGGACGACAGAGGATGAGATGGTTGGATGGCATCACTGACTTGATGGACATGAGTTTGAGTAAGCTCCAAGAGTTAGTGATGGGCAGGGAAGACTGGTGGGCTGCCATCTATGGGTTCGCAAAGAGTTGGACACAACTGAGCAATTGAACTGAATAGAGCACAAAAATTATTTTTACAATGCAAAGAACCATAGACTGCACTACAATAGTAATAATGATACATCACAGCTAATGGTGGCAACCTACTTTGCTCAAAAGAAATATTCAGTGAATTTAATTTTATGTTATGTATTCAATTTCATTTACAATTTTCCAAGTCATTAATGAAGCCTACCTAGAAAGAAATAACATCATCTTTTCAGATGTTGGTATAAAAAAATACACAGAAGAAACACATTAAAAAAATTTTTTATAAATTGTTGTAAAATGTTGGGATGTACAATAAAAAAATAATGCATCTAGTACCTGTTCACAGTGCATTTCTTGGACTGAAACAGTATTCTGAATCTCTTCCTTTGGTGCTTTCTTTAATAATTTTCTGATTTATTTTTCTTCTTTACTCCTTGTGATATTGCTCTTTTTTTACACTAGTTCATCTTTGATTGAGATTAAATAATTAATTTTATGTGTAGCTTTCATTTTATTTTTACACAAAATAATATGCATTGCTGAAATTTATATAAATACACTGAAGAAAATAATTTTTAAAAAGTCATTCATAATCCTATTACCAAGAGATAACTGCTATTGATTTTTTGGTATATGGCCACATTGCCTCATTTCTATGTACTGATACATATTTTATGAACTCAATAATGGCTGCTGCTGCTAAGTTGCTGCAGTCGTGTCTGACCCTGTGTGACCCCATAGATGGCAGCCTACCAGGCTCCTCTGTCCCTGGGATTCTCCAGGCAAGAACACTGGAGTGGGTTGCCATCTCCTTCTCCAATGCATGCAAGTGAAAAGTGAAAGTGAAGTTGCTCAGTCGTGTCTGACTCTTAGCCACCCCATGGACCTCAGCCTACCAGGCTCCTCCATCCATGGGATTTTCCAGGCAAGAGTACTGGAGTGAGGTGCCATTGCCTTCTCCACTCAATAATGGCATCTTGTTGCTTTCACTTTTCCTTACTATGCTATGAATATTTTTAAATGATATGAGTAGTTTTTCTACCACATTTTTAGGAACTGCATACATATTTATTTTAAATTTTAATTTTATGGATGAACTATAATTTTTTAGACCCTTTAGAAAAGTTGTCAGTTCTTTTTTCTTATATAAGCAGCCCTGTGATAAACATCTTAAGGCTATATATCTGCATGAATCATGATTGTACCCTTAGGATAAATTGCAGGACTCAGTCAAGCCTGCATGCCAAATTACAAAAAATTTAATATATACTGCCAAATTGAACTCCATAATATTCAACATTCCTACCAGCAAGATATGAAAGCACCTCTTTCCTCACACTATAGCTAATGGTAAATGTTGTCATTTTAAAATGTTTACATTTTTGTCAGTTTGATAAATAAATTATATCTTTTATCATGTTATTACATGTTTCTTTGGTTACTATTTGTATTGAGAAGTTTTTTTGTGCGTGCTTTCTTCTGTATTTGCTAGTTTCTGAAATGGTTATATAATTTGCATAGTTATCTATGTCTTTGGTATAATCACTTGTAATAACTTCTTATATATTAACAATATTATTATTATTCATAAAACATAAAATTGTGATTAAGAAGACTGATGATAACCTTAGCTTTTTCAGGATTAACTTATGCAAAGTTTTGTCCTAAAACCCAAGAGAAAATGAAACAGCTTTCTTAGTTTACTGAGAAGCAAAAGTGATTATAACTAGATGAATCAATTTAAGGAATTTCAGTTTTATGCTTCCTATTTTTATTGCTCTATTTTTCATTCAAATTTGAATCTATGTTAAATGTTGCTGCTGCTGCTGCTAAGTCGCCTCAGTCATGTCCGACTCTGTGCAATCCCATAGACGGCAGCCCACCAGGCTCCCCCGTCCCTGGGATTCTCCAGGCAAGAACACTGGAGTGGGTTGCCATCTCCTTCTCCAATGCATGAAAGTGAAAAGTGAAAGTGAAGTCACTCAGTCGTGTCTGACCCTCAGCGACCCCATGGACTGCAGCCTTCCAGGCTCCTCCGTCCATGGGATTCTCCAGGCAAGAGTAAGTTTAGTCTATTCTGTATAGTGCCTTGAAAATTTTTTTGATTCTTTATATCAGCATGAAATTTTTTTTTTTTTTTTGATTACCCAAAAAGAATACACCGGCTTAACTAAATATTTCTTGATGCATTACCCTAAGAGGGAAGACTTACTGGTATAGCTAAGGTTAAGAGCAGAATGAAACTGTGTACTATCTTTGTGTAAGACTTCTCTGTGCTCAGTCAGGACCTTAATGCTTTGTCTGGTGTTGTCATCATTACATAGAATGTGACTTCTTTGAGGTCAGCAGCTAAACACAAATGTAATCACAAAGGAATTGTGATTCCTATGCATACTCCTTTAGAATTAACTTAGATATACTTAATCAGTGGTGAAAACTAGAAAATTAAGAACTTAGGTAGCTTCAGAGGTTGTAAACTAGCTGATGTTCACTAGTGGTTAGCAAATAAGTGTGCTGTACCAATAATGAGAATTGAAATAAAATATCTTACATTACTACCATGCATTATAATCTGTTTCCTATCTCATGCAACTCTTTAAATAACTTGGAATCTTGTCAAGTCAACTAATCTTTCAAAAAAGTCAACCTCCCTTTTAATAAACTAGATTAAAAAACAAAATGATACTTATCTGAGTTATGAGTTTTGAAAAATGCAGTGGATTTTAGCACTTAAAACAGCTTATTCATTCAGTCAACATGTATTTTTGAGCATCTACAATTATGGATAGTACTAATTACAGTTTGAAGTAAAACAGTCAAAGTTTCTGCTCTGATATAAATAATATACTAACAGGTAACACAGGTATTAAACAACAAAGGTAGCTAGATGGACAGACACACAAGTAGAAGAATGGTTACTTTCAAGTGGACAGTTTGGGACGTATTGGGTAATGTTGAATAGGATAGTCAGGAAAATCTGTTAGAAGTAATAATCTGAGCTGAGACTTGAAAAGCAGAAAGGGCAGTCATGTAAAGAAGACAGGAGAAGATCTCTAGAAAGGGTGTATATGTTCAGACTCTGACACAGGAACAAACTTCAGTGTTTGAAGAACACAAATGTACCCAATGTGGCTGCAGCATTGTGAGCTAGGAAGAGCCTGATGTGGGAAGAGTGGATGAGAAGATATAGCTGGGATCATAGACTATGTAAGGCTTTTTAGTCATCATAAGAACTTGACCACAGTCAGGTAATCGGGAGCTACCCTGATGATAATGATGAAGATGAAGGAGATGATGAAGATCATGTTGACTATGAATTCAACAGTTTAGAAAACTGTCTGTTTTTCACCTAAATATTATATAGCAACTCAGTCATTGAGTCTGGTTTCTTGTTCAGACTCTAGTCAGTTTTACTTTTTTGTACATTTTGTTACTGCCTACAGGGGTGATGGTTTTTCACCCTTTAAGCCTAAAGTTGGTAACTGCTCTTGATTTAAGTTTGATTCTGTTTATTTTCTCAAGGTGTTTGCCAGATTTTGCTTTGATTTTAGTCCTGGAGAAGCATTTACAGGACTGAATAGAATTATTTATGAATTACTTCTATAGATTTTCTGAAGTTCAAACTATTTTAATGAGCTATAATTAACAGACATTTTTCTACCTTGCTCATTCTCTACCTATCACTCTATTCCAAACCAGTTTATTTTAAGCCAGGCTTTCCTACACACGTATTTTAGCCCTACCAGCCAAAACACACAAAGCAAAAGCTTGAATTGACAATCTATAAAGGAATCTCCCCTTCTAATGCATTGTGTCCAGAGCTATTCCTTTTGCATGTTTTTAAGTCTCAGCTGCTTGAATGCCTATTTCTTTTTCCCAATTATGGCTTTTTCCCTTTACTGTAATGTCCACTCTGTATCCTTTGCTTTGTCACCTGCTGTATTTAGTGTTCTCCCCATCACTATTTCAGGTTATCGTCAGCTTTCAGGCACAGCCTCTGGCACACATCATGCATCTTTCCCAGCCCATTTTTCTACCAACACCTTCCCATTTCCCAATGGGATTCACCAAATTAGATGTCAACCAGGATAGAATTTGCTTCCCCTAACCCCAGCAATCTTTGTCCTCATTTAAATTAACCACCTCAATTATATGAAGATAGATAAATAAATACACACCCCCACACACATAGATACACACATAAACACAACTCACGTATTCACAAATTAGGTTTTATCCATTTGACAATACCTGCTACATGGAAAACATACCCATCTATATACTATACAAATATAAATACTCTAATTTTGTTTATAGTCATCTAGGAGTATATATATCAGAGAAGGCAATGGCACCCCACTCCAGCACTCTTGCCTGGAGAATCCCATGGACGGAGGAGGCTGGTGGGCTGCAGTCCACGGGGTCGCTAAGAGTCGGACACGACTGAAGCGACTTAGCAGCAGCAACAGCAGCAGGAGTATATATATACACACTCATTGAGTTTACATGCTTGCTAAATCGCTTCCGTCGTGTCAGAATCTGTGCAATCCTGTGGACTGCAGTCTCTCAGGCTCCTCTGTTCAAGGGGTTTTCCAGGCAAGAATACTGGAGTGGGTTGCTGTGCCTTCCTCCAGGGGATCTTCCCTACCCAGAGGTTGAACCTATGTCTCTCATGTCTACCTGCACTGGCAGGCCAGTTCTTTACCACTAGCACCACCTGGGAACTTCCCTGTTGAGTTTAAAAAGTATTTTTTTCTGAATTACTTTTAAGTTACTCTTGTAAATATTATAAGTTTTGGATTTCTGCATCAGTCTTTTTTATGGTTAAATGATTTTTTAAAAAATTTAAAAATTGTCAGAGTATAGTTGCTTTACAATGCTGTGTTAGCTTCTGCTGTACAGCAAAGCGAATCAGTTACACATACATATGCATACGTCGACTCTTTTATAGATTTTTTTTGGCATGTAGGACATTACAGAGTATTGTAATGTTCCATGTGCCATAAAGTAGGTCCTTAATAGCTATGTATTTTCTATATAGTAGTCTGTATAGGTTGAAACCAATCTCCCAATTTATCCCCCTTCTCTAATAACCATAAATTTGTTTTCAACATCTGTGACTCTTTTCTGTTTCGCAAATAAGTTCCCCTGTATTATTTTTTAAATTCTGCATACAAGTGATATCCTTTGTGGGGCTTTAATCAAAATTCGTTTCCTTAATGCCAATCAGTGTACTCTACATTTGTATCTTGAAATCATCTAACTTCAAAAGTTTTCAATATAATTGGAATACACAAGAAAGTCCTATCACATATCATGGAGGTGATATGGGGTGTAAATGGTGAATGAATAGGCTTTAAGGGAGACCAGAACATTTAGTGACGTTGGAAATTGAGTCTCAAAGTACATATTTCATTTATTTAATAATTTAATGTAAAATCTGTTTTGTCAAACTTATCACATGTTTTATAGTATGTTAGTAAGTCATGCCTTTCAAACTAACCATTTTGTCTCCTGATAGTTTCAGTTTATATAAAATATTATTAACATGAACAAAACCCCCATCTCAAGGAAACATTAGCCACGTTCAGCATCTTTACACTCTATACCAGGACTCATTACTTTAATCAGAGATTCTTTGTGTGAAATCTCATCAAGCACTTCTCGTATATGTAAACCTATAAACCACCATCGCATCTTACCAATCCCTGATAAACATTTGCCAAAGACTTTAAACCTGCCCACAGAGTGTTTGTACAAAGCCTCCCTATGAAACATGAAAGACCCCAACACATTCTTTTATTAAATCTTCTAAATGTGTTTCTGAGAATTCCTCCAAACTGATAAGACAATCAGACAATATTTGTTGGAGCTCACTAAATTATGTCTTTCATAATATCATCATGAATACTCTCTTTTAAATATCAATATTCTCATCACTCCATATACAAATAAATCACGGAGCTGAAATTATACTAGCTTTACTTGATTTTCCATTTAGTGTATATTTTTATTCTATTTTTAATATGTATCCTTCCAAAACAAGAAGTATTATATTTTGGAAAATAAAATTTACTAAAACCTGTAATGATAACCTTATAAAAAATTAGTAATAGGATAATGTGTTATCACAGTTAATGGGTAAATAGTAGCACAAGCTGGAATCAAGATTGCCAGGAGAAATATCAATAACCTCAGATATGCAGATGACACCACCCTTACGGCAGAAAGTGAAGAGGAACTAAAAAGCCTCTTGATGAAAGTGAAAGTGGAGAGTGAAAAAGTTGGCCTAAAGCTCAACATTCAGAAAACGAAGATCATGGCATCTGGTCCCATCACTTCATGGGAAATAGATGGGGAAACAGTGGAAACAGTGTCAGACTTTATTTTGGGGGGCTCCAAAATCACTGCAGATGGTGATTGAGAGTTGGACTGTGAAGAAAGCTGAGCACCGAAGAATTGATGCTTTTGAACTGTGGTGTTGGAGAAGACCTTTGAGAGTCCCTTGGACTGCAAGGAGATCCAACCAGTCCATTCTATAGGAGATGAGTCCTGGGTGTTCATTGGAAGGACTAATGCTAAAGCTGAAAGTCCAATACTTTGGCCACCTCATGCGAAGAGTTGACTCATTGGAAAAGACTCTGATGCTGGGAGGGATTGGGGGCAGGAGGAGAAGGGGACGACAGAGGATGAGTTGGCTGGATGGCATCACTGACTGGATGGACGTGAGTCTGAGTGAACTCCGGGAGTTGGTGATGGACAGGGAGGCCTGGCGTGCTGCGATTCATGGGGTCGCAGAGTCGGATGTGACTGAGCGACTGAACTGAACTGAAAGCACTATTAAAAGAGTATTGATTAATAAAGTCTATTTGGTAATCGGTACTATCAACATTTCATCAACAAATATTTACTATATTTCCTCTGTGAAAGGGCTTCCCTTTGGGAAGGGAAGGGTAGCTCAGCTTGTAAAGAATCCACCTGCAATGCAGGAGACCCTGGTTCAATCCCTGGGTCAGGAAGATCTGCTGGAGAAGGAATAGGCTACCCATTCCAGTATTCTAGGACTCCCTGGTGGCTCAGATGATAAATAATACACCTGCAATGAAGGAGACCTGGATTCGATCTCTGAAGATCCCCTGGAGAAGGGAACAGCTACCCACTCCAGTATTCTGGCCTGGAGAAGTCCATGGAGCTGCAATGAGTCAGACACAACTGAACAACTTTCCCTTTCCCTTTCCCTGTGAAAGGCAGTCTGCTAAACAATATCAGGGATTGAGAGAATTATCAACCCTCTGCTAAGTCGCGTCAGTTGTGTCTGACTCTGTGTGACCCCACAGACGGCAGCCCACCAGGCTCCCCATCCCTGGGATTCTCCAGGCAAGAACACTGGAGTGGGTTGCCATTTCCTTCTCCAACCCTCTAGATAGTGACAGCCTGACTAGGGTGTAGTTCTCATTCATTAATTATAAAAAAGTAGTGCATAAAAGAAAGGAGAACATCGGACATGCCAGGTACAGAGTATAACTAATACGTATAACTAAGTCCAGGGATGGGGGAGCCTGGTGGGCTGCTGTCTATGGGGTCACACAGAGTCAGACACAACTGAAGTGACTTAGCAGCGGCAGCAATGCCTGTCAAGAAATGACTGTAGTCTTGCGGTGATTCTCCATGCAGAAGAGTCAGAACTTAAACTCAAGAACCTTGAGATATTATGAAGATATAGTAATGCTGGCAAAAGAAGGGATACAAGGGTAACAGCATGAGCAAAGGATGAAAATGGAAGGCACAAGGAATATTGTAAAGATGCACTGCTCAATATGGTAGCCACTAGTCATATATGGCTTTTGAGCATTTCAACTGTATCTACTCTGAATTGAGATGTATGACTTCAAAGATCAGTATAAAAAAAAAAAGTGAAATACCTCATTAATTTTAATTATTACATATTAAAATGGGGTCGCACAGAGTCGGACACAGCTGAAGCGATTTAGCAGCAGCAGCAGCAGCAAAATGATAATGTTGGGGATATATTGGGTTAAATATAACAACAGTATTATTAAAGTTATTTTGACCTTCTTTTTGCATTTATAATGTAGCTATTAGAACATTTAAGCTACTTTTATGTCAAGTCACATTTGTGACATGCATTATACGTCTACTGGAAAATATCAAGTCACTGACTAATTGTCAAGAGGCTGGGTTTATTAAATATGTATTTTAAAGAAAAGTAATCAGGCTAAAAAAAAAGTGTTGACTGATTGGGAGCGGCTAGAGAATAGAAATATGAATGATTACCACCTATTCAAAGACCAACACATGAAATGACAAGCGACGGGTTGGCAATGGAGGAAAGATGGCATGGCAATATGTACTTTTCTGTGTCCAATTACATTTGCTGAATTTTATATATATATATAAAGTTCCTAATGCCAGAGACATCATACAAGGAGGCTTTTGGAATAACTAACTCTAGTGCCTAGACATGGAGGTAGAAAGAGAGAAGACTCCAATATGCCTGCCATTGCAAGCTGAGAAGACAGAGAGAGTGATGATGCCATCCACGAAGTGAAGGATTTGAGAGGGGAGCCTGTTTTGCAGGGAGAGGTTTTAAGCTCTGTAATGTACTGTAGTGGTGGAATTGTGATGATGATTAATCTCTCCATGGAATGAATGTGAGGAACAGGTAGATGGCTAAGTCTGATATATTATATGCATCAGTGAGTAAATGTACTCAAGGCTTCTGTAAAATACAAGTGGAATTCAGGGAGGGAGTAATCAAATTAATGATAATGATTAGACAATCATCTTGATAGAATTCAATACTGGATTGAAGGATGATAGTGTAATTTCAGGTGGTAATTTTTCTGAGACTTCAAACACAGAGCCAAGAACTGAACCATAGAGAATACGGACATTTGCAGGTTGGAGCAGGATGTTCTATTAAGGTAAATTGATCAGTTATGGAAGTAGGAAAAGAAAAAAGACAATGTGGGATTGTGGTGCCTAAGAAACTAAAAATATCAAGAGAAGGAGCTGACTAACAAGAGAAAATGTTTTAAGAAATGTATAAAAGACTGTAGATGGCATTTACTAATTAGCATCAATATCTCAGTCAGTAGGAACACAATCCTCATCTGAGATCTAAGAGACACCAGATGTTCCATGGTCTGTCTTTCTGCCTTTGGATCACATGGCACATTTTCTCTACATGTGTTTGTCCTCTTATCATTCTCTGGTAAGCACACCTATTCCATAAAACTTCTCCAGAGTAGCGTCAGATTTATTGTTTTCTGTAGCATTTAATATTGCATCCTCAATAAGCACTACTTCAGTCAGACTGCCTGTTTTATCTTTCTGTGCATAGTATATTTTCTGGCTCCAAAGCTACATTTTTCATATTCCACCTTGCTCTCTGTAGAATTGCCCTTAGTATTTAAAATACTCTATTCTTAGAGGAAACAGAGGTGATAAAGATTCAGGGCTTAGGCTAGCAGAAATACTTGATTTGGACTTCTGAGAACAACACTGCTCCCAAGGACCCATATGTCATCATTGGTTTTTCATTTCTCTGCCAGTTCATATCTCCACAAGGATACTTGATTTCTATTTAGGGCCTTCACTGTTATTTACACTTTGTCCACCTGATGCGAAGAACTGACTCATTTGAAAAGACACTGAAGCTGGGAAAGATTGAAGGCAAGAGGAGAGGGGGTCAACAGAGGATGAGATGGTTGGATGGCATCATCGACTCAATGGATATGCGTTTGGGTAAACTCCGGCTGTTGGTGATGGACAGCAAGGTCTGGCGTGCTGCAGTCCATGGGGTTACAAAGAGTCAGACATGACTGAGTGACTGAACTGAACTGAACTGTTATTTAAGAGTGGAACCTGCATTCATTTATTTGTTCATTCAACAAGATATAAATTAATATGTATCCTGCTGCCAAGTCGCTTCAGTCGTGTCCGACTCTGTGCGACCCAATGGACGGCAGCCCACCAGGCTCCCCCGTCCCTGGGATTCTCCAGGCAAGAACACTGGAGTGGATTGCCATTTCCTTCTCCAATATATGTATCCTACATACCTTCAATTGCAATTTTTATATACATGTTCACATGTCTCTCTTTCATACTTGAATGTAAGCTCCTGGAGAAAAGGAACTGGTTATTATACATTTTATAAATACTTTTATTCTAAATGCCCAAACAGTTCTGGGCATCAAGTAGACTGTCAACTCACAGTTGTTTAATTAATACATACATCAATGAAAGTGTGAAATCCTTCCTGAAAGAGCTTGCAGGCTGAGAAGAGAAGCCAATATATGTATAAGTAGCCAGAGTACAAATAGGAAGGAGATGCCTGATAAAAGAAATACTCAGATAAAAACAGAGGAGCCTGGCTGCAGCCCATGGGGTTTCAAAGAGTCAGACATGCCTGAGCTACTGACACAGATAAAACCATATTAGCAGTTAAGTGAAAGAAAAAAACAACGCCTCACATAAGGGATGGGAGAAGGCTTCCCAGAGAAGCTGGCATTTGAGTATGGCCAGAGGGAGGGTGAAAATGGGACATTTTACAAAGGGAACAGCAATTATTGGCCCTACCCCAAAATATTTATCCCTTTTTTATTTATTAAGGAAAATGACCTATTTTCCATATCTGGTTAGTTTTTATTTAAACTCATGTGATCATCTTTCCTTTATAAAAAAGTTTTTTTTTCCCATAAAAAAAATTCCTTACAATATGTAGCTGCACAGCCACATTTTATTTTAGGACAATGGCATTTTTACCTCCTGTTTTGTGTGAGGGTCTGTGGGTTGTAGGAGATTAGAAAAGAGAATTCCCAGCTGCCAGAGCCCAACAAAACCCCTGAAAATGATGACTGCATCCATTTCCAGCCCATGCTACATTCTGAAAGTGATCTTTTTGAAAGGAGGATTGCAAATAGTTGCTGCTTCTCAAAACTGCAATTGCTTTTCAGGACGCGGCCGTTGCTATCTCCATGCTGACGCAGCTCCTGTCATCGGCACCAGACTGCCTTTGAACTGTTTAAGATGTTTCATTTCCAACAATAAAGTGTTCCACAAAAAAAAGAGGTCTTGTTTTTAATAAGCTGAAATGGATGAAATAGGCGGTCGTGAAGTAAAAAGGATAATTAGGGAGGAAAGTAGAGACCTATGAGTGTCCTTCCCCCCTGTCCTCCAGGACAGGTGATGTTCTCTGTATGATGTTCTGAAAAGATATGCATAAGTATGGGTGGGGAATGAGTGCAAAGGGAAAATAAACAAGATTTGAAGAATGTGGCCTTCTCTGCACTTACATGGTATTATGCTGGAAAGAACTTGAGTGTTAGGACAAGGTTTCCTCCCAGTTCTGCCCCTTTAACAGTGTGTTTTAAAGTTGCTGAGTTGCTTACTATTTCTAAGTTCAGGTTCCTGTATATGGAGCTTGTATTAATTACTTCTCAGTGGTTCAGTGAGAGTTTTGAGATAACGTCGGAAACTAGTCAGTTCATAAATGTTGGTGTCCCCTCCTCCAGTTTTCCCTTCCTCATCTAATGCATGAGTAAACCTCTCTGTCAGGGACTTCACGATCAGTGGATTCATTGCACACAATTGGAATAAGGGCTACATTATCCTTCACTGCAAAGACGGGCGCTACGCACTCACCACCTGTAGCGTTTGTGCACGTGCTTTTCCATTCCTGATTGAGACACTTTTGTATGCTAGGATAGGCAGCTGGGCTCTTTCCCTCTGTTCTTTTTTGATCTTCATCTCTCATTTGACTCCATAGACATGACACACAGCTTGGCAGTGATCAAGTCTGTTTTCAGGTAAAGGCTTTCGTTTTCCAAAGATGTGATACCAAATGCTACTGCTGGAAAAGGCCTTGGAAAACATCTGATCTGAACTCTTCATACAGATGAGGAAGTAGGGGCCTAAGAACTAAGGTACTTGCCCAAGACATAAGGAAAATTAATGGTTGGGTTCAGATCGGAACTCATAATTCTGCTGTTCAGTTCAGGGAGCTTTCCAATTGTTCTCATACTTCCCAGAAAGCAGCATCTTGCCAAATTTTAAGAAGAATGTATAACCACAGTAAATCCAAATGTTATATTCAAGGCCAGTCATGTAAGGATCGGCAAAGAGACAGTTCTGATTGTGACTATTTTTTGGAAAATACCAGCAATAACTTCTTAGAAGATTATTTTTTCCTTCTTTGATTGATGACAATTCTGAATGCACCCTTGTTTAGAAACACATGGGCACAGTCCCATGCGCGTGCACACACACACACACGCACGCACACACACACACACACACAGTTCTCCTGTTCTCTCCCAGGATTAGTTAGTTGCCCAGGTGGTCTCATTAATGACTGAACTCTCTCAGGCATGAAACACCATGACTTTTTGCTGTTGGGACTGCAGTATGCAAATTGACTAGAGTCAATCGTACCTGATTTTCTAAATTGCCTCTGCTATAACAATTCTCCCACCCAGTAATAAGCCATTGAAATCAAACAATGGGATTGATTACACATCCTTCACTCTGGGGAAACTCCGTTAGTTTTACCTGAATAAAAACTACAGAACAGGGCCCAATTTGGGGTAAGTAGTGTACAAGATGCTTCAGGAAGCACAGTAAAAATAACTTTGAAGACGTTTAAACGTTACTCTCCAGCCACAGGGAATATCAAGCAAACAGAATTTTATTTACAAGTCACATAAAGGCGTGCTTAAGTGAGTACTGCCTGATGCAGTCCAGAATTGACAGAGCTCATACTTATTCAAGCTTAATTCTTGAGACAGACAGTGAGCTGCTGGTGAATCCTGGAACTTCTATGGCTCGACTAGAAATTCACATATACTATAATTTTCCAGTTTGAGATTTTCTAATGCCAAGCCACAGATAACCAGTAGTTGGGAGACCTGGAGAAGAGTCCCATATCTTAACTCACTAGCTGTATGATGCTGGGCAAGTAATTTAACCTTTCTAGAATTGTAGATTTCAATGACCTAATTTGGATTTTAAATACCAACCCTGCTCATTTCCCGAGATTGTTGTGAGGATCAAATAAAACCATGTACAAAATGTGACTTGAAAACTGGTAAGAGGAAGATGTGCCTTTTTTGAGTCAGTTGTTTTTATTGAGTTTATGCACAATTCTTCAAAATACAAATTTCAGCCAATGATGAGGTTGGCCTTCCTTTCCTGATCTGGCCTCATACACAATGGATGAGGTATAGCTGAACTTTGGAGTCAGCTAAATCTATGTCATACCTGAATGGTCTAGTGGTTTTCCCTACTTACTTCAATTTAAGTCTGAATTTGGCAATAAGGACTTCATGATCTGAGCCACAGCCACAGTCCCCTCCTGGTCTTGTTTTTGCTGACTATATAGAGCTTCTCTATCTTTGGCTACAAAGAATATAATAACTTGATTTTGGTATTTACCATTTGGTTATGTCCATGTGTAGAGTTGTCTCTTGTGTTGTTGGAAGAGGGTGTTTGCTATGACAAATGTGTTCTCTTGGAAAAACTCTGTTATCCTTTGACCTACTTCGTTTTGTACTCCAAGACCAAATTTGCCTGTTACTCCAAGACCAACTTTGCCTGTTACTCCAGGTATCTCTTGACTTCCCACTTTTGCATTCCAGTACCCTATAATGAAAAAGACATCTTTTTTGGGTGTTAGTTCTGGAAGGTCTTGTAGGCCTTCGTAGAACCGTTCAACTTCAGCTTCTTCATCATTACTGGTCAGGGCATAGACTTGGATTGCTGTGATATTGAATGATTTGCCTTGGAAATGAACAGAAATCATTCTGTCATTTTTGGGACTGCATCAAAGTACTGCGTTTTGGACTCTTTTGTTGACTATCATGGGTACTCCATTTCTTCTAAGGGATTCTTGCCCACAGTAGTAGATATAATGGTCATCTGAGTTGAGTTCACCCATTCAAGTCCATTTTAGTTCACTGATTCCTAAAATGTTAATGTTCACTCTTACCATCTCCTGTTTGATCACTTCCAATTTGCCTTGATTCATGGACCTAGCATTTCAGGTTTCTATGCAATATTGCTCTTTACAGCATCGGATTTTATTTCCATCACATCCACAACTGGGTGTGGTTTTTGCTTTGGCTCCATCACTTCATTCTTTCTGGAATTATTTCTCCATTTTTCTCTAGTAGCACACTGGGCACCTACTGACCTGGGGAGTTCATCCTTCAGTGTCATATCTTTTTGCCTTTTCATGCTATTCATGGTGTTCTCAAAGCAAGAATACTGAAGTGGTTTGCCATTCCCTTCTCCAGTGGACCATGTTTTGTCAGAACTCTCTGCTATGACCTGTACGTCTTGGTAGGCCCTACACAGCATGGCTCACAGTTTCACTGAGTTAGACAAAGCTGTGGTCCATGTGATCTGTTTGGCTGGTTTTCTGTGATTGTGATTTTCATTCTCTCTGTCCTCTGATGGATAAGATTATGAGGCTTATGGAAGCTTCCTGATGGGAGAGACTGACTGAGGGGAAACTGGGTCTTGTTCTGATGCGCATTCTGATGTTCTGACCACTAAACCATGCTCAGTAAATTTTTAATCCAATTTTCTGTTGATGGTTGGGGCTATGTTCCCTCCCTGTTGCTTGACCTGAGGTCCAACTATGGTGGAGGTAATGAAGAAAATGGTGACCTCCTTCAAGAGGTCCATGCATGCACTGCTGCATTCAGTGCCTCCGACCCTGCAGCAGGCCGCTGCCAAGCCACGCCTCCGCCGGAGACTCCTGGACACTCGTGGGCATGTCTGGGTCAGCTTCTTGTGGGGTCACTGCTCCTATCTCCTGGGTCCTAGTGTGCACAAGGTTCTGTTTGTGCCCTCCAAGAGTCTGTTTCCTCAGTCCTGTGTAAGTTCTGGTGGTTCTATGGTGGGGTTAATGGAGACCTCCTCCAGGAGCGCTTGTGCCATACCCAGGTCCGCTGGACCCAGAGCCCCTGCGCCTGCGGCAGGCCACTGCTGAGACACTCAGACACAGCTCTGGCTCAGTCGCTGTGGGTTGGCTGTGCCCTTTGTGCCTTTCCCACGCCTGAGCAGCTCGGGTGACCAGGTTCTTGGGGGAACTGTCTCAGATGGGCCGTGTCTTAATCACCGGCTGCTCAGTTTCCTGGGCGCACTGGGAGAGCACTGTCTCAGGTGTGTGTATGTCTCCTCTGGAGAGCTCATCTCAGGCTGTGAACCTCCTGGTGGATGTCAACCATCCGGGCTCTCAGGAAGATGTGGTCAGCTTCCGGGAGCCTGCTCACAGCTTGGTGGAGGATGCCGTCTCTGGGGCCAGACTGCAGCAGCCCCTTGCCTTCTGGCTCTGGCTCCTGCTGCTCTGCCTCTGGGCGGGGAGGGGCCGGCACACAGCCAGCTAGCGCTCCTTTGGTCTTCATTCGCTCAATCCTTTGTTCTGTGAGTGGGCCAGGCTGTGCATTAGGTTGTTAGGTTAGAGCCTTTCGTGGGAAAGTTCTCCCTTCAGCAGCTGCGGTTAGGTGTGCATTCTGTTTTTTTTTTTTTTTTTTTCCCCTCCCAATTATGTTGTCTTCTGAGATTCCAACATTCCCCACAGACCCGCCTGTGAGAGGGTTTCCTACTGTGTGGAAACTTCTCCCCCTTCAGGACTCCCTCCCCAGGACAGGTCTCCATCCCTAACTCTTTTGTCTCTCCTTTTGTCTTATATTTTGTCCCCTTTTGAAGAGACCAGCTGCCTTTCTGGGTGCCTAGTGTCCTCCACCAGTGTTCAGAAGTTGTTTTGTGGAAGTTGCTCAACATTCAAAAGATCTTTTGAGGAATTTGTGGGGGAGAAACTGGTCTCCCCAACCTGTTCCTCCACCATCTTGGCCCCTTATGGCAGAAAATGAAGAAGAACTAAAGAGCCTCTTGATAAAAAAGTCAAAGAGGAGAGTGAAAAAGTTGGCTTAAAACTCAACATTCAGAAAACTAAGATCATGGCATCCAGTCCCTTCACTTCATGGCAAAATACATAGGGAAACAATGGAAACTGTGAGAGACTTTATTTTGGGGGGCTCCAGAATCACTGCAGATGGTGACTGCAGCCATGAAATTAAAAGACACTTGCTCCTTGGAAGAAAAGCTATGACCAACCTAGACAGCATATTAAAAAGCAGAGAAATTACTTTAGCAACAAAGGTCCATGTAGTCAAAGCTATGGTTTTTCCAATAGTCATGTATGGATGTGAGAGTTGGACTGTAAAGAAAGCTGAGTGCCAAAGAATTGATGCTTTTGAACTGTCGTGTTGGACTCTTGAGAGTCTCTTGAACTGCAGGGAGATTCAACCAGTCAATCCTGAAGGAAATCAGTCTTGAGTATTCATTGGAAGGACTGATACTGAAGCTGAAACTCCAATAGTTTGGTCACCTGATGTGAAGAACTGATTCATTTGAAAAGACACTGATGCTGGGAAAGATTGAAGACAGGAGGAGAAGGGGACGACGGAGGATGAGATGATTGGATGACATCACTGACACATGGACATGAGTCTGAGTAGGCTCCAGGATTTGGTGATGGACAGGGAAGCCTGGCGTGCTGCAGACACAAAGAGTAGGAAACAACTGAGTTACTGAACTGAAATCTATGTCACTTGAGTCTTCCATTTATTGACTCTGTGTCCAGGGTCAAGAGAGTCAACAACCAAGACTCACCTAAAAATGGGCACAGAAGTAATACCTCAAGGGCTGTGCTGAGAATCAAGAGTGCTGTGTATGGAACATGAGCACCATGCAATTAATGTTACCTATTATTATTAGCAGAGAATAACTGCAACATGCAGGGATATCCCTATCTTGCCTTGTTCTGAACCAAGCAAAAGATTTTGGTGCCTAATATAGTCTGAAGCATTGGCCAAAGTTATTCAGATTTCTCTCTTAGGAGAGATGTCTAAGGACCTGTTAGAAGACTGTTGATACACTGCAGCCCATGGGATCTCATTCATTAGAGAGCAAGCTCCCAGAGTATGGGATTAGGCTTTTTGCACCCCACCAACATCAGCAGTCACAGTTGCTAGCACAGAGCCTGGCATACAGCTTGATGCATGGTAAATGTTTTACAAGGATGAGAAAAGAAATCTTTTGACTGTGAAAGGACAAATTGGAATGAAAAATATGAAGCTTAATTCCTCCTATTGAAAATAAGGGAAGATATTTCCTTTTCTTTCCTTTTTGTCAGAATACTGACCTTTGCAATTTAAAAATGCCATTACATTCACTGTCTTTTTCAACGTATCTTTTAAAATACATTTAGATACATAAGCCTTTTGTTAACATTAGTTAGTTAGTTAAGTCACTCAGTCGTGTCTGACTCTTTGCGACCCCATGGACTGTCGCCCACCAGGCTCCTCCAACAATGGGATTCTCCAGGCAAGAATACTGGAGTTGGTTGCCATTTCCTTTCTCCAGGGGATCTTTCTGACTCATGGATCAAACCCAAGTCTCCCGCATTGCCGGCAGATGCTTTAACCTCTGGGCCACCAGGGAAGCCCCTTATTAACATTAAGACCTAGGAATATCTCTCTAAAGGACCTGACAGCCATCTCCTGGAAATGTAAATATTTAGGGAGGGAGTCCCCTTACATCCTAGTTTCTGTGGGGAGGTAGGAGCCTCATTTTGGTGGGGCCTTGCTCCATATCCTTTCCTATCAAAAGATACAGATATTTTGTTTCCTCTCCATACTCCTTTTGGATAAAGTCAAGCTGCTTCCCTCATAGCTCAGTTGGTAAATCATCTGCCTGCAATGCAGCTCAACTGAGTTACTGAACTGAAATCTATGTCACTTGAGTCTTCCATTTACTGACTCTGTGTCCAGGGTCAAGATAGTCAACAGCCAAGACTCACCTAAAAATGGACACAGAAGTAATACCTCAAGGGCTGTGGTGAGAATCAAGAGCACTGTGTATGGAACACGAGCACCATGCAATTAATGTTACCTATTAGCAGAGAATAACTGCAACATGCAGGGATATCCCTATCTTGCCTTGTTCTGAACCAAGCAAAAGATTTTGGTGCCTAATATAGTCTGAAGCATTAGCCAAAGTTATTCAGATTTCTCTCTTAGGAGAGATGTCTAAGGACCTGTTAGAAGACTGTTGAAACGCTGCAGCCCATGGGATCTCATTCATTAGAGAGCAAGCTCCCAGAGTATGGGATTGGGCTTTTTGCACCCCACCAACATCAGCAGTCACAGTCACTAGCACAGAGCCTGGCATACAGCTAGATGCATGGTAAATGTTTTACAAGGATGAGAAAAGAAATCTTTTGACCGTGAAAGGACAAATTGGAATGAAAAATATGAAGCTTAATTCCTCCTATTGAAAATAAGGGAAGATATTTCCTTTTTGTCAGAATACTGACCTTTGCAATTTAAAAATGCCATTACATTCACTGTCTTTTTCAACGTATCTTTTTAAATACATTTAGATACATAAGCCTTTTGTTAACATTAGTTAGCTAAGTCGCTCAGTCATGTCTGACTCTCTGCGACCCCATGGACTGTCGCCCACCAGGCTCCTCCGACAATGGGATTCTCCAGACAAGAATACTGGAGTTTGTTGCCATTTCCTTCTCCAGGGGATCTTCCTGACTCAGGGATCAAACCCAGGTCTCCCGCATTGTCGGCAGATGCTTTAACCTCTGGGCCACCAGGGAAGCCCCTTGTTAACATTAGGATCTAGGAATATCTCTCTAAAGGAACTGACAGCCATCTCCTGGAAATGTAAATATTTAGGGAGGGAGTCCCCTTACATCCTAGTTTCTGTGGGGAGGTAGGAGCCTCATTTTGGTGGGGCCTTGCTCCATATCCTTTCCTATCAAAAGATACAGATATTTTGTTTCCTCTCCATACTCCTTTTGGATAAAGTCAAGCTGCTTCCCTCATAGCTCAGTTGGTAAATCATCTGCCTGCAATGCAGCAGACCTGGGTTTGATTCCTGGGTCGGGAAGATCCCCTGGAGAAGGAAATGGCAACCCACTCCAGTATTCTTGCCTGGAGAATCCCATGGACAGAGGAGCCTGACAGGCTACAGTCCATGGGATCACAAGAGTCAGACATGACTTGGTGACTAAACCACCACCACCACCAATGCAGACAGTTATTCCAATTATGAGATAAAGCCAGAATGAATGGGGAGTGACCAATAATGCTGTCGAGTCCTCTGTCGTTCAGTTGTTCAGTCATGTCTGACTCTTTATGACCTCATGAACTGTAGCATGCCAGGCTTCCCTGCCCTTCACTATCTCCTAGAGTTTGCTCAAATTCATGTCCATTGAGTTGATGATGCCATCCAACCATCTCACCCACTGTCATCCCCTTCTTCTCCTGCCTTCAGTCTTTCCCAGCATCAAGTCCTCTTGAGTGAGTGAGTGAGTGAAATAACTTATTTGTGTCCTACTCTTTGTGACCCCATGGACTGTAGCCTACCAGGCTCCTCTGTCCATGGGATTTTCCAAGCAAGAATACTGGAGTGGGTTGCCATATCCTTCTCCAGGAGATCTTCCCAACCCAGGGATTGAACCTGGGTTTCCCACATTGTAGGCAGATGCTTTACCATATGAGACACCAGTGAAGTCCTCTTACTTGAGGAATAATTATTGTTGACCTTGAAAATACATATGTGATGGGATGTATCTGCTTGGCTGTATTAAAGGGTGAGATTTCTTTCTGTTTGCTATCTCAGCGAATTGTCTGTGATGCGTATCACACTCTGGTCTAATGTTTATTTAATAACAAGGGTATGTTTCTTCTCTACATATTACCTTTGTGAAGAGGAATTCTGGATTGGGAAAAGCTTCTTTTTAAATTATATTTACCCAATACTTGCTAGGCAGAGCATCATGTTTTCCAATCTTAATGGATACAAAGAATGGCCTGCAGGATTTCATATCAACATCATTCTGCTAGACTGTGTATCACACAATAAACTGCATTTTTTTTTTAGCATCTTTCATTCAGAAGCTGCCATGGGTTTTATTATTGAAGTGGGAATAGACAGCCCTGGAGTTCCTGGCCCTTCCATCTGAAATAGATACAAACTCAATTTCGTACCTAGTTTAATAAATCTGTTGAACAGATTGAATGGGAAGCACTGAGATGGTGTGAACCATGCTTACTCCTTCTAAGGAGGTGAGATTTTTCAAGACTAATGATGGCAGTTTAAGTGCTAAAATTTAAGTGCTATTTCCTTATTTAACTATAAACATTATATAGTTAAACATGCCTACTTCTTTTGAAATTTAACTTGGTTATTCTATAATTAAGATTTAAGAGTTTTAACTGACTGACTCACTTAATAAAGATTATTCCCATTCTGCCATACAAAGAAAATCCCAGTTCCCTAATCATAAATTCTCATTGGCCTCTGGCTAGGGTTGCCCTCATTATTTGCAAGTTTTCTAGAAATTAAAAAAAATGCTTGGCAGTTAGTGTGGAGATTCCCAGAGCTTTTCTAAATTGTGGGGGAAATCAGTAATGCTCTGCTAGATAGAGTCGGAGAAGGCAATGGCACCCCACTCCAGTACTCTTGCCTGGAAAATCCATGGACGGAGGAGCCTGGTAGGCGGCAGTCCACGGGGTCGCTAAGCGTCAGACATGACTGAGTGACTTCACTTTCACTTTTCTCTTTCATGCATTGGAGAAGGCAATGGCAACCCACTCCAGTATTCTTGCCTGGAGAATCCCAGGGACGGGGAAGCCTGGTGGGCTGCCGTCTATGGGGTCACACAGAGTTGGACACGACTGGAGCGACTTAGCAGCAGCAGATAGAGTAAGACTTAAGACTGCTTACACAAAGAAATTCAGCAAGTGAAGACACTGAGGTGAAAGGATAATATATAATTTTTAAAACAAAGTGAGTCTTTTTTTTAGCCAAGAGGAAAACAAGGTGAGACAGGACTACTAAATGTAACACGGTTACATGTTGGAATCCTGGATGAGAAAAAGGCCATTATATAAAAAAAACTAAGCAAGGCTGAATAAAGTATGCACTTTTACTGATGCATTAATAATAATGCATCAGTATTAGTCCATTAATTATAGTGTAATTAAATATGTCATTCTAGCATTAGATGTTAATAATAAGAGAGACAGTGTGAGGTACAAGGAACACCTTATCAGGGAGGGAGTAAAATTTAGACAAAGACCCTAGGTGAAAATCCTAAAACACCTTTTTATTTTAATCAAAGTATAGTTGATTTACAATACTACAATACTTTCAGGTATAAAAGGCAGTGATTCAGTATCTTTAAAGATTATTATGAGATTACTGACTACATTCTCTGTGCTGCAATTACACCCCTGTGATTTATTTATTTTCAAATTTTATTTATTTTTTATTGAAGGGTAATTGCTTTACAGAATTTTGCTGTTTTCTGTCAAACCTCAACATGCATCAGCCATAGGTATACGTATATCCCCTCCCTTTTGAACCTCCCACCCATCTCCCTCCCCATCCCACCCCTCTAGGTTGATACAGAGCCCCTGTCTTATAACTGGCAGTTTTTATCTCTTAATCTCTTTTGCTTATTTTGCCCAACCCCCACATTCCCATCTGGCACCACTTATTTTTTTCTCTGTATCTGATAATCTGCTTTGTTATACTTGCTGTTTTGTTTTTTAGATTCCACATAAAAGTGAAAAATATACAGCATTGGTCTTTGTCTGACTTATTTCACTTAGCATAGGTCTATCCATGTTGATTTATTTCATCCATATCTGACTTATAATCATTCTGCTAGGTCCATCAGTGTTGTTGCAAATAATATTATTTCACTCTTTTTTATGGTTAACATTCCATTGTATATATATCACATCTTTACCTCTTTATCTGTCGATGAGTACTTAGATTGACTCCACATATTAGCTACTGTAAATAATGCTGCAATGAACACTGGAGTGCATACATCTTTTTGAATTAGTGTTTTAATGTCTATGGGGGTATACTAAGGAGTGGAATTGCTAGATCAGATGGTAATTGTATTTTTGTTTTTTGAGGAAACTTCATACTGTTTTCCATATTAATTGTACTAATTCATATTCTCATCAACAGTGTACAAGAGTTCTCTCTTCTCCATGTCCTTGTCAAAACTTCTTGTTTCATGTCTTTTTGATAATAGCCATTATCAAATGTGAGATGGTACCTCATTGCAGTTTTGATTTTCATCTCCCTGATGATTAGTGATATCAAGCATCTTTTCATGTGCCTTTTGGACATCTGTGTATCTTCTGTGGAAAAATGTCTTTTCAGGTCTTCTGCCAATTTTTAAAATTGGATTATTTGTTTTCTCTGATATTAAGTTGCATGAGTTCTTTATATATTTTGGATATTTACTCCTCATCAGGCATACTATTTGCAAGTATTTTTTCCCATTCAGTAACTTGCCTTTTCTTTTTGCTGTTGGCTTCCTTCACTGTGCAAATGATTTTTAGCTGGATTTGGTTCCATTTGTTTATTTTTGTGTTTGTTTCCCTTGCCTGAGAAGATGAATTAAAATATATATATATATATATATATATATATATAAATTGCTCAGACCAATGTCACAAAGAATATTACCTATATTTTCTTCTAGAAGTTTCATGGTTTCAAGTCTTACATTTAAGTCTTTAATCTATTCTGAGTTTATTTTTACAGTATGAGAAAATGGTCTAATCTCATTCTTTCACATGTAGCTTTTCATTTTCCCAATACCACTTATTGAAGCGAGTATCTTTTCTGAATTGTATATTCTTACCTCCTTCATTATATATTAATTGGCCATATGTGCATGAGCTTAATTCTTGGTTTTACTCTGTTCTATTGATATGTGTCTGTTTTTGTTCCAGTTCCATACTGTTTTAATTGCTATATCTTCGTACTATAGTTTGACATCAGGGAGTATTACACTTTCTGTTTTGTTCTTCTTTTTCATGATTTATTTTTCTATTTAGGATCTTCTGTGGTTCCATACAAATGTTAGAATCAGTTCTGCTAGTTTGGTGAAAAATATCACAGGTAGTTTGAGAGTGATTGCATTGAATCTTTGTCTGGCTTTCCTATCAGGGTGATGCTGAACTTGTAGAACAAATTTGGAGGTTTCCTCTCCTCTTCAATTTTTCAGAATAGTTTGAAAGAGATAGATATTTACTCTACTTTAAATGTTTGGTACAATTCCCCTGTGAAGCTATTTTGTCTTGGATTTTGGTTTGTTGAAACTTTTTTTTGGTACCACCAGTTCAATTTTATTACTAAATAATTGGTCTATTCAGATTTTCTATTTCTTCCTGATTCAGTCTTGGACAACCTAGGAATTTCTCCTAGCTTGTCCAAGTGGTTAGCAATAATTATTCATAGTATTTTCTTATGACTCCTTCTGTACCTCTGTAATATCAGTTTTAAAAATTATTTTAATTGGAGAATAATTACTTTAAAATGTTGTGATGGTTTTTGCCATACATCAACATGAATTGGCCACAGATATACATGCGTTCCCCCTCCTATCCTGAACCCCCCTCCTGCCTCCGTCCCCATGTGATAATCAGTCTTACCTTCTCTTTCATTTATAATTTTATTTATTTGGGCCCCTATTTTTTCTTGATGAGTCTGGCTACAGGTTTACTATATTTATTTTTTGATAAATCAAGCTCTTAATTTTATTGATCATCTCTTTTATTTTTTAGTCTATATTTTACTTATTTCTTCTCTAAATTGTATTATTTCCTTCCTTCTACAAACTTCGGGCTTGGTTGTTCTACTTTTTTCTAATTCCTTTAGCTGTAAACATAGGCTGTTTATTTGAAATTTTAAAAACTGTTTCTTGAGGTAGGCCTGATTCATTATGAACTTCTCTCCTAGAATTACTTTTGCTGCATCCTATAGATAGAGTTTTGTTTCTATTTTCATTTCTCTCAAGGAATTTTAAAACTTCCTCTTGATTTCTTCATTTTTTTGTTTTGATTTGTTTAGTAGCCTATTGTTTGGTCTCCACATTTCTGCCTTTTTTCTTTTTCCTTCTATAACAGATTTCTATTCTATGTTGCTGTAGTTTCTGTGTGTCCATGTGTGGAAGTGAGCTCAGGGTCTTCCTAGAATGTATTCTTTAACCCCTCTTCACCTGAAAAATATCTTCTTTGTCTTTATATCCCTAAGCTCAAAATAGTGATTACTGAATGAAAATCTGCTTAATATCCTCCCTTTTTCCTCTCCTCCTACTGTCTATTTTCTGTTCCTTTCCACATATACATTCCATACTGTTGATAAAAATCTATGCTTCTTGGTTGACACTGTTCAGGTTTTGAAAATAATAAAGTATAGAACATAGCTATACCAACAACTTTGGCTCTTATTTTCTTATAGTTCAAAGAAAATGAAAGCTAAATTGGTGTGAACGTGAATGTACAAAGATTTAGGCTTCCATGGTGCAATATGAAAGACTGTGTGAAAAAGAAAGTGTTAGTCGTTCAGTTGTGTCCAATTATTTGCAACCCCATGGACTATAGGCTCCTCTGTCCATGAGATTCTCCAGGCAAGAATACTGGAGTGTATTGCCACAGTTCAGTTCAGTTCAGTCGCTCAGTCGTGTCCGACTCTTTGCGACCCCATGAATCACAGCACACCAGGCCTCCCTGTTCATCACCATTTCTCGGAGTTCACTCAGACTCATATCCATCGAGTCCGTGATGCCATCCAGCCATCTCATCCTCGGTCGTCCCCTTCTCCTCCTGCCCCCAATCCCTCCCAGCATCAGAGTCTTTTCCAATGAGTCAACTCTTCGCATGAGGTGGCCAAAGTACTGGAGTTTCAGCTTCAGCATCATTCCCTCCAAAGAAATCCCAGGGCTGATCTCCTTCAGAATGGACTGGTTGGATCTCCTTGCAGTCCAAGGGACTCTCAAGAGTCTTCTCCAACACCACAGTTCAAGAGCATCAATTCTTTGGCGCTCAGCCTTCTTCACAGTCCAACTCTCACATCCATACATGACCACAGGAAAAACCATAGCCTTATTGCATTAAAAATAAAACGTTATCTATATGATGGTAAGTCCCTTTAATAAAACTATTAATATCAGGAAGTAGTTCACCCTGTGCCTTGTATCGGGGCCTTAAGTCTAAGCCAAGTACAAAGTAGATAGCCTACCGATGTGTATCTCAGGATAGAACAAACACAGAATTTTGGAGGTAGAAAGGATCTTAGAGATTACTTATTTTAGTGTCTTCATTTTATGTGTGAGTAAAGTCCAAGGAGATTATCTTGTTTATCAAAAATCCCCCAAATTTTATGTTTATATGTCACTTTGTCCCATAAAAAGTATGAGAAAAGACTAAAGTAGAATGAAAAAAGAATATATAGACAATAGTCTTTTTGTTAGCAGAATTTACTGCAATGATTCAATTATTGAAATTAGCTTCTCAAGGGGGAACTTCACAGAAGTGCTAAGTTTTATAAATATGATAGACAGCAGGCTGGTTTGCTCAAATATGGAGCATTGCCTATTATAACTTCAGAGTGTGAAGAGGGTTCCCTCTAAAAATTACTCTACCAACTAAACTTTGAGATTTCTTTAGTGGGCCACATCAATTGTATCCCATAATAAGGGGCTTAAAAGACAAATATGTATACCTACGACTAATTCATAATTCATGTTGATGTATAGCTGAAACCAACACAATACTGTAAAGCAATTATTCTTCAATTAAAAATAAGTAAATTAAAAAATATATATATATCTTTTGAATGATTCTTTTTATCTTTCCTTCTTTGAAAAGTTCATCAAGTGGCAGAGAGAAGCCGAATAACAAAGACGGTCAGTGGGGAATCCAGAGATCACTAGAGGAATAAGCATTTAAATAAGCAGGGAAGAGAGGGAGAAATCTGCTTTTTACAGGGGTCAAATTGTTAGGAGATCTGGTTTCAGGCTACCCAGGAGCACAGTGAGAGACAGAACTAATGACTGGCTGACTAGTTTAAGCAAGCACTTTGGTGGCAGGCATGTGTGGTATGGTAACTGGTGTTAAGTTTTGTACCTTTAGGAAAATCAATTAAATTTTCTGAGCCTTAGTTTCATAATTTATAAAATGTGAATAATTTCACAGAATAGGATAAGGTATTCAAATTAACAAACTATGAATGCATAAATTTTGCAAACCCATAGCAAATGCTAAATACATAAAATGTGAACCTTTTTTTCCTTTCCCCTTTTCCATTCCTGCTTCCTGTTTCAAGTCTGGATGCAAAAACCTCAAGGACACATAATATTTCTAAATAGTCACTGGATGTAGGGTGAATAAGAGATCCAAAAGTGCATGATTGGGAAGGAAGGGAGAAAGTGAGAAAGTTCTCTACACTTGATAACATGGTAAAGGGGTGAGAGGGGAGAGAACCAGCTGAGGACTGGCCAGAGAAGAGTTTGACCTAGGCTAGAAGGACATTGTGTCCTGGGTCTGTTTGGAGGTCAGTCCATCTCCTCTGGATAACTTTGGAAATTATAGAGCATCTTTTCTTTCTGACAGCATGCTTTTCAGTGATTACTTTACAGATGAGGAAGCTAAAATTCAGAGAGAGGAAGAAAGAAAGCATTTATTGAATATCTATTCTTTTCTAGGCTCATAGCTATTTCTTATGTAATGCCATTTAATCTTTACAAATCCACACAAGAGATACAAAACTCAAGTGTGCATTATCATAGATGTGGAATTGGAGGCTTAGAAAGCATAAGGCCATACTAATTTGTCAGGAAAGCCAGGATTTGAAACCAGGTGCTCAGACTCAAATACTTTGTGGCATTTTCACTTGGCCTAGAATGCTTGACAGAGTCTTCTGATGCTAGGCTTAAGAAAGCAACACCATATGCCAAGGTCACTTCCTCCCACTGAGGTGTACTGAAGCTCTTTAATAAACACTATTAAGTTAGAAAATCCTAGAGATTTTCAAGGTATAAAATTTTAAAACAAATCCTGAACATTAATACAGGAGTATAGAATCTTAGCCAACTACTTTACATATTCAAGCATGCTCCTGCATAAAGAAATTGGTGCCACCACAGCCTGATGTTCATAAATAACAGTTCCTGAAAAAATTTTTTTCAAAACTGGTTTTATACTTGAAGTTATTTAAATGTTGTACTTTGAATTCACTGCAGCAAGAACATATTTTAGAATTCCTAAAAGCTGAACAGAGTGGAAGTTTATCTATAATATGAGCATAATCACAGTCATAATATCTGTTTAAAATAAAACACTGAAAAGAGTTAAAATGTTCTCTTCAAGCCAAACGCAAAGAAATTTCAACATAAAATAGATGGCAAAAGTACAGTTAATGTTGCTTGCTGAGACCCATTCTTTAGGAGTTCAGAACCTCTGAAAAGCTTTTGGTTATTATTTTTCCAGTGCTACAGGAAACCAGCCTTTTGAGACAGAGCTCATCCTACCCTCTCACACAATAACTGTGCACCGCCCTGGTTTTGATTTGTAAATATTCTACCTGAGTGTATTTCTTGTCTTACCTAGTTTGAAAACTTTTAGATGGCAAGGTATCTCAATGACATTTGATTTACTGCTATGCAGATAGTGGATGTTTAAAAATAACAACAATGCATAATACTGTTGTCAGAGAGATTTTAGACAAAATGATCAGAAGTGGAAATATATATGAAAATACTCAGAAAGAAAACTCTACGAAGAATTCATTTTATTAGGTTCTCCCTTCATTTTTTAAAAATAGGGAAGCAGAACTAAACTCTGAAGAACCATAAAGTCAATAACTAGAAGTTGTTTAGAAAAGTCTGATCACACACAGTTTGTACAGAAAGGCACCTCTGAGACTGCCGAATTCAAGCCATTATACAAAGGCATTACATGAACCCTAGAAACATGAAGAGATGAGTTCAAGGCCACAGGATTCATTGGTAACCCAATGGAAAGGAACAACCAGGACTTCTGAATCCAAGTTAATCTCCTACTATAAGAGTTAATCTAAACTCTAATGTCTTTCTAGGAAAAACAAAAGCTTATCATCTCATGCGCTAGTAAAGTAATGCTCAAAATTCTCCAAGCCAGGCTTCAGCAATACGTGAACCGTTAACTCCCTGATGTTCAAGCTGGTTTTAGAAAAGGCAGAGGAACCAGAGATCAAATTGCCAACATCCCCTGGATCATCGTAAAAGCAAGAGAGTTCCAGAAAAAACATCTATTTCTGCTTTATTGACTATGCCAAAGCCTTTGACTGTGTGATCACAATAAACTGTGGAAAATTCTGAAAGAGATGGGAATACCAGACCACNTCTTTGGAGGGAATGATGCTGAAGCTGAAACTCCAGTACTTTGGCCACCTCATGCGAAGAGTTGACTCAATGGAAAAGACTGATGCTGGGAGGGATTGGGGGCAGGAGGAGAAGGGGACTACTGAGGATGAGATGGCTGGATGGCATCATTGACTCGATGGACGTGAGTCTGAGTGAACTCCGGGAGTTGGTGATGGACAGGGAGGCCTGGCGTGCTGCGATTCATGTGGGCGCAAAGAGTAGGACACGACTGAGCGACTGAACTGAACTGACTAATAATTCCTTTAGAAGTGTTTGAAGAAGTCTCTAAAATGCAATAAGTTTTTCTAGATCTCTTGTCCATGTGGTCACAAGAGTTGGACACGACTGAATGACTAACAGTGTTGGCAGAAGAGGGACAATATATTCCTTAGAAGAAATGTTCTTGATATGAACAGAAATCCAATTTCTCCTCATTTGCATATTAAAGAGGGCGCTCACTGGCTCATATAACCAAATTATGTGTGGTGCTGGCTACGGGTGATCTGACCCAGAGACTCAAACACCCTTAGGATCTGTCTTTCTACATCTTTCATCTCTGCTCTTTCAGATGCTAGTTTTATTCTCTGAGGCTAATTGTCTCTGTGAGGCTGGCATCAAAGTGTCAGGTAGCTCTAGGCTTCATTTTTCCTGCTTCTTAACTAAAGAGGAAACAGAATTCCTCTCTGCCAGTGTATAATGAGGAATATTCTGGAGGAAAATGTGGATGGATTCTGCTAAGAACAAATAATCATCTCTGGACTAATCACTGTGGTTGAGAGGGTGGTTCTTGGACAACTCTAACTGTAATTATGTGCCAGGAAGCAGCAGGCTAGTAAGACTGACGCTCATCTCAAACTCACATTTGGGATATGAGAGATGCAGGTTCCCTAAGGACCTAGGAGTGATATTACCTGAGAGGGAGGAAAGGTGTGTGGGCAGTCAAAACAGCAGGTGCTGAATGAGAAGTTGGACTCACTGAAGACTTACTTTGACCCTAGAGAATATTTGCTGTTGCTGTTTAGATGCTCTCTCGTGTCCAACTCTTTGCGACTCCATGGACTGTAGTGCACCAGGCTTCTCTGTCCATGAGCTTTTCCAGGCAAGAATACTGAAGTGGATAGCCATTTCCTACTTGAGAGGGTCTTCCCAATCTGGGGATTGAACCCTCATCTCCTGCATTGGCAGGTGGGTTCTTTACTGCTGAGCCTCTAGGAAAGCCCAGAGTATATATTAGGCAAGTAGCAATTTTTTTTTTTTTTAAGTCTTGTCACCTAGAGCTTCTTCCCTTTTATGGAAGCATGGATGTGTGTATCTTATGAATCTTAATGGGAGGCATAAGCTATTTTCTACTACCTATTTTCTAGAGAATTTGAAAATGCCAAATACTTGATTTCCTGCCCTGCTTTGAAACTAAGGTATAGGAACATGACCTAGACTCAGCCAATGTCTTAGACTTTTAGTCAGGGAATAGTGATCCCAGTATTGAGTTCACAGGCAATAGCAGCTACAATATCCAGTCCAGGGGAAGCAGTAAACACAACGAATACAAGCTGGGTAGCCAGTACTCAGGAATAGTTACAGTGATGTCCTAACAGGACCAGAATTGTAGTTTGAATTGGAAGGAGATCATGCCTGTTACCCATCTTGGTATGTTCCTGAGCATTTCTGAACCTGGTTCTTTAGCCCTCTTGGTGATATTATAAACTCCCAGCAACTTTACTACAAATCAGTTCTCAGCTTAATCTATCTAGAACTAGTTTCTGTGGCTCACAACTACAATTAAAAAAAAAATCATGTAATTCAGTATCCCAGCACCAAAAAACCCTGGACACATCCTGTGTTGTTGAGAAACTTAATCTCTCTCTTCTTTGAGGAGTTTTGGTTAACAACTCGCTTACATTAAGTGTAGGTTATATTTAATATGAATGTTACTTATGTCAATTCATATCAAATAATTTCAAAATCATATTTATTAGTCTATGCAATCCACAGGGCATTATATAGGTATTATCACTGTTAAACACATGGAGTTCAATATTTCTCTTGGATTTCACTATCAGGATGACCTCAGGGTCATCATAACCTCTATTTTTCTCTTTTAATTCTACTAATTCATCAATATGAATAAGTAGTCCATTTTCAACTTTCAGCTGCCAACCCATCTGTGACAGAAAAAAACTAACCTAGACTCAACCAATACCCCAGTACTCTTGCCTGGAAAATCCCATGGACGGAGGGAGGAGCCTGGTAGGCTGCAGTCCATGGGGTCGCTGGGAGTCGGACACGACTGAGCGACTTTGCTTTCACTTTTCGCTTTCATGCATTGGAGAAGGAAATGGCAACCCACTCCAGTATTCTTGCCTGGAGAATCCCAGGGATGGGGGAGCCCGGTGGGCTGCCATCTATGGGGTCGCACAGAGTCGGACACGACTGAAGCGACTTAGCAGCAGCAGACTCAACCAATGTCCCAAATCCTCAAAAACTAAAAGGAAAATCATCAAGGAGAAACACTAAAACTTCAGTGATAAACTGTTAATAAAGAGTCGGTGTTTAATTTAAATAAGATAATATTTTCCTTAGGCAGATATAGTAGTGACAGAACTGTGTATCTTAAATTGCCACAAACAAAAATGAAGATTAAAAGCTGTCTTTAATATGACAGCATGAACTTCCAGTCTTCTTTTTAAAGTTTTAAGTGGAAAGTAAGATTTAGACAGGCATTGCTGAGGAATAACAGGAAATTGTTTCTAAGGCTAAATACACATAGGACGTGAAAATATCTTACATGTCACCAAAGGATTTATTAATTTATCTTCTCTCCAGCCTTTGTTTGTTTGGAAAAAGAATACTTACACTCATGGTTGCTATGGGTAGATGTCATTGACCCCTGTGAGTGGCTCTTGTTAATCTGCCCCAAGTATCTACACATGCTGGTTGGCCCAGTGCTGTTGAGGACACTTTCACAGCTAACAAGATGATGCGTGACTGCTTACTGCCACCTAGCAGATTATGAACCATATGTGTGTTTGGTGGTTGGCTCATTTTGTGAACATTAACTAGTTTAGGCATTTCTGTCTTTTCTAGGGCAGCAGCAAATGTAAAAAGAGTGGCTATCTAACTTAACAATAATGACACAGTTAAATAAAGGCTGTTCTTCAGAGAAGTAGGTCTTAACTTGAAATTTATCAGGAGCTATCAAATCTCTACAAACTGTCCACACTAGGAACTTCAAATCATTTTTCACCATGGGAGAACACACAATGATTGCCTTTTACAAATATTTGCTGCCAGCTTCTTCTCTTCTGCTTTATTCCTATTTTACTGGAAGCTAATCACCTTTCAGAAGGAATGACGGATATCTTTGAGCCTCAAGAATACCAATGAAATATTAACTTTGAATATTTTGTCTTAATGGCTTCTAAATAAGCATTACTTAAGACAGAACCATTCAGACAATTTGCTGAGAAGTACCTAGGACCATAATTTTGCTTACAAAACATAATCAAGATAATGAACAGAAACTAGCAATGAATCAAGTGCAGACTCTTGATGACAGAAACTTAGCCAAGTCATTAAGAAAAAAATGATAGTCAAGAAACATGATTGTCATTTCCAGCCACATAACTAGACATGTTTTGTTATGGTCCAAATTACAAGCATGAAATTCACTCTACAACCTAGGGGATTTTAGAGCACTTAGATGAATTACAAGTGACATATGGGAGCTCATTAAAGAAGGTGAAGTTATATGTACCAGGGGGCTGGCTGGAAATCAGAGCATTTTATAAAAGGCTTTAGGGGTCAGTCATACAGAGTGGAGGATGCTCTTCATGTTCCTTAGAAAGAATCCATTGCTTTTCACCATTTCTCAGATAACATGGTGCTTGAGTATTGGCCATTACTGCAAGTTTTTGTTGTGTGTATGTTAGGAGCGGGGATTGGTGGTAGAGGGTGGAGGGTGGTGATTTGACTTTGACAGGCAAACAATAAAAGCCACTAGAAAGAAAGACCTCAGTACAACCTGCTGCAGCCCGACTTCAAGGTAAGAGTTGAAGTTGCAGGAGCAAGGACAGCCTATAGTGGCTCCTATGCTATGGAAGTGATGCCTATGAGATGAGCTCTGAATGACACATTATTTCCTGTGTGCACCCCAATCTATTTTCTGCCTGACTAAGCTTATAAAACTCTGCATAAATTCTCCCTCTCAGCTTGTTCTATAATCCTGTGAACACATTGTCTTCCTGTTCATTCCTTCAGCCAGCAAGCACCAGCTGTTCGGTCCTGGAAACATTTTATATTAAAGGGGGAAAAAAAAGAGAAGATGATCAAAAAGCTGTAAAAACTGCAAACTCTTAAGATATGCAGAGGTTTTAGGGTGGTGAATATTTGACCTGCATAAAAGAAACGATTAGGCTTCCATCAATCATTATACTGTTGAACAGTCTGCTGAGATAGTTTCATCTAGACACTTCTGAGCTGTCTTGGTTCTGCACAGTCTGTAAACTAATCCAGTTTTGTTTGTTATGTGCTAAAGAAAGGATAAACTCTGAGCTTAAAAATATGAAGAAAGATAGAATTATTTTTACACAGCATTCATGCCTTTTTTCATGTAAAAATGCCACAGCTTATTATCTATATTTTTCAGCTTCAAAAGAATGTGGAAGTCACTTAATAATGTCTCTTTAATTACTTAAATGCACACTTCATGCTTCAAATACACAGGATGGCTAGTTGTTATAATTAGAAGTTATACAAAGACAAAGTCTACATAAATTGCAGCTAATTACTTAACAAAATGCTAGTATTTTCCATCCTACACAGAAGATATTCAATAATATGTAATTTAAACAAAAGATCAAAGTGGAAGATGCAGTGTTTATAATGATAGATTTTCTTTAAAAATATAGGTGGCTGTTATTGGGAAATGAATAAATGCTGTTTCTGTTCAGATACCTAATTCAGGATATATCTGAAAAACACAACTCATATCTACACACAAAATACTTTGAAGAGAAAATTTATGTACATTCTGTTGGTCATGTCTTCCTATTCATCATATTGATACTTTTTAGGGGGGATGTAAAACCAATCAAATGGATGAGAATACTCTGTAATATGGGCTGTAATTTTTTCCCCTAAAAAACTAGATAGTAGGCTTTGCAGAACATGGGGTCTCTTTTGCAAAATGCAAGTGACTTCGTAGTTGTAGTGGGAAAGGAGCCACAGGTGCACGTAAAGTGTGGGCCTGGCTATGTTTAACAAAATAAGAGAGATTATTTTTAAAAATTGGTGGGCTACAGGCCAGAGTTTGCCAACCCTTGTTCTAGACCGAGCATCTAATGACCTGGAAAGCAACACTAGTCATTATTGCTCTCCTCAGGACAGTTTGGGTTTTTGTTTCCTTTCAACATCTGAGGTCTAGCATCCCATCTCCAGGGACCTGCTTCTAGGGAATGAAGCCTCACTGCTTCAAGGCGGCACTGGAAGAAATAGGTAACTTCTCTTCCATGCCTTCAGAATGATAGTAACTATACTATCTTTGAAAGACTGAGAAAAGGTCACACAAATTATTTTCTGTAAGGCTTAATTTTCTCATGGAACTCTATCTGAGAAGTGAAAAAATGGATACTTTATCAAAGCTATCTGAATCACTAAATATACAATTTTGGTTTGTGGCCCTTGGGGTATGGATATGGAGATCATGTCAATGGAGCCCCTGGAGAGTAAGACCTCAGCGCAACCTGCCTCTGCTGTTTCAGTCCAACTTCAAGGTAACATTTCAAGTTGCCGGAGAAAGGACAGCCTGTTTGAAGACAGGGTGAAATGAATGTAAATACGTGTCTTTCACCTCTGTTTCACAGATTAAACATCTCGTTAAGATTTAAAAGACATAGTAAGTCTTTTTCTTATCCATCAGAGTGTAGAGGGAATGAAAACCACAATCATAGAAAACTAAACAAACTGATCACAAGGACCACAGCCTTGTCTAACTCAAAAAAAATATGAGCCATACTGTGTAGGGCTATCCAAAATGGACGGGTCATAGTAGAGAGTTCTGACAAAATGCGGTCCATTGGAGGAAGAAATGGCAAGCCACTTCAGTATTCTTGCTTTGAGAACCCCATGAACAGTATGAAAAGGCAAAAAGATATGAGACTGAAAGATGAACTCCCAGGTCGGTAGGTACCCAATATGCTACTGTAGAAGAGTGGAGAAATAAATAAAAGACCGTGATGCTAGGAAAAATTGAAGGCAGGAGGAGAAGGGGACGACAGAGGATGAGATGGTTGGATGGCATCACTGACTCGATGGACATGAGTTTGAGCAAGCTCTGGGAGTTGGTGATGGACAGGGAAGCCTGGCATGCTGCAGTCCATAGGGTGCCAAAGAGTTGGACATGACTGAGTGACTGAACTGACTGAACCGATTAAATATAAAAGACATCACTCCAAAATGGAGCTTATGGGATACAAGGGTATTTTTTTAAAGTGGTAATATTATAATGACATAAAAGTTTCCAATGCTTATCTGCTGGTAGCTATGACTATGATGTTTTGGTTTTTCCAGTGGTCATGTATGGATGTGAGAGATGGACCATAAAGAAAACTGAGCAGTGAAGAATTGATGCTTTTAAACTGTGGTGTTGGAGAAGACTCTTGAGAGTCCCTTGGACTGCAAGGAGATTCAAACAGTCAGTCCTAAAGCAAATGAGTCCTGAATATTCATTGGAAGGATTCATGCTGAACCTGAAGCTCCGATACTTTAGCTACCTGATGTGAAGAACTGACTCATTGGAACAGACTCTGATGCTAGGAAAGACTGAAGGCAGGCAGGGAAGGGGCTGACAGAGGATAAGATGGCTGGATGGCATCACCAACTGGATGGACATGAGTCTGAGTAAGCTCTAGGAGTTGGTGATAAACAGGGAAGCCTGGCATGCTGCAGTCCACGGGGCTGCAAAAAATTGGACATGACTGAGCAACTGAACTGAACTGATGACTATGATGAATGTGTATTTGGGAAACATTCCTATATCACTTCTCATTTTGATCTAGAAGGTGACAAGCTCTGATATGAAGTTTCACAACAGAAAGGCAGCCATACCAAGCTAGGAAGAGAAGACACAGCTTCCTGCCTTACTTAGCTCCATCAGTGGACATCTATGCTTACTCATGCAATTCAAACTAAGTTTCTGTTTCCCTCCTCGTCTTCAAAAGCTATAAAACATATTGTCCTGCCACAGGAGGGAGACATAGATGATATACTACATTTGAAAAGCCCTCCCTTTTACATTAATCCTGGAGGTAAAGCTGTATTCAATGTATCGATGTAAACACAGGGACCTAACACTGAGAAGTATGGCGGAAAGTGAAGAGGAACTAAAAAACCTCTTGATGAAAGTGAAAGAAGAGAGTGAAAAAGTTGGCTTAAAGCTCAATATTCAGAAAACGAAGATCATGGCATCCTCGAGTCTGAGTGAACTCCGGGAGATGGTGATGGACAGGGAGGCCTGGCGTGTTGCGATTCCTGGGGTCGCAAAGAGTCGGACACGACTGAGCGACTGAACTGAACTGAGTTTCATTTTAGAGAGGAAAGCAGTAGAGTGCAAAAGTGTTAAGTTATGCAGTTAACAGAAGATAATGGGCCCAAACTTAAACCTTTTCTTCAAGTTCGAAAGGACTTCTCTCTTTTCCAAATTTGCTACATATTCTCCCAGCACTAAAAGGAGATGTGTTCCCTGTCTCTAATCACCAAGGATAAACTGCTTATCATTCAAAAATACTAAAACAATATAGATCAGCTACATGGAATTTATTTATAGGCACAGTTTTCAACATAGAAGACCTAATATTCTGATTTCCAACTAGGAAATTTTTTACCCTAGCATATTGTCATCTAAGTGGGGCTTCCCTGGTGGCTTAGAGGGTAAAGAAACAGCATGCAGTGTGGGAGACCTGGGTTTGATTCCTGGGTCAGGAAGATCCACTGGAGAAGGGAATAGCTACCCACTCCAGTATTCTTGCCTAGAGAATTCTAAGGATAGAGGAGCCTGGAGGGCTGCAGTACATGGGGGTGCAAAATTTGGACACGATTGGATGACTAACACATTTACTTTCACTACTATCTCCTAGCTATCAAAGTCATTCTTGGTACATATTCAATATTTAACAAATATAAAGGGATAATAAATAAAAATATTATGAAATAACATTTTGATTTTATGAGGCTTAATAATTTCATAGTTTTATTTGGTTTTGAGCATCAAGGGGATTTATTTAAAATAGGAACTACTTTATTAAAAGGAATGATTTCAAATTGCCCAACATGCATTGCCTGAAAGGCTTCATTATGCAGTACATCATGTTTATTCAGGTGAAAGTATACAGAATATTGCATATCTCTAAATACATTGATCTAAATGCAAATGCAGTTAAGTGTAAAATCCAACCTTGGTGTCATTTGGTTTTACATTCTGCCATCAAAATTTAGAGGTATTCTTTCATTTCTTAACATAGAAATCCAGAAATCAATGGCAATTTTTGGAAAAACTGGTAAAAATAGAACATTTGAAATTTATATGCCCAATCCATTTAGAAAACTTTTTATGCAAGTATAAAATATGAGTTAATGTTTAGGTTGTAACATGGTTATTAGGGGGAAAAGAAAAAATTTGATTGCTTTTAGAGACCATGGTTATAGAGAATTTAAAGGTAAGAGAAGGCCAAGTGACTTCCAGTCTTTATTTCATTTAGTTGTAGGACTGACCAAGGTGTTTTCTATCAAATTCATTTAAACCAAATTGTTTTGCAGCAAACTGTACACAGGCACTCAAAAGGTAATGGATCTTCTTTCTCTTTTATTCCTACCTAGTCAAACTTATGTATTCTGGATCTCATTGCTCTATTGCCACAAAATAATGTCACAATGAATCTAAGATAAACATACCAAATTTGCCATCTAGACAAGTGAAATAAATACAACTATCACATTTTATAAATATGAATACTGAAATCCAGTAAAGCATATTTACTTATCTGTGACTCTAGACTGAATTCAAGATCAGAAACTATGCTTCTGGAGTTCAAACCCACTGTCCACTGGAATATAGTGTACACATAGAACCAAGCTGTAAAAGAGTCATTGGCTCTGTGTGGGTAACTTTACACTTCCTTTGGAAGTTGCATTAGAAATTTGGTGCCACTGGAGGCATATGTATCCTCATGGCACTACAAAATAATCATATTAGGCAGAATGAACATTGTAAAGGATAAGTTTATTCTAGCCAGTTGGCTGAGTTTGACTGCCATCTTTCACCGTCTATAGCAAATCACTTATTGAAAATTTATGTCTAACTTTCTTATGTAATGAGCTTAGTGTCCGTTGAAGCAATTTTAGATAGTAGATAAAATTTTCCAACTGCAAAAGAAAATATAGTATCAAAAATTATTTCCTACTTTCTAAGAGAGCAGATATTAAAAGTTCTCATTATTGGCAAATATAGCCATTATGAAGATCAGAATAGAGGTTCCCTAAAAACCTAAAAAAAAAATAGAACTACCATATGATCTAGCAATCCCATTTCTGAGCATATCCAGGGAAAACCATTCAAAAAGATACATGCGCCCCAGAGTTTATGACAGTGCTATTTACAATAGCCAAGACATGGAAGCAACATAAATGTCCATTGACAGAGAAATGCATAAGAAGATATGACACATATATACAATGGACTATCACTCAGTCATAAAATAGAATGAAATAATGCCATTTGTAGCAACACGGATGGAGCTAGAGATGATCATACTAAGCGATATAAGTCAGAGACAAATATCATATGACATCACTTACATGGGATCTAAAAAAATGATACAGATGATCTTATTTATGAAACAGAAAGAGACTCACAGACTTTGAAAACAGACTTGTGGTTGCCAAAGGGAAAAGGTGATGGGAAAAATGGATTGGGAGTTTAGGATTAATATATACACACTATTGTATATAAAATGGATAAACAACAGGACCTACTGTATAGCACAGGGAACTTTGCTCAGTAATCTTTAATAATCTATAGGGAAAAGAATCTGAAAAAGAATGGATATATGATATATATAAAACTGAATCACTTTGCTGTACACCTGAAACCAACATACCATTGTAAACAAACTATATTCAGTTCAGTTATCGCAAAAAAGAAAAATCACCAAAAGTGTTCTCATTTTATATACATGGTAATTCTGGGAGGAGACGGATGTGTTATTAACTTGATGACATTCATTTCACAATGTACATATTCATTAATCGTCACATAGGACACCCTGTGTGCTTAGTCACTCAGTTGTGTCTGACTCTTTGCAACCCCATGGACTGCAGCCTGCCAAGCTCCTCTATCCATGGGGATTCTTCAGGCAAGAATATTGGAGTGAACTGCCATGCCCTCCTCTAGGGGATGGTCCCAACCCAGGGATCAAACCCAAGTCTCCTGCATTGCAGATAGATTCTTTACTGGCTGAGCCACCAGGGAAGCCCAAGAACAATGGAGTGGGTTGCCTATCCCTTCTCCAGGGGATCTTCCCAATCCAGGAACTGAACCAGGATCTCCCACATTGCAGGCAGATTCTTTACCAGGTGAGCTGCCAGGGAAGCCCTTGGACACTATATATATATATAAAATATATACATATTTTAAATTTGCCTATATACCATGATAATGATTACAAATATAAAAGTATTTTCTATAGAAAATATCTTAGGTATATATGTACAGCCTAAATATACTGATTTTTTTTTTTTTTCCTGAAGAATAGTAACATGTATTTGGTTGAACATCTTGCAAAGTGTTTGAATACTTACTGGCAATTTCATAATGTTTGACATAATAGTAAAGCAAAGTGGTTCAGATCATGGGATCTTATCACAGAGGGCTAGAGATTAAATTATGTTTTTTTTCCATTTAAAATTGTACATGCTTAGGGCTATTAAGAGAGAATATTTATAAAATTCTAATCCTTGTGTTAGTCATACAAGTGCTGAGGAAATGCTGTGTGTGAAAGCCACTTGATCATGTCTGACTTTTTGTGATTCCATGGACTGTAGCCCACCAGACTTCTCTGTCCATGGGATTCTCAAGGCAGGAATACTAGAGTGGGTTGCCATATCCTCCTCCAGGGGATCTTCCCAACCAAGGGATGGAACCCAGGTCTCCCGCATTGCAGGTGGATTCTTTACTGTCTGAAACACCAGGGAAGATAGTCACACTGGGGACTAGAATTTTAATATGTGATTTTTGGAAGGACACAAACATTCAGTCTATGATGATAGTAACAAATGTAATGGTGCTGATGATGTTGATGATGATAATTGATAATGTTCATGCTACACAACTAATTCATCATGTTTGAATCGATGGGTTTAAGGTTGATGTGTTTGGAATGTCCTAAATACCATGATTACAGAAAAAAAGGAAAATGCACATGCAAAATTAGCTTCGGTTCTGTTGGGAACAAAAATTGGAGGCTATGAAAAATGTTGATTAATGAAGTAGGTTTATTGGAAGATTGGTTCTATAAAGTAATTCTAATGTATTCATGGTCTAATCAGTTATTATGGGTTGAAGCCAAGATCTAACTATTAGCTAGATAATTTTTATAAAGTACATGAGATCAGAAAGGATGCTCTGTTAATTTCCTTATTAAAAGATCTATATTACTCACAAAGTGAAGGACCAATTTGGTAATATTATAAACAAAAAAGCACATTTTTTTTTCTTTTTTTCCCCCTTTAAAGTCAAAGTCAAACAAGAACAACAATAATTAAAGCTACCAGTTAATGTAGTGTGTACCCAGTATAAGAGGTAAATGTCCCAGATATCATGTGAGACATTTAAACACAACCTCTCACTTAATTCTCACGTCAATCCTATGAGAGAAGTTGTCATTATCTCAATTTTACATAATAGAAAATAAGGCTCAGAGGAATTCAATCATGTTCCTATTGTCATGAAGCTAATAAATTAGGTATTCAACTCAATATATCGACTTAGGTATTCATTATACCTTACAAAACTATAAAGATTTTAGCCAAAGTGTGTATGAAAGCATATGAGGTCTCTTTGGGAACCTTCCAAATTTTTGATGCCATTGATGCTTCTATGTGAATAAACACAAAATTGAACTATTATATGTAAAATTATTATGGTTTTCACTAGCTGTTGCTTGTGATCCCTCCTGCCCTTAGGCCTTCATGGCTTGCTAGATCTCATACCTAAATGTAAGTTCACGGAAAGATTCTGTGCCGTGGATGAGAGCATATAAGGCCAGGGATCTGATGGTTACTCCTGTTCTCTTATCCTTTCATCCAGGAGTTTGCATGAAGTATGTTCCAAATCTATTTGGAATTTGGTTCTATTTGCTGTTGAGATATGGAGATATTTGAAAGAATTGTTCTTCAATGAAAGAGCACTGGAACCACTATATAAATATGGGAACCTAATTTTAAGGTAATGCAGTATTAGGCATGAAGAACTCACAATCTGGATTCAGTGAATATTTCATTTGGAGCCCATTATGTGTGTGTGCCAAGTCATGTATTTATGATTACATTTTAGTTAATTTAAACATACATTTACTGATTACATGAATATGTATGGCATTGTTGTGTGAACTTGAAACTCAAAGATAAATAACAGGAAAAGGCATAGTCTAAAGGCCGGACAGGAAGGAAAACTGGTAATTTCAAGACTCTGTTTTATGTACTTTGCTAGAATTGTGCAAGGGAGTGCAAAGGAGATTGGTGAAAATGTCCTGAAAGAGATGATTATTGAACTAAATTCTGATATATAAATAGGATCAGGAGGATGCATATACAACATGATATCCAGCCTGAACTATTAATCAAAACATAGAAATATTAAAGAGTTGATAATATCAAGTATTTTCAAAGGTTCAGTCTTGTCAGATATTGCTGGTGACAGTGGATATTACTGCATCCATAGTGAAGAACAGTTTGGCAATATCCAGAAAATTACTAATGCAAATATGTGATAATAATTTTTCCCAGGTATACATTTAGATAAATGTTCACTTGAATATTTAAGAAAATATGTATAACTGTTTTCTTAGGAATGTAAATTGGTCAGCCACTATGAAGAATAGTACAGAGGTTCCTTAAAAATCTAAAAAATATAGAGTTACCATACTATACTGCAACCCTACTCTTGGGTGTATATATGGAGAAAATCATAGTTTGAAAAGATACATGCACCTCAGTGTTCTTGTTGGCACTATTTACAATGGCCAAGACATGGAAGCAAATTAAGTGTCCACTGGCATCTGAATGGATAAAGATGTGGCATATACACATAATGGAATACTACTCAGTCTTAAAAAAATAAAATAATCCTGTTGGCAGCAACATGGATGGACCTAGAGATTATCATATTAAGTGAAGTAAGTCAGAAAAAGATCTATAATATTTCCTTGTATGGAAAATCTTAAAAAATAATATAAATGAATTTATTTACAAAACAGAAATAGACTCAAATACATAGAAAACAAACTTATGGTTCCCTAAGGGGATAGCAGAGGGTAGGGGAATAGATAAATTAGGAGTTTGGGATTAACATATAAACATAATTATGTATAAAATAAACAACAAGGACCTACTGTATATTACAGGGAAATATATTCAATATCCTTTAACAAGCCATAATGGAAAAGAATCTGAAAAAGTATAAATATACCTGAATCAATTTACTGCACACATGAAACTAACACAGCATTGTAAATAACTTGTAAATTAGCTATATTTCAACTGTTTAAAAAATGCTTTAAAAAAGAGAATATATATGAAGATATTCATTACAGCATCATTTATAAGACTTCCAAATCAGAAGCAACATCAGCATTCATCAATAAATAGATAAATCCAAATCCATATGTGGAACACAATACCAAACTTCAAAGTGATGGAATAGACAGATCTTATATCTCATTAGGCTTCCCTGATGGCTCAGATGGTAAAGAATCCACTTGCAATGTGGGAGACCTGGGTTTGATCTCTGGGTTGGGAAGATTCTCTGGAGAAGGGAATGGGCTACCCACTTCAGCATTCTGGCCTGGAGAATTCCAAGGGCAGAGGAGCCAGGCAGGCTACAATCCATGGGGTCCCAAAGAGTTGGACCCAACTGACCAACTTTCACTTTCACTTCATGCCAAGTTCCCTATATCTCATTACTGACAAATACTCAAAACATAATGTTGAGCAAAATTTTTTGCTGAATGATAAATGCAGTGTAGTATACTTATCTAAAATAAGCAATATTGTATAATCGTGGGTATGTATATGCAGGCTTCCCAAGTGGCACTATTATTGAAGAATCCACCTACCAATGCAGGAGATATAAGAGATGCAGTTTTGATCCCTGGGTCAGGAAGATCTCCTGGAGGAGGGAAGGACAACCCACTCCAGCATTCTTGCCTGAAGAATCCCCTGGTGGGCTACAGCCCATGGGATTGCAGAGTCGGACACAACTGAAGTGACTTAGCACAGCACACAGTGTATGTATGTGTATGCATGTGTGTGTGTGAATAAAACATCATCTGTAAGAACAGACAACTATGCGGCAGAGGTTGTTTCTTGGGAGGAAAAGGACTATAGATAAAAGCTAGAGTTCAAAGGGATGTCAACATTGTAATATTTATTTCTTTTAATAAAATAATAGAACAAGAATATAAAAAAGACTAAAAACTGTCAAGTTTCAAATCCTAAATTATGTGATAAATCTCAAACTGAAATGAAATAAAAGAAGAGAGTGAGCCAAGAACAGGATGGATGAATTGAGAAAAGTTGAAGTTGTGGGAGGGGAGTATCCGGGCAGTAGGAACAGTGTGGAAAAGCAGAGAGAGGTGTAAGAAAGGTTGGTGTCTTCAGAGGGTCCAAGATTCACTTCAGGAGTATGAAGCATGAAGTAGTGAGAAAATGGGGGCGGGGGGTGGCAGGGAATATGTGACAGGTAAATGGATGGATAGACTGTGGTGGGCCTTACAGGCCAAGTTAAGGTACTTGGATTGTGTCTGTAGGTGTTGGGAAGCCTGTTTTGAGGAGAAGAACCGTGATTAGATAACCGTTTCTGGAAGATCACATAGACGGCTGCTTGAGGAATTCTTGGGAAAGTGTAAGAGTTGTATTAGGGTTCTCCAGAGAAACAGAACCAATAGGATGGATGTGTTTGTATGTCTGGAGAGAAAGAGAGCAAGAGATTGAAACACACACACAGATTAACTGATTGATTAATTTAGTTTAAGGAATAGGATTCCCAGGTGGTGCTAGTGGTGAAGAACCTGTCTGTCAATTCAGGAGACATAAGAGATGTGGGTTCAATCCCTGGGTCAGGAAGGTCCCCTGGAGGAGGGCATGGCAACCCACTCCAGTGTTCTTGCTTGGAGAGTCTCATGGACAGAAGAGCCTGGTAGACTACAGTCCATGGGGTTGCAAAGAGCTGGACACAACTGAGGCGACTTAGCATGCATGCACATCACATGATTATGGAGACTGACAAGTCCAAATCTATAGAGTATGCCTACAGGCTGGAAACCCATGAGAGAGCATCACCAATATTTTGGCTCAAGTCCAAAAGTCATCAGCATGGAAGGTCAGAGAAGAGCTGATGCTACAGTTCAAGTCTGAGTCTTTCTGCTGGCAGAATCTTTCTTACTCAGGGGAAATCAAGTCTTTCTGTTCTGTTAAGGCCTTCAGCTAATTAGCTAAGGCCTATTCACATTATGGTGACAATCTGCTATACTCAAAGTCCAGCAGTTTAAATGTTAGTTGCATGCAAAACAGTATCATGGATATATCTAGAATAACGTTTGATTAAATATCTGGGCACTGAAACCTAGTCAAGTTGAAATATAAAATTAATCATCTTAAGAATAGAGATAGGAGACTAGTTAGAAAGAATGATCGCAATAATCCAAGCTTGTAATTCAGAGCCTCAAAAACAGTAAATATTGCTGCTCTGCGGCTGCTAGGTCACTCACTCATGTTCAGCTCTTTGCAACCCCATGGACTGTATCCCAGCACATGCCTCTGTCCATGGGATTCTCCAGGCAAGAATACTGGAGTGGATTGCCATTTCCTTCACCACACATGCCATGTATTAATGTGGCAGACTATACATTCTCAGTTGAGTGCTCATCAACTCACTTTGGGAATATTGCAGGTTTTTTTATTTTGCTGGGCTTCTTTCTGTGTCATTTGTGTGTGTACAGGTGAACAGTTCTAATTCATATTTGATAAAATGTACTAGGGTACTGCTGGACTTGCCACAAAGAAAGCCTAAATTTTGAGATTGCCAAGTGGAAATTAGTTGTTTTCTACATCTACAGATCTCAATAATCAGAAAAATCTTCCAACAAGATAAAATCATCTAAGTCCACCATTGTTACTGACCACAAGAGAGCTAACTGTTCAAGGAATAACATATATTGTAGGAGAAGATAAGGGCTTTCCTGGTAGCTCAGCTGGTAAAGAATCCACCTGCAATGCACGTGAACCTGGTTCAATTCCTGGGTTGGGAAGATTCCCTGGAGAATGGATAGGCTACCCACTCTAGTATTCTTGGGCTTCCCTAGTGGTTCAGATGGTAAAGAATCTTCCCACAATGTGGGAGATCTGGGTTTGATCCCTAGGTTAGGAAGATCATCTGGAGGAGGGCATGGCAAATCACTCCAGTATTCTTGACTGAACAATCCCCATGGACAGAGGAGCCTGGCAGGCTACAGTCTGTGAGGTCTCAGAGTCAGACATGACGAGTCACTAAGCACAGGAGAAGATAACTATCTGTTAATAAAATTACAGACAACCAGAAATACCAGGGACCTTATTCCTAAGAAGTACAAAGAGCATGTTAAACACCATCAATGAATGAAGCAAAGGAGTCATAGATTCTGAGTTTCTAAGGTTGACTTAGAAGTTTGGATCTCATAATTTGCACAATACAGACCTTATCAGTGTAAAATAAGTGCCGAAAATCTACTTTGCAACTTGAATTTCTCATCTCCTCAAGGGAGTTGTTAACATGGTCATTCTCAGTGTTCACTCTCCAGTTTCTTCTCAATGTAGATTTTAAATGTCATTTACAGGAAATGTATGCCAATGAGTATATTTCCCTTTTAAGAAGAGAGAAGTTTCAAGCTTCTCAGGCTCATTTTACTTTCTTATTGGGCAGTAAGACTCTAGGGATTTTAGACTGGATGAAGTTTATGATTATAAAACTTTTAGTGGCATCCAGGTTTTACTATCACCATTGCCATTTTTTCCATGTTTGAGGTAGAGCTGTGAACTTCATTGAATTTCTTTCTTCATTATTTATTTGACAATGCAAGTGTTATTTATTAAATCATGTTTATTATATCATCTAAGTAAACAACTGCCTAGTAGGTATGTTGGAAGTAAAAATAATATATTATGAAGATATTTCCATCAACTATAAATGCATTTTTCAGAGAGTTCTGTGGGCACTGACTTAAAATTTACTAACTTTGGTGACCTTAAGTAGATCTGTAAACTTTCAAACTCTTATATTAATATTTTCTCTTTCCTCAGGGGTATGTGTTGCAGAGAGGCTGCAATGATTAAATGTTCCTGAAAGGCTCTTCATAAACCTCAAAGGACTGTACAAATACAGTTAACAGTACAGATAGTAATCTCATTACAGGAAGCAGAGGATCATATATTCCAATGTGTAAAGTTTCTTTTTTTTTTTTTTCTCACTACACCAATGGACAAGTTAAAATGAATCAAAAGATTACTCTGAAAAAAAAAAAAAAAGATCATTCAGCCATAGGCTTAAAAGTAATCCATTCTTCTCGGGATTGTCAGTGTTGGCAATGTTTTTGTCTTTTTCCAGAAGCAGAGTATATTCGAGCTTAAAGGAACCTTGGAAAGCATCCAACATCATGCCCTTAATACTTGCTTCTCCATTTTACCATAATGTAAAATTTAATGTGAACATAAAATAAAACTTTCTAGACAGTTTAAATGGATTTCTCTTTGAAAACTACATGTTAAAATGCATTTAGACTCTACTAGGACACAAATGAAGCCTGAAATTTTAGATTCAAGATTAAGAATCAAACTTCCTAAGGGATTTTGGTAAGTGATGAATGAAAAGGATTAAAATAGAAAGTTGTTGGGTATATCTAACCATAATATATATCTGACCATTACCATAATAATGTCTGGTCAAGTATTTCCATATAAAAAGGATATATAGCCACTGTCAAATAACATCTGACAGGTATGATGGTGAATGAAGCTGTGGAGAATATGGAGAACATCAGTGAAATTCCTAATTCTATGTTATACCATATTGTTCATAGGGTATATGCTTAATTCCAACCTTTCCAGTACACCAAACATGCTTATGAGTAGCTATTCCCTATAATTAATCATAGTGGATGTAAAAATGAAAAATAATTATAAATATTAGCCTAAGTAAGACATGATTGAGGACAAAAAAATTTATAAAAAATAACATAAGCTGCATTCTTAAGGCAAAATAAGTAGATTCTATTCACATCTTCCTTTATTGTCAAATTTGCTAACATTTACAAAGATTTAAATTCCCTAAAATTTACAAAGAATAACCTAAAACAAAACTATAAGAAAAAAAGAAATTCCTAGAACTCCTTAAACATGTATCCTCTACTTTACCATGTTTGGAAAGAGAAACATTGAAAGTTAAAAAAACATTTTAATACAGAGAACAGAATATAAAGGAGCAGTGAAGGCTTACATTCATGACTATTTTTTTACCATTTCACCCATCAACTAAGAGGAGTAAATTAGAATAAAGCAATGTTCTATGGAATGCAATGGTCTATAAAGTATTAAAGGAGCACTGATATTCGGCTTCAGTTCCAATTGGTATAAACTTGAATTGGACTGGTCAAATCTCCTGTAAGGATAGCTTAGAAGATAATTTCTCTGTAATACTGTGGGTCAGAGGAATATTATAAGGGATGTTCCTTTAAGGAACAGGAAAGAGAGTGAAAGAGGAATTGTGAAAGGACAAGTCATAAAGGAATGGATGACAGTGATGTCAGCTCTGGAAAAGAAAAGAGACTGCTTCCTCTGAAGGCAGAACAAAAGAGGAGAGACAAAGCAAGGATACATAATATATTTATAGTAGAAATGCATTGTGATTGCTCAAAAATGTTCATCTGGAATAGAGAGGACTTGGTGGAACCTAGACCAGAGAACTATTATCTGAGTAAAGAGTAGGTCTTATGGTGAAGGCTGTATACTGTCACCCTGCTTATGTAATGTATATGCAGAGCACATTATGCAAAATGCTAGGCTGGATGAAGCACAAGCTAGAATAAAGATTACCAGGAGAAATATCAATAACCTCAGATACACAGATGACACCACCCATATGGCAAAAAGTGAAAGAGCCTCTTGATGAAAGCGAAAGATGAGAGTGAAAAAGTTGGCTTAAAACTCAACATTCATAAAATTAAGATCACGGCATCTGGTCCCACCACTTTATAGCAAATAGATGAGGAAACAATGGAAACAGTGACAGACTTTATTCTTTTGGGCTCCAAAATCACTGCAGATGGTGAAGGCAGCCGTGAAATTAAAAGATGACTGCTCCTTGGAAGAAAACCTGTGACCAACCTAGACACCATATTAAAAAGCAGAGACATTATTTAACCAACAAAGGTCTGTCTAGTCAAAGGCATAGTTTTTCTGGTAGTCAAGTATGGATGTGAGAGTTGGACTATAAAGAAACCTGAGTGCTAAGAATTGATGCTTTTGAACTGTGGTGTTGGAGAAGACTGAACTAACTGAACTACGGTGAAGGAGAAGAGATGGAGGAAAACTTGGTGTTCCTCAGTGTTATTTCAGCTCAGTTCAGTTGCTCAGTCATGTCCGACTCTTTGCGACCCTAAGAATTGCAGCATGCCATGCTTCCCTGTCCATCACCAACCCCTGGAGCCTACTCAAACCCATGTCCATCGAGTTGGTGATACCATCCAAAAATCTCATCCTCTATTGTTCCCGTCTCCTCCCACCTTCAATCTTTCCCAGCATCAGGGTCTTTTCCAGTGAGTCAGCTCTTTGCATCAGGTGGCCAAAGTATCAGAGTTTCACCTTCAGCATCAGTCCTTCCAATGAATATTCAAGACTAATTTCCTTTAGGATTGACTGGTTTGATCTCCTTGCAGTCCAAGGGACTCTCAAGAGTATTCTCTAACACCACAGTTCAAAAGCATCAATTTTTTGATGCTCAGCTTGTGCTTCATCCAGCCCAGCATTTCTCACGATGTAATTGCATATAAGTTAAATAAGCAGGATGACAATATACAGCCTTGACGTACTCCTTTTCCTATTTGGAACCAGTCTGTTGTTCCATGTCTGGTTCTAACTGTTGCTTCCTGACCTGTGTACAGATTTCTCAAGAGGCAGGTCAGGTGGTCTGGTATGCCCATCTCTTACACAATTTTCCATAGTTTGTTGTGACCCACACAGTCCAAGGCTTTGGCATAGTCAGTAAAGCGGAAGTAGATGCTTTTCTGGAACTCTCATGCTTTTTTGATGATCCAATGGATGTTGGCAATTTGATCTCTGGTTCCTCTGCCTTTTCTAAATCCAGCTGGAACATCTGGAAATTTATGGGATATGTACTGTTAAAGTCTGGCTTGGAGAATTTTGAGCGTTACTTTGCTAGTGTGTGAGATGAGTGCAATTGTGCTGTAGTTTGAACATTCTTTGGCATTTGAAAATTCTTTGCATTGATTTGGGATTGGAATGAAAACTGGATCTTTTCTAGTCCTATGGCCACTGCTGAGTTTTTCAAATTTGCTGGCATATTGAGTGCAGCACTTTCACAGCATCATCTTTCAGGATTCGAAATAACTCAACTGGAATTCCATTACCTCCACTAGCTTTGTTTGTCGTGATGCTTCCTAAGGCCTGCTTGACTTCAGATTTCAGGATGTCTGGCTCTAGGTGAGTGATCACACCGTCGTGTTTATCTGGGTCATGAAGATCTTTTTTTGTATAGTTCTTCTGTGTATTCTTGCTTCTTAATATCTTCTGCTTCTGTTAGATCCATACCATTTCTTTCCTTTATTGTGCCCATCTTTGTATGAAATATTCCCTTGTTAGCTCTAATTTTTTTGAAGAGATCTCTAGTCTTTCCCATTCTATTTTTTCTATCTATTTCTTTACATTGATCACTGAGGAAGGCTTTATTATCTCTCCTTGCTATTCTTTGGAACTCTGCATTCAAAAGGGTATATCTTTCCTTTTCTCCTTTGCCTTTCAGCTCTCTTCTTTTCTCAGCTATTTGTAAGACCTCCTCAGACAACCATTTTGTCTTTTTGCATTTATTTTTCTTGGGGATGGTGTTGATCACTGCCTCTTGTACAATGTCATGAACCTCCACCCATAGTTCTTCAACCCTTGAATTTATTTCTCACTTCCACTGTATAATTGTATTGGATTGATTTAGGTCATACCTGATTGGTCTATTGCTTTTTCCTACTTTCTTCAATTGAAGTGTGAATTTGGCAATAAGAAATTCATGATCTGTGCCACAGTCAGCTCCTGGTCTTCTTTTTGCTGACTGTATAGAGCTTCTCCATCCTTGGCTGCAAAGAATATAATCTATCTGATTTTGGTATTGACCATCTGGTAATGTCCATGTGTAAAGTCTTCTCTTGTGTTGGTGGAAGAGGGTGTTTGCTGTGACCAGTGTGTTCCTTTGGCAAAACTCTGTTATCCTTTGACCTGCTTTGTTTTGTACTCCAAGACCAAATTTGCCTGTTACTCCAGTTATCTTTTGACTTCCTATTTTTGTCCCCTACAGTGAAAAGGACATCTATTTTGGGTGTTAGTTCTAGAATGTCTTGTAGCTCTTCATAGAACCATTCAACTTCAGCTTCTTCAGCATTATGGGTCAGGGCATAGACTTGGATTACTCTGATATTGAATGGTTTGCCTTGGAAATGAACAGAGATCATTCTGTTGTTTTTGAGACTGCATCCAAGTACTGCATTTGGGACTCTTTCGTTGACTATAAGGGCTACTCCATTTCTTCTAAGGGATTCTTGCCCACAGTAGTAGATATAATGGTCATCTGAATTAAGTTCACCCATTCAAGTCCTTTTTAGTTCACTGATTCCTAAAATGTTGATGTTCACTCTTGCCTCTCCTGTTTGACCACTTCCACTTTGCCTTGATTCATGGACCTGACATTCCAGGTTCTTATGCAATATTGCTCTTTACAACATCGAACTTTACTTCCATCACCTGTCACATCCACAACTAGGTGTTGTTTTTGCTTTGGTTCCATTCTCTTCATTCTTTGTGGAGTTATTTCTCCACTGATCTCCAGTAGCATATTGGGCACCTATCAACCTGGGGAGTTCATCTTTCAGTATCCTATCATTTTGCCTTTTCATGCTGTTCATGGCATTCTCAAGGCAAGAATATTGAAGTGGTTTGTCATTCCCTTCTCCGGTGGACCACGCTTTATCAGAACTCTCCAACCCATTCATCTTGGTTGGCCCTACATGGCATAGTTCATAGTTTCACTGAGTTAGACAAGGCTGTGGTCCATGTGATCAGCTTGGTTAGTTTTCTGTGATTGTGGTTTTCATTCTGTCTGATGGATATCCATCCTCTGGTGGATAAGCTTATGGAATCTTCCTGATGGAAGAGACTGACTGAAGGGGAAACTGTGTCTTGTTCTGATGGGTGGGGCCATGCTCATTAAATCTTTAATCCAATTTTCTGTTGATTATGTTTTCACTAGTCAGAGCTAAAGTAATATGAACTGCTCAGAGTAGGTAAACACCCAACAAGGTCAAGAAACAAACCATAATCAGGCTCAAGCCAGATAAGAAATAAATAACTGCAGAAAAAGCCTCAGAACTTAAGAGGCCAGTGAGAGGTTTTAGAAGGGATGAGAAGTGTCAGGGTGGAGGCTGGATCATGATATGGGTATAGTCAGAAATGAGAAGCTCTAGACACCCTAAGTTCAGTTAGAAATCAATAAGAGAAAAGGAAGAAGGAAAGAAATAGCCTTTTTATATGACCCCATAGACTGTAAACTACCAGGCTCCTCCAGGATTTTCCAAGCAAGAGTCCTGGAGTGGGTTGCCATTGCCTTCTCCAGGGGGTATAAAGAATAACACAAAAAAAAAAAAAAAAAAAAAGAATGACACTCAATGAACACATTTATCAATGATAACAAAAATATACCATATCAAACTTGTCAGATGAAGCTAAAATCATTCTTGGGAAAATAAAAAAAAAAAACCTGTGTCCTTAAAAGTATTTGTTAGAAAAAAAAAGTTGAAAGTTAATGATAATAATGGAGTAGAAAAAAACAGTAAGTTAAACAGAAGAGTCTGATGTTATTTTGTATGTACAGAGATGAAATATCACTTAATAAATAAATGTAACTTTCTTGGATACAAGGTCAATATACAAAAATTATTTCTAAAGATAGGTAATGAAATAATAAAGAAAATATTTAGGAAAAACAATTATAAATGTATAAAATAAATTCAATAAATATATTGGATATCTATATATAAAGTATAAATAATTGTTAAATAAAAGGAGTATATCATGCATGTGAATTTGAAGATTCAACATTGTAA
>SJYT01069243.1:163792-178352 GCA_006410635.1 Cephalophus harveyi | reverse complement strand
GAGAGATGGTGATGAACAGGGAGGCCTGGCGTGCTGCGATTCATGGGGTCGCAAAGAGTCAGACACAACTGAGCGACTGAACTGAACTGATACACACACACACACACACACACACAAAGCTATTGTAATTAAAACAGTATGACATTGATATAAAAACAGATACATAGATCAGGGGAAGAGAATTAAGAGCCTAGAAATAAACTTAGATATACATGGTCAATTAATTTATGAAAGGAGCTAAGAATATGCTCCAAGAAAAGGACAATGTTTTCGATAAATAGTATTGGAAAAACAGGACTGTCATAGCAAAAGAGTGAAACTTGACCACTAGGGTCACACCAGGGTCCCTGAGCTCTAGGCTGCACACTAGTACCAGTTTATGATCTGTTAGGAAGCAGTCCACATAGCAGGAGGTGAGCTGGCAAGTGAGCAAAGCTCCATCTGCCTCTCCCCATTGCTGCCTATTGCTCACACTTTTGCCTGAACCATCCCACCACTGTCCATGGAAAAAACTGTTTTCTGAGAAATCATTTCCTGGTACCTAAAAGGTTGGGGACCACTGATTTATACCATATACAAAAATTAACTCAAAATGAATTAAAGACTTGAACATAAGACCTGAAACAATAAAACTAGGTGAAAACATAGGTAATAAGCTTGTTGATATAAGTCTTGGTCATGATTTTTTAAAAAATCCAACACCCAAAGCAAAAGCAACAAAAGCAAAAAAAGCAAAAATTAAAAAAAGCATCATAATATTATACCAAAAAAGTTCTGTATAGCAAAAGAAGCCACAAACAAAATTAAAAGGAAACCTAAATTGGACAAAAATTCTTGGAAACTGTAAGAGGTTAATATCTAAAATATATAAAGAATTCATATAACTTAGTTCCAGAAAAACATCTATTTCTGCTTTATTGACTATGCCAAAGCCTTTGACTGTGTGGATCACAATAAACTGTGGAAAATTCTGAAAGAGATGGGAACACCAGACCACCTGACCTGCCTCTTGAGAAATCTGTATGCAGGTCAGGAAGCAACAGTTAGAACTGGACATGGAACAACAGTCTGGTTCCAAATAGGAAAAGGAGTATGTCAAGGCTGTATATTGTCACCCTGCTTATTTAACTTGTATGCAGAGTACATCATGAGAAATGCTGGGCTGGAAGAAGCACAAGCTGGAATCAAGATTGCCGGGAGAAATATCAATAACCTCAGATATGCAGATGACACCACCCTTATGGCAGAAAGTGAAGAGGAACTAAAAAGCCTCTTGATGAAAGTGAAAGAGGAGAGTGAAAAGGTTGGCTTAAAGCTCAGCTTCAGAAAACTAAGATCATGGCATCTGGTTCCATCACTTCCTGGGAAGTAGATGGGGAGACAGTGGAAGCAGTGTCAGACTTTATTTTTTGGGGCCCCAAAGTCACTGCAGATGGTGATGGCAGCCATGAAATTAAAATACACTTACTTCTTGGAAGGAAAGTTATGACCAACCTAGATAACATATTAAAAAGCAGAGACATTACTTTGCCAACAAAGGTCCGTCTAGTCAAGCCTATGGTTTTTCCAGTAGTCATGTATGGATGTGAGAGTTGGACTGTGAACAAAGCTGAGTCCTGAAGAATTGATGCTTTTAAACTGTGGTGTTGGAGAAGACTCTTGAGAGTCCCTTGAACTGCAAGGAGATCCAACCAGTCCATTCTGAAGGAGATCAGCCCTGGGATTTCTTTGGAAGGAATGATGCTAAAGCTGAAACTCCAATACTTTGGCTACGTCATGCGAAGAGTTGACTCACTGGAAAAGACTCTGATGCTGGGAGGGATTGGGGGCAGGAGGAGAAGGGGACGACCAAGGATGAGATGGCTGGATGGCATCACGGACTCGATGGACGTGAGTCTGAGTGAACTCCGGGAGTTGGTGATGAACAGGGAGGCCTGGCGTGCTGTGATTCATGGGGTCACAAAGAGTCGGACATGACTGAGCCACTGAACTGAACTGAACTGAACTGAATGCAAAAAAGCCCCAAACAATCCAATTAAAAAACGAGCAGAAGATCTGAACAATTTTCCAAAGAACACATACAGATGGTCAAGAGATACATGAAAATATATTCAAAATCATTTTCAGGGTAATTCAAATCAAAGCCACAATAAGACATCACCTCATATTTGTTATAAATTTTCTGATATTTCTATCTTCCAATATTTTAATAACTTACTTGGTGTCACTGTTAACGATTATTCATTGGGTATTCAGTGAGACTTTCTCGTCTCTGTCTTGCAATTTATATTTTACAATAAATTTCTTTATGGGAAACTCTTTGAATACTTTTAAATAGCTTCAGGAGATATAAAAATGACTTATTTTTGTTTTATAATAACTTTTTATACGTAAAAAGGAAAATAGAAAGCATCTACTTAAAAATAAATTAAGAATATGCTTTCATTTTATAATAAACAGGACCATAGTGTATATGAAGACCTAAAGGAAGTTATACAAATATTACTATACTTAAATAAATTTTCCCAAGTTGGAACTCTACATTCCCAAGGACTACTTTAGGTAAAATAGTAAGACATTTAAATACTATTGCTAAATAAAAAAATATCTTCAAATTATTTAATTTTACAAAATGAAAATAGCATTATTATTTACAAAGGAAATAGAATTGACTAGAAGAAATATAAGCTTGATTTCAAAGTTTTAATGATGAAACACAGTGGTCACAAACTTAAAGCGAGAAAAGTTATGATGAGAGCTTAGCTATTAAATTACAACCCTAGATTGCTGGATAGAGCCTCTTTTTGAGGACTTCAAGCCAGCAAAGTTATCAATTCTTTCATTAAATGCCCATCATTTAACTTCTTGTAGCAATTAATGTAGTACCTGACTCAGCTTCTCCTAAACTTGACAATCCTGAGTTTACAGAGACAGTGCTAGAATGTGAAGATGAAAGAAATGTGTACACCTCTTAATTGAATATAGAAACCTCAATTTTTATCCACAACTGATCCTGCTGGAAGCACTGAAAGAGCAGCAGTATAAATATGAGTTCACTCCAGCAGTGACAGATTCAATCATCCAGTGACTGTGTAATCACTTGAGGATTACACAATTAGCTTGAGGATCATTGATAGCTTATTCTTTTTCCAATGGATAAAAAGAATCCCTAAAATTATTATCATTTTTTAAAAGGAATTTTCTGTTGGTCTAATCATTAAGACTCTGTGCTCCTGATACAGGAATACAACCCAGGCCTCCTGCATTGCAGGCAGATTCTTTACCTCTGAGCCTGAGGGAAGCCCTTGCCCAGTGCAAGGGTCACAGATGTGATCCTGAGTTGGGGGCTAGAGCCCATATTCCACACAATGTGGCCAAATAAATCAATAAATAAAATGAAAAGAAAAAAAAAAAAAGAACCTTTTCTTCCAATTATCTGTCAGACAATACAGTTTTAAGTAAATCAACACTTTGTTATAATATGTTTCTCTAGATATTTCTTCCATGGACAAAGTCCTTGAGGAATCAGTCATGTATTTCAAGTATCAGCAGAGTTTAGGAGACCAGCTGAGTTGCATTACTCTCAGCATTTTATTTATTCACAAGGAAATCTTGACTTAAATTAGCCAGATTCTGCTTTGTCGTCACTTGATTATCTAGATTTACACAGGGGTTGGAGAAGCTATTTTTGCAATTCAAAGATGCCAACTTGTCAAAAACTAAATCAAGGTGATTTTCATAAAGCCAGTTTTACATGAAGGGTTCTGGGCTTCTACAAGAAATAACACACTATTTTCTCTCATTCTTTCATAGAGGTATAGGAATATCATTGTAATAAATTATTACATGTACCCATTCTCATTTTTCTTGGATTATAAGTATCCATACTGCCAGGAGATCAAGCCAGTCAGCCCTAAAATAAATCATTGGAAGGACTGATGCTGAAGCTGAAGCTCCAAGCTTTGGCTACCTGATGTGAAGAACTGACTCACTGGAAAAGACCCTGATGCTGGGAAAGATTGAAGGCAGGAGGAGGAGGGGATGACAGAGGATGAGATGGTTGGATGGCATCACCGACTGAATGGACATAAGTTTGAGCAGGCTATGGGAGTTGGTGATGGACAGGGAAGTCTGGCGTATTGCAGTCCATGGGGTCGTAAAGGGTCAGACATGACTGAGTGACTGAACTGATCTAAATGATTTAAAAATTTCAAGTTGATCCAGTCACCCATTATCCAAGTTCAAAAGTCATTAAATGCAAGAAGTTAAAAGTTGAAGGTAAATTCCATTTTGTATATTTTAAAAAGGACACAAAACCCATCTTGCTCTATTACAGTTTTTTTTTTTTTTTTGATTAGTGGCAATCTCTTAAAAGCACCAGACTCTTTTACTTAATCTTTGGAAATCTGTTATAGAGACATACATCTTCTACTGTCTGACTGAAACTCCATTATAGATCCTACAATTATTGTATTTTGGCATTCTATGGAAACTTCGAGTCCTGTTAAGTTCAAGATTTGTATTTATTTTGTAAGTAAAATTCTTAATGTGCCAAACAACCAGTACAGTTTAGCCAGCTAATAAATGGTGACACTAAAGCTAGAAATCAGAGTACCTTATAGAGACATACATCTTCTACTGTCTGACTGAAACTCCATTATAGATCCTACAATTATTGTATTTTGGCATTCTATGGAAACTTCGAGTCCTGTTAAGTTCAAGATTTGTATTTATTTTGTAAGTAAAATTCTTAATGTGCCAAACAACCAGTACAGTTTAGCCAGCTAATAAATGGTGACACTAAAGCTAGAAATCAGAATACCTTCAGGTCAGTCGCTCAGTCGTGTCCGACTCTTTGCGACCCCATGAGTCGCAGCACGCCAGGCCTCCCTGTCCATCACCAACTCCCGGAGTTCACTCAGACTCACGTCCATCGAGTCCGTGATGCCATCCAGCCATCTCATCCTCTGTCGTCCCCTTCTCCTCCTGCCCCCAATCCCTCCCAGCATCAGAGTCTTTTCCAATGAGTCAACTCTTCTCATGAGGTGGCCAAAGTACTGGAGTTTCAGCTTTAGCATGAGTCCTTGCAATGAACACCCAGGGCTGATCTCCTTTAGAATGGACTGGTTGGATCTCCTTGCAGTTCAAGGGACTCTCAAGAGTCTTCAACAACACCACAGTTCAAGAGCATCTATTCTTCGGCGCTCAGCCTTCTTCACAGAGTACCTTAGTGCTGCTGTTTGGTCTTTACACTATTAACGTCAGATTTAAAAATTTCGGGAAAACATATTTAATCCTTTCTGAGGAGGACAGACCTTAGAGTGACTCTCATGGCTTTTTCCCATCTACTCTCTTCCCTTCTGTTCACACTGGGTATGATCCTCTACTCCTAAGGGTAGACAAGACACGTGACTTGCTCCTTATCTTCGACTACAGCAAAGATACAGAGATGTTGCTGCTGCTGCTGCTAAGTCACTTCAGTCATGTCCAACTCTTTGCAACCCCATAGACGGCAGCCCACTAGGCTCCTCTGTCCCTGGGATTCTCCAGGCAAGAATACTGGAGTGGGTTGCCATCTCCTCCTTCAGAGGATCTTCCTGACCCAGGGATCGAACCTGGATCTCCTGCATTACAGGGAAATTATTCACCATCAGAGCCACCAGGGAAGCCTAGAGCAAAGATAGCATCTTCAACAAGTACTGCTGGAACAACCAAACAACTAACTACATGCGAAAAAAAGTGAATCTAGACATAGACATTACACTATTAACAAAAATTAACTCAAAATGATCATAGACTCAAAACAAAATGCAAAGATATAACACTCCCAGAAAATAACATTGGAAAAAACCTAGGTGACCTTGGGTATAATGATGGGATTTTTTTTAAGATACAGTGCCAAAGACATGATCCATGAAAATAAAAATTGATAAGTTGGACTTCATTAAATTAAAAAACTTCTGTGTGAAAGACAATATCAAGAGAATTAGAAGACAGGCCACAGAATTGGAGAAAATATTTGCAAAAGACATATTTTGCTAAATTGATGGGCCTAATTTCCTAACATATTAAGTCTTTTCCACTGTTGACTTTGGTAATCTTATGATTGAGCAAAATGAATATAAGAGGTGGTTAACTGCTCTTGATTGAATACATACACACACACCGCAGAATCTATTCTTTTTCTCTATACATTTATAAGGATTCAAACAACTAGTTTAAAGAGACAGTTTTCTGAGACTAATAGAGGACAGTGTCACACAAAGATTTGTGAATAGACAGGTGTGTCTAAGTTCCACTTTAACCAGCCATAGTTGGGGAGCCACGTGAAATATCACTTCACTGGAGTAGCCACATGTGATTGGCTATTGTTAAATACACAGATATGTTTACATGAACAAGATAAAGTTGAAGGAAATGGGAAATTATTTGGAAAAATGAAAGAGAATGATGCAGCTTAACTTAGTTGTGTGTTCATATAATATGCCCTGCACCAAGCCCTGTGTCTGTTTTTCTTTTCTTTCAAGCTTGAATGAGATCCGTTGCAAGTATTGGAGGATGTAGCAACCTGCTTTAACTTAGAAAGAAGAGAAAAAGAGAAGATTTCACATTTTGCCTTTTATAAATGTACATTAGATTTTTGTTCAGATACATTCAAGGGCCTTAACATTTTCAGTGGCCTATGAGATTTTTCAAAGATCATCATATAAAATTTGAGTCTTTATAATTTAATGTATTGGCTCCAGAAAATAAAAAAGAAAACCACAAAATCAAAATGAATAAATGTTTAATTAAATGTCTGAATAACAATATTATGTAAACTTCATTAATTACTGAATTTAGTATTCATGAAATTTTATTACATTTGAAAACAGTTTTGTGGACAAATTTTTTTCCACTTTGCAAGATTTTCCAAACATGCATAGTGTAAAAAATCTTGGCCTATCACAAATTATATCAGTTATGCATAGTTAAATAATTTTGAAAACCAATATAACATTTCTTTCTCCAAATTTCACAGTAAACAATTGCTGTTGAATGCAGATATACTTTCCTGGGCTTGCTATGATGTGTGCTCTGACTTCTGAAAGGCCTGATCAAATTCTTAAAGCAGTTCTATTTTTAATCCATCAATTGCCTACTGTGCCATGATGGGTAAGACATAGGTATTTGATCCATGATTTACTGTGTTGGTCATTTAGTCATGTCTGACTCTTTGTGATCCCTGGGACTGTGGCCTGCTAGGCTCCTCCATCCATGGAATTTTCCAGGCAAGAATACTGGAGTGGGTTGCCATTTCCTTCTCACAGGGGTCATTCCCACCTGGATATCCTGCATTTCAGGCAGATTCTTTACCATCTGAGCCACCTTACTACTCTAAAACTTTTCAAACTAGGGTAGGCCTGGGACTGTGTTCTCTGCAAGCTGTGTCTGGTCAGAAGTTTTATTGTGAAGTGTTCCTAGGAAATACGCCCCCTAGGAAGGCAGAAGGCAAGCTCTCTACACTAGGATTGCAAGAGATGACCCAGCTGCTACAATGAGCTGTGGTGCCAGGATGGCCCTTCAGAGTTGTCCCCAGATTGGGGCAGAAAGCAAAGCCTTTGGATCCCTACATCAGCCAGTTACTGGTCTTACTCTCCCTGTAGGGGACATAACTTTTGGCAAGCAGCTCTAGACACCTGAGGAAAACACTTCAGTGAGTGACTGTGGACTTGGAGAATCACGTACGTATGTACTTTACGGAGTGTTAGATTACCTCACAGCACAATTCAGCCCATATGTTACAGTGAGAAGCAAATTAGGGGAGAGGTGGGATATCACCCAGTTCATTAGTCTATCAGATTAATACAATGGTAACGATGTATTTCTGGGTAAGGGTTTCTACTGAGCTTTAATATTAAGTGTAACCTGTGTGCTCCATAAAGCTATCGATGCAATATTAAATTATCAAAGACTTCTTGAACACTCTAAATTCTGAAATACTGTCATATAGTGTAAAATAGACATGTACAATTCTGGATTTAATCTAATTTGGGCATATCATAATCTGTTATTATCCATCAGGGATCTCTTATTGGGCTAGAACCCTAAAAGCATAATTGCTTTCCAGTTTATGACTCTTACTGCAAAGAACAGGAAACAAAATCTAGAGAGTTGATATAAGTTGGCCAAATTCAAATAAGTTGTAAGACATGAATGACAGAATTTATTCTATACATCTTTATTCCACAGTCCAGATTTTCCTCTCTAATATACCACGTTGCTACTTTAGTCCAGAAGATGTTGTTAAAAATCCTTAAAAATGCATGCAAAAATAATGTAAAATTATGCTCAACGAAGTGAAGAAAAGCTATACGTGAATACTAATTCCATTGCAAATATAGCTTGCTACTCTATGCCACATGCTGTCTGAAGGACTTTAATTGAATAGATGTTTTACAGTCTAGAAAGGATATACTATCATTGTATTATGCACTCCCCCTTTTTTGAGATCATTAAAATAAGACATAGATGGAGTTAGGTAATTTCTCAAGGTTACACAACACTAACCTGTAGAGTTGGCATAAGACTCCTGCAGTTTAACACTAAAATCTTCCTCTTAACCACAAAGTTCTACACCTTTTTGGGTTAAGTGTTGATGTATTATATTTTAAGTGCTGGTGTACCACATTGCTTTAAAAAAAAAAAAAAAAGTGTTCCCATTGACACATATTTCTCAGAGCCAAAGTCAATGTGTATAACATCTAGAAAATTTCAAGGACTGAAATGAAGAGGATTTGAGAATGTCATTTTTAAGCAGAGGTAATGCATCAGCCATTGTCCCTAACAATGGTAGTAAAAATGCACTTCAAATGACACACAGTACAGCCAAAGTGGGCAAGGCTTTGAAGAAGGCCACTCAATGAGAGAGGAAAGATAGTATCACAGCTTAAGGATGATTATTTTGATCTCTTATCAAAAGAGCTACCCCCCACTCAAAAAAAAAAAAAAAATTCCCTGCATCTATCTAAATATCAACATTGTACTTTCTCTAAACCTTATATATTTTTTTAGCCACTATCTTATATTTTTTAAGACTACAGGACATGCAATACACTTTTAACCTATCATTTTTGCACATACAGGGTAAGATAGTATTATCTACGAAAATAATATTTTTTAAAGTTTCTTTCCTTTTTACTGAACCAGTTCAGTTGAGTTCAGTCACTCAGTCATGTCCGACTCTTTGCAACCCCATGAATCGCAGCACGCCAGGCCTCCCTGTCCATCACCAACTTCCGGAGTTTACACAAACTCATGTCCATCGAGTCAGTGATGCCATCCAGCCATCTCATCCTCTGTCGTCCCGTTCTCCTCCCGCCCCTAATCCCTCCCAGCATCAGAGTCTTTTCCAATGAGTCAACTCTTCACATGAGGTGGCCAAAGTATTGGAGTTTCAGCTTTAGCATCAGTCCTTCCAGTGAACATGCAGGAGTGATCTCCTTTAGAATGGACTGGTTGGATCTCCTTGTAGCCCAAGGGACTCTCAAGAGTCTTCTCTAACACCACAGTTCAAAAGAATAGTCAAGAACAAAATGAGGATATTGATTAAAGTATGAAATTCTGTAATTTATAGTTATTTAATTAGAAAACATTTTTTTCCAGCTTCTACTTCTAAGAATACACACACACACACACACACACACACACACACACACATATATTTAGTGATTATTTGATCAACACTTAGTCTAAAGAGGGGCTTCCCAAGTGGCTCAGTGGTAAAGAATGTCTACAATGCAGGAGTCACAGGTCCAACCATGAGTTAAAGGTCCCATGATCTCTCTCCCTTTTCCTGGAAAAGGAAATGGCAATCCACTCCTGCATTCTTGTCTAGGAAATCCCATGGACCGAGGACCCTGGCAAGCCGCAGTCCACTGGTCACAAAAGGGACACAATTCAGCAACCAAACAAAAGCAAGTTTAAAGGGACTTCCCCCTATTATAATGGCACTGTACTAATGATCAAGACTGAGAAAAAAGAGTGAAAACACGTACGCATTACCTTTTAAATTATTTTATAACCACACAGTTAGGATTCCTAGAATATATATTCTGCTCTTGCCAGTAAGCTCAAATATTTTATAAAGATTACCTCCTATATCTCAGAGAAATATTAGCAAAGTAAAAATACAGTGTGCTAATTCTTGCTTCGAGACCTGTACTCTGTATGTGTAAGCTTTGATGAGTACTAATGGATACTTCTTAGTTTTGACCCTTAGGTTGAAAATAACAGCTTGTTGTTATTTTTCAGGAAGAATAAGATCCATTTCTAAACATTTTAGAAATCTCAAGGCTTTTTTTCTCCTTATAAATAGACAAATAAATGACCACATTAGCACTTGCACTTCAATATGAGCCAAGGACATTTTAAAAATGTCACAACTCGGGGTTAACACTTATTTTTGACATCTGGCTTTCAGATTTTTCTCTGTAATTGTCTGTTTGCTGCCTCATTGCCATACACAGGGACTGAAGGTCAAATGCATCTTTTTCCTGCATTTCCATAAGATATTAAGCCTCAAAGTTTTAAAGATTTCATGTACTGTGGTTATTGGATTTTTCCAAGTTCTAAACCAGTTTAAACATTTGAACATGGGAACGTCTTCTGCTTAGGTAAAAACTGCCCCCAGTAAGAATTGTAAGTCACTTGATTCCAACTACAAGCTGCTCAATTTTTAGCAAATGCTTGTGCATTTGTTTCTCTAGACCAGTGGAAACATTTTGGCCCTAGTTTTACAAGAGCAAATACCAGCCAACACATGGCGGTATATGCTCTTACATACAAAACTGAATACATTGTCAAGATGATGTCATCAAAGATGAACTAACTGACATAACTAGGAATCAAGTTTTCTTTTTAAATCAGGATCAAGAACCAAAATGTGCCCTCCACACAGACTCTCTACTTGGGAGGTCTCAAATACAAAAAATATTCTGTCTATGGGCATGAAACATTGAACTTGTTGCTGGCTCATATCATCCATTGAGAATACTAGACAATGAAAACATCATACGATGGTAGTTTTAACATGGAAATGTTCATTTTAGTTCAGAAGTTACACTGTTCATTACCTGTTCAACAAGCATCTTGATAATCTTTTTAAGTACTGCATATTGAGCTAGTTACTAGAGAAACAAAGAAAAAAGTTGCTTCTCTCAAGAAATCCAGGAGTCTAAAGGCTGGTATCTGTCTTGTATGACACTCTCTGTAATGATGTGTCTTTATCTTTCCCAGTGGATTATGATGACTTTTATAAACTATTCGAAGACCCAGAATGAAAACTAAATCCTTAAATGCCTTTTCAAGGGTATCCTGTATTTAAGTGCCAGTCCTCCTGTCTTCACTCCTTACCCTCAACCTTAGTCTGTTTTTAGAAAATATGTGTTGAAATTCTACATATTAGGACTCTATCCCCTCACCCAGAGCTGAAATGACTAAAGATGAGCACCTATCCAAGCTTGACAGTTTGTTAGCTGAATAACAGCACCTGGTGTGGCTTTGCGCAAAACCTTTGATCAAGTATGGACAAGGATGATTGGTTAGGTCATTCACAAACTTTCTCTGGAGAATTTAAATCAAAGTAGGTGGAAAGTTGACTATGGAAAACAGAAACAAAAAGAGACTGAGGAAAGACAATACACGGGAACTACTGGGCAGCTGAAGCTCTGAATATACAGATAGCATAACACAGAAGAGAAGATAAATAAGGAAATACAGTCACTGTGGGTGAAGTGATACACAGAGAGAAAGACAAGCTCATATTTCCCCCTTAATTATATTAGAGGTGCACATTTCTGAGGAAAAAAAAAAAAATCTCAAAACCAAAAAAACCCCTGACTTCCATTATCTCTAAGTTGGCTCTGCAACTGCTTCTAGATTTCTGTTATTTTTCTACTGTAGTCTTCTAATAAATATCCACTATTTTAAGGTGAAATTAGCGAGTCTTCGTTCCTTTCAATTGAAAGAGCCTAAATATTTCATTATGACAAATGTGCAAGATATTTATGAACTGCCCTAGTGAGTTACTAAATCAGAGTTTAGATCTCTGACACTCAAGTTCATAATATCATAGCTAGAATATACCTAAAGAAGAAGATGGGCTTCCCTGGTGGCTCAAATGGTAAAGAATCTGCCTGTAATGCAGGAGACCTGAGTTCAATTGCCTGAGTCAGGAAGATCCCTTGGATGAGGGCATGGCAACCCACTCCAGTATTCTTGCCTGGAGAATCCCATGGACAGAGGAGTCTGGCGGGCTATAGATCATGAGGTCACAAAAAGTTGGACATGACTGAGTGACTAACACTTTTAAAGGAAAAGATAAATCATAGATAATAGAGGTAAAGATATACACATAATCCATGCTTAATCATTTTCAATAATCTATAAATATATAGACATACATACAAATCCACAAATAAATCCAGGAACCAGGATCACTGTGATATGTTATCAAATGCAGCAGCTACTCTAACCCTGCATACCTGGCAGGGCATGTTTTCCCATAAAGAAATGTGCATGGTGTTTCAAGGAGGGAGAACTCAGAGTCAGCACTGAAATAGGATAAATTACATATAAAAGTTTTCAAGGAAAGTATGAGAGAATTTTAATCGAGTGCAAGCTAAATTTCTAACATTATACTAGAGATCATCATATATATGATCTCATTTAATCCTTACAAAAAATTCTGGGAAGTTTTATGTTATAAATTATAAAAATAAGAAAATCAAGACTCAGAAAGTTTGAAGTAACTTCTCTAAAGTCACATTTGAAATTGAAACACATTACCTTCTGGCTCTAAAGCCCACATTCCTCTCATCTTACCAATATGACTGCTCTTCATTTAGCATAATCATCTGATATCAAAAAGAACACAATAACCTCATTCCCACTAGAGCCCTTGACTCCTGATTTTTGTGTATTTACTCTTTTCCAGAATTTTCCAGAAAGGAAATTTTTGCTAAATTCTAAGTGTTGTCAAGGAAGGGACTGTCTTCACTTAATAAAGTTTACCAATATGACTGCTCTTCATTTAGCATAATCATCTGATATCAAAAAGAACACAATAACCTCATTCCCACTAGAGCCCTTGACTCCTGATTTTTGTGTATTTACTCTTTTCCAGAATTTTCCAGAAAGGAAATTTTTGCTAAATTCTAAGTGTTGTCAAGGAAGGGACTGTCTTCACTTAATAAAGTGGAATCAGTCACACCGTGGTCAAGAAATATTTGTTGAACAAATGCTTCAAAGGAGGTTTAGCGCAGGCTAAGCGCAGGTGGCGGCGGTGGGCCGGCAGCGCACTAAGCGTGGCCGAGAGCTACCCCATGTCCGAGAACTACCCCACGTCCGAGAGCTACCCCACGTCCAAGGTCAGGGACAGCGGCCTAGAGTGCCAGGCTGCATCGGTGCAGGAACGGCCGAGAGGAGCTACCCCATGTCCGAGGTAAGGGGCGACAGCCGGGAGGAGATACCCCGCGCCCAAGGCCAGGGACGGCGGCCGGGAGGAGCCACCCCGCATCTGAGGTCAGGGGCAACGGCCAAGAGGAGCCACTGCAGGTCCGAGGCCAGGGGCAGCCAGGGGTGGCACTCGAGGCCAGGGCGGTGACCGTGAGGAACAACCCCACGTCCAAGGAGTGGTGGCAGCTGGGTGCAGAAGGGCCTAGAGGAGCTATCCTACATTGAAGGTTAACTAAAATGGACTGGAATGGGTGAATTTAACTCAGATGACCATTATATCTACTACTGTGGGCAAGAATCCCTCAGAAGAAATGGAGTAGCCATCACGGTCAACAAGAGAGACTGAAATGCAGTACTTCAATGCAGTCTCAAAAACGACAGAATGATCTCTGTTCGTTTCCAAGGCAAACCATTCAATATCACAGTAATCCAAGTCTATGCCCCAACCAATAATGCTGAAGAAGCTGAAATTGAATGGTTCTAAGCGCAGGCGGCAGTGGTGGCTGAGAGCTACCCCACGTCTGAGGTCAGGGACAGCGGCCTAGAGTGCTAGGCTGCGATGGCACAGGAACAGCTGAGAGGAGCTACCCCGCGTCCGAGGCCAGGGACAGCGCCCGAGAGGAGCCACCCCGCATCCCAGGCCAGGGGCGGCGCCCAAGGCCAGGGGCAGCAGCCAGAAGGAACAACCCCATGCCCAAGGAATGGTGGCTGCCCGCGTGCAGGAGTACCTAGAGGAGCCATTCCATGCTGAAGGTCAGGAAGGGCAGTGGGAGGAGATACCCCTCATCCAAGGTAAGGAGCAGCGGCTGTGCTTTGCTGGAGCAGCCGTAAAGAGATACCCCACGTCCAAGGTAAGAGAAACCCAAGTAAAATGGTAGGTGTTGCAAGAGGGCATCAGAGGGCAGACACACTGAAACCATACTCACAGAAATCTAGTCAATCTAATCACACTAGGACCACAGCCTTGTCTAACTCAATGAAACTAAGCCATGCCCGTGGGGCAACCCAAGACGGGCGGGTCATGGTGGAGAGGGCTGACAGAATGTGGTCCACTGGAGAAGGG
>SJYT01069243.1:77051-163149 GCA_006410635.1 Cephalophus harveyi | reverse complement strand
CTCGTATACACCCGTGGCGGATTCATGTCAATGTATGGCAAAACCAATACAGTACTGTAAGGTAAAATAAAGCAAAAATAAAATTAAAAAAAAAAAAAAAGAAAAAACAAAACAAAACAGGAAGTAGGCCAGATTTGGCCTAAGAATTTTTGAAAACTTCTGTGGGCAAAGATGGGTACAGTGCTCAGATAATGAATATATCTCTGGGGCCTTGGCTTCCTAGATACATCTTGAATATTACTAATCGGCAGCAGATCTTTAAACTTTATGATAAAAGTTTCTCATTTGTGAGTTGGAGTAAATGTTCCATGACACTCCTTTAAGATTAAGATGCTACTAAAGAATGCAAAAGCCTAGAAATCCCCTGTAGCAAAAATGGAATCTTGCTATTCCTACTTAGATTTTCCTCCCTTAAATTGTGTTCTAGACTGAAGTGACTTAGCAGCAGCAGCAGATGATTTAAAGATTTTTATAATGCAATTTAAGTAGGAAAGGGAAAGGGCAGGAGGATAAGAAGAACATGCTTACCAGGGCTGGGGAAAATAGTTTTCTGTAAGGTTCCCATGTGGGAAATCACAGAATATTTATAAATGCAACATTGTATCATATAATACCATATAATATGTGAAAAAGTAAAGTGGAAATAAAGTACTGATGCTGTGGTCTATTTTCAACATGTCTGAAAATTGCAACACATTTGAATTGTTTTTTGATAATGACTTGTGTGTCTTTAATGAGAACATCATTCTGTCACTGGACCACAAGGGTGATGGTTTCTTAAATATTACACTCTTTACACACATTACTCTAGATTGAAAAGTGAGGATAAATGATGATAAAGAAATCAGTAAAACCAAAAGTTAGTTCTATAAAAAAGATTAAAAAAAAATTGATAAACCTCTAACCAGACTGACCAAAGAGAAACAAAGAAAGACTATAGAAAATCAAGAATGTAAAGGTCAGCATAATCTCAGATCCTACAGGAAGGATCTCAGATCTGGCACAGGAAGTGGACCAGATTTGGCCTAAGAATCATATTTTATCACATGCAGATATATATCTGAGCTATTCTCTATGACTATTCATTTACTTATTCTTTCCATAGATATTTTATTATGGACGTTAGGTACTATTGTAGGTACCTACAATAGTAGGTACTGTTGATACTGAATAGGGCTCTTGCCATAAAAAGCAGTTTTAAGAAGTGATTCTGGAATTGAGAACCACTTTTAATCTTGGTAGAACAAATGCCCATAATGAAGCAACCAAAAAAAACTACTGAAGTCTTAGAAATAATATGCCAGATTAACAATGTATTTTTTAATGAATAAAGTTTTACTAAGAATTAACTAGATTGTGACTGAAGAGTCATAATTAAAAAAAGGTGGGGGGATATTAAGCTCAATTTAGTGACTATAAATTCAAAAATGTTACTTACATTAAAAAAAAGGTGGGGGGAATATTAAGCTCAATTTACTGACTATAAATTCAACAGCGTTACTTACATCTGAAGTGTCTGCCATTATGATTTTGATAAGCCTGTGTTTTAGTTGAGGGGTAGCAGCTTCAGACAGAACAATAATAGTAGTCTGGCACCTTTATATAAACTCAGAAAACAGTTCCATCTTCTTAAGTAGGGTGATACTAATAATGGCTCTTGAACAAAGACCACATCCCTACTCAAAACATCACTAATTTCAAGTTGCATCCTTCCCGATTGAGTCACTGCACACTTGAAATAATTCTTAATGAGTTTTTGAAGGCATCTTATACCTTGACAATACTGAGGATTTCAAGTTTTTTTCCCTTACTAATATAGGCTGCTTACTCCTTGGAAGAAAAGTTATGTCCAACCTAGATAGCATTTTCAAAAGCAGAGACATTACTTTGCCGACTAAGGTCCGTCTAGTCAAGGCTATGGTTTTTCCTGTGGTCATGTATGGATGTGAGAGTTGGACTGTGAAGAAGGCTGATCGCCGAAGAATTGATGCTTTTGAAGTGTGGTGTTGGAGAAGACTCTTGAGAGTCCCTTGGACTGCAAGGAGATCCAACCAGTCCATTCTGAAGGAGATCAACCCTGGGATTTCTTTGGAAGGAATGATGCTGAAGCTGAAACTCCAGTACTTTGGCCACCTCATGCAAAGAGTTGACTCATTGGAAAAGACTCTGATGCTGGGAGGGATTGGGGGCAGGAGAAGAAGGGGACGACCGAGGATGAGATGGCTGGATGGCATCACTGACTCAATGGATGTGAGTCTGAGTGAACTCCGAGAGATGGTGATGAACAGGGAGGCCTGGCGTGCTGCGATTCATGGGGTCGCAAAGAGTCGGACACGACTGAGCGACTGAACTGAACTGAACTGAATATAGGCATATTTTTCTGGAGTTCTACATTTCTGATAGTTTTTCAGTTACAATCTAGTTAATTCTTATTAAAACTTTCTTTCAGGTTTGGGACAATTGGGATATTGCTTACTTTCAAAATTAGTCTACCCACTCCTGTATTCTTGCCTGGAAAATCCCATGGGAGGACCCTGGTAGGCTACAGTCCATAGGGTGGCAAAGAGTCGGACACGACTGAGCGACTTCACTTTACTTCACAATATACCATTGTGCTTAAAGGAAATGGCAACCCACTCTACTGTTCTTGCCTGGAGAATCCCAGGGACGAGGGAGCCTGGTGGGCTGCCGTGTATGGGGTTACACAGAGTTGGACATGACGGAAGCGATTTAGCAGCAGTAGCAGCAGCAGTGCTTAAAAACCAATCAGGTTTTGTGCAGAATATGGGAATAAGACTCAACAAAATCTCTAAATTAAAATATTCTTCAGTTCAGTTCAGTTCAGTCACTCAGCCATGTCCGACTCTTTGCGACCCCACAAATTGCAGCATGCCAGGCCTCCCTGTCCATCACCAACTCCCGGGGTTCACCCAAACTCTTTGTCTATTGAGTCGGTGATAATACCACCTTTCATCTGCCAGGATTATATACTGGCCACTGAATGATTGTCTCTGCAACCTTTTTTCCTCTCAGCTCACCTTTGGGATTCTCCTCTAGTTAGAAAATAATGTACCACCAATGCCTCTTTAGAACATTCACACTTCCATTAAAGCTTTATTTGCCATGGGGAAGGTTAATAGTGTTTTGAATGAAAACAAAATACTAGGTTCACTATTGTTATAAACATGCTAATGTTAAACCATTATCATATCCTCCTACTTCTCAGATAATGCCCCTTTTTCAAATGCTAAGGATATTATCTATTGTAAGGCAAAGGTTTTCTCTGCAGATAATACTACTGGGAACTAAAACAGACACAGATATTAAAATGGCGATACTTTATTCATGACCATATGCTGCTACTGATTTTTGCCACCAAACCATGTATTAATTTACTCCTTTTTTCTTCTTCTGTTTCAACAGATTCATACTGTTATTATGAAAAGTAAAACTGTCGGACACGACTGAGCGACTGAACTGAACTGAACTGAATATAGGCATATTTTTCTGGAGTTCTACATTTCTGATAGTTTTTCAGTTACAATCTAGTTAATTCTTATTAAAACTTTCTTTCAGGTTTGGGACAATTGGGATATTGCTTACTTTCAAAATTAGTCTACCCACTCCTGTATTCTTGCCTGGAAAATCCCATGGGAGGACCCTGGTAGGCTACAGTCCATAGGGTGGCAAAGAGTCGGACACGACTGAGCGACTTCACTTTACTTCACAATATACCATTGTGCTTAAAGGAAATGGCAACCCACTCTACTGTTCTTGCCTGGAGAATCCGAGGGACGAGGGAGCCTGGTGGGCTGCCGTGTATGGGGTTACACAGAGTTGGACATGACGGAAGCGATTTAGCAGCAGTAGCAGCAGCAGTGCTTAAAAACCAATCAGGTTTTGTGCAGAATATGGGAATAAGACTCAACAAAATCTCTAAATTAAAATATTCTTCAGTTCAGTTCAGTTCAGTCACTCAGCCATGTCTGACTCTTTGCGACCCCACAAATTGCAGCATGCCAGGCCTCCCTGTCCATCACCAACTCCCGGGGTTCACCCAAACTCTTTGTCTATTGAGTCGGTGATAATACCACCTTTCATCTGCCAGGATTATATACTGGCCACTGAATGATTGTCTCTGCAACCTTTTTTCCTCTCAGCTCACCTTTGGGATTCTCCTCTAGTTAGAAAATAATGTACCACCAATGCCTCTTTAGAACATTCACACTTCCATTAAAGCTTTATTTGCCATGGGGAAGGTTAATAGTGTTTTGAATGAAAACAAAATACTAGGTTCACTATTGTTATAAACATGCTAATGTTAAACCATTATCATATCCTCCTACTTCTCAGATAATGCCCCTTTTTCAAATGCTAAGGATATTATCTATTGTAAGGCAAAGGTTTTCTCTGCAGATAATACTACTGGGAACTAAAACAGACACAGATATTGAACTGGCGATACTTTATTCATGACCATATGCTGCTACTGAGTTTTGCACCAAACCATGTATTAATTTACTCCTTTTTTCTTCTTCTGTTTCAACAGATTCATACTGTTATTATGAAAAGTAAAACACATAAGGGGCAGATGATGAAAAATGATAAGTGATCTAATATTCACTGATTGATATATTCAGCAGCTACTATATTACTTTTATCCTGCATAGACATGAGAAATGCAATCATAATAAAATGTGATTTAAATTTACCTGTAATAGATATTCTATTCATTTATAACTTACATGAGAAAAATTATGATTTGAACATTCATATTATATTTAGAACAAATCAAGAGTAGAGTGAAAAAGAATTGATCTGAAAGAAGTATAAACTTAATAAACTTATCAAGTTCATATTGTGTGCAAGGTGAATTAAATATAAAGATGTTAATAATTTAGAATTTAGAGAGACAAAGTAAAAGTTATTATGATTATCAATCATATCAATAGTTTCATCAAATACAACTGATTTAAACACATCAATATAATATAAATATTTTTAAATGGATTAAAAAAATAGGAGTCTAGTATATGCTGTTGAAAAGAAATCTGGCTTAAATACAAAGACACAGCTAAATTAAAAGTGCAGGAAAAGTTATATCCTTCAAACACACAAAAGAAAGTGATTATTTTAATATCAGACAAAGTAGGATACAGAACAGGGTAAAGAGTGATATTGTGTATATGTGTACACATAGTGTATATGTGTGATCAGTTGCTCAGTCATATCTGACTGTTTGCGACCCCATGAACTCTTTGTTACCACATGGACTGTAACCCACCAGCTTCTCTGTCCATGGATTTCTCAGGCAAGAATACTGGAGTGGGTTACCGTTTCTTACTCCCGGGGACCTTCCCAACCCAGGATCAAACCTGTATGTCTTATGTCTCCTGCACAGGCAGGTAGATTCTTAACTACTGAGCCACCTGCATAATGCTAAACGGGTCAGACCACCAACAAAATACAGCTATGCTAAATGTACAAACATCTAAGAGCTTTAAAACATATTAAACAAAAACTAATAGAACTAAAAGGAGAATCAGATAGATCCACAATTATATTTGGAGACTTCAACAGTCTGTTCAACAACTGACAGAGCGAGCAGACAGAAATCAGTAAGTTTGCAAGAGATATAAAAAACACTATTAATCAACTTGACCTGATTGTTATTTATAGACTACTCCACCAATAACAACATAATACTTAATATTTTCAAGTACACAAGAGATTTTATCCATGATTCACTATATCTTGGGCAATAAAATAAGCCTTAAAAATGTAAAAGAATACAGGATACAGGATGCTTGGGGCTGGTGCACGGGGATGATCCAGAGAGATGATGTGGGGTGGGAGGTGGGAGGGGGATTAGGGATTGGGAGCTAATATACACCTATGGTGGATTCATGTCAATGTATGGCAAAACCAATACGGTATTGTAAAGTAAAATAAAGTAAAAATAAAATTAAAAATAAAATAAAATAAAATAAAATGATGTATCTCTGAAAAAAAAATAAAACAGCATATCAAAACTTTTGGACATAGTTAAAGAAATAGGTAAAAGGAAATTTATCATTAAATGCCTACATTAGAAAAAAAGAAAGACTCAAATCATTTATCTAATTTTATCTCCAGTCTTACAAAGCTAGAAAGAAAAAGGCAAGCAAAAGGAAGGAAATAATAAAGATAAGAGCAGAAATAATGTGTAAAATAGGTAAACTGTAGAAATCAATAAAACCAAAAGTTAGTTCTATAAAACGATCAATAAAATTGATAAACCTCTAAGAAGAAAAAAAATTTTAAACATAGAAAATCAAGGATGTAAAGGTAGGCATGATCTCAGATCCTACAGACATTAAAATAAATAAATAAAAGAATGTTGTTGTTGTTTAGTGTCTGACTCTTTTGTGTTCACATGGACTGTACCCTGCCAGGTTCTTCTGTCCATGGGATTTCCCAGGCAGGAATTTTGGAATGCGTTGCTATTTCCTTCTCCAAATAAGGGAATATTAGGCACAATTTTGGAGAAGGCGATGGCACCCCACTCCAGTACTCTTGCCTGGAAAATTCCATGGACGGAGGAGCCTGGTAAGCTGCAGTCCATGACGACTGAGCGACTTCACTTTCACTTTTCACCTTCATGCACTGGAGAAAGAAATGGCAACCCACTCCAGTGTTCTTGCCTGGAGAATCCCAGGGACTGGGGAGCCTGATAGGCTGCCGTCTATGGGGTCGCACAGAGGAGGACACGACTGAAGCGATTTAGCAGCAGCAGCAGCAGCAGGCACAATTTAATGACTATAAATTCAATAACTTAGATGAAATGGACTAATTCTTTTAAAGATACAAAGTGCCAAGTATCATTTAAGAAAAAAACAATGATCTGAATAGTTTGATGTCAATTAAAGAAATAGAAGTCAAAGACTTCAACCTAAGAGGACTCCAGGTGCAGACAGCTACCTTACTAAATTGAAGTAAACATTTAAAAACAACAATAACAACACCAGAAAAATACCACAAAAATTCTTTCAAAATATTGAGGAGAAGGGAAAACTTCCTAAGTTATTTTATGAGGGTGACCTCATCTCATGCTGATACCAAAAATCAGAAAAAGACATCACAGAAAAAGAAAATATAAAGCAATATTCTTATGATTCCAAATGCAAAAACCCTGAACACAACTAAATAAAATCAAATCCAACAATGTATAAAAGTGATAAGACATCAAGATTGAATGGCCATATTTCAAGAATATAAGACTTACTAATTTGAAAATCAACCTGGGAGTGTTGATAATATTCATTCATGGTAAAGCAAATAAACCAAAAAACAAACAATAAAACCTGCAAAATGGCATAGAAAGGAGTATCTTTGCAAATACATAGTACTTACAAAAACAAAGAAACCAAAACTATAGCTAATAGAAATAAAAAAAAGATAAAATAGTCTTTATTTTCATACAGCACATAGTAAGTCTGAAGAAATCTTTAAAAAGAAACAAAACAACAGCTTAAACTAAGTTAAAACTTGCAAAATACAAGGCCAATATACAAAAATCAAATGTATTTCTATTTGTAAAATGCCGATTTCCCCAACTGACCTATTAATATAAGATCAACATACTTGTGGCATAATAATGAATATGCATGGTGACAGGCAAGGCCCAGGAAGGTTTCCTGGGTCTCCTTGTGGTGTAGGACACTTGTGCAAATATCCAGAAGGTTCTGAGATCCTCTTGAGGTAGAAATTGCTAGGCAGTCAGTGTAGGACTCTGAGACATCAGTCTTGTTTTCAATAAACATTAGCCTAAAGCTATATCCTTTGTCCTGAATTCCTGGAATGTGTCCTCAGTATGATAAATCATCAGCACTTAGATCCAGGGATCTAAGTGTCAGACTTTATATTTTTGGGCCCCCAAATCACTGCAGATGGTGATTGCAGCCATGAAATTAAAAGACGCTTACTCCTTGGAAGGAAAGTTATGACCAACCTAGATAGCATATTGAAAAGCAGAGACATTATTTTGCCAACAAAGGTCCATCTAATCAAGGCTATGGTTTTTTCAGTGGTCATGTTATGGATGTGAAAGTTGGACTGTGAAGAAAGCTGAGCGCTAAAGAATTGATGCTTTTGAACTGTGGTGTTGAAGAAGACTCTTGAGAGTCCCTTGGACTGCAAGGAGGTCCAACCAGTCCATCCTAAAGGAGATCAGTCCTGGGTGCTCATTGGAAGGACTGATGTTGAGGCTGAAACTCCAATACTTTGGCCACCTCATGCAAAGAGTTGACTCATTGGAGAAGACCCTGATGCTGGGAGGGATTGAGGGCAGGAGGAGAAGGGGACGACAGAGGATGAGATGGTTGGATGGCATCGCTGACTCAATGGACATGAGTTTGGGTAAACTCTGGGAGTTGGTGATAGACAGGGAGGCCTGGCGTGCTGCGATTCATGGGGTCACAAAGAGTCGGACACGACTGAGCGACTGAACTGAACTAGATCCAGGGAAGAGTAGTAATTAGCTTTTGTTCCATATGCCTGAGGGAAAAACAACTGATAATCATTAATCAAGCCCATACATATCTGGTCCATTGCAAAGTGGCCAGTGGGCATGAAAAAGGGATCAGAGGAAGCCATAAAGATATTAAGTTAAGCACCTTAACCTTTTAACTGATTGTTTAGAAATAAGGATAGGAGTCAACCAAAAATGTACAGATTTAGGATATAAAAACTGCTGTAAGTCTCACCTTTGGGGGACTATTGACCCATTCTCAGTGTCTACACTGAGAGCTTTGTACTTTCCTTCTCTCTAATAAATCCCATTGCTTGTTACTGTGAGTGAGTGCATGTTCCTGGAGTCCATTTTTTGGTTCCATGAACAAGAATTTGGAATTCCTATTTCACTCCTACATGTGGCCCTCTACTGGGTATATCTTTAAAATATGATGGATGTTAATTAGATTTATTATTATTTGTATATATTGTTTCACTATATGGTTTTTCCTGTGGTCATGTATGGATGTGAGAGTTGGACTGTGAAGAAAGCTGAGCGCTAAAGAATTGATGCTTTTGAACTGTGGTGTTGGAGAAGACTCTTGAGAGTCCCTTGGACTGCAAGGAGGTCCAACCAGTCCATTCTAAAGGAGATCAGTCCTGGGTGTTCATTGGAAGGACTGATGCTAAAGCTGAAACTCCAATACTGTGGCCACCTCATGCAAAGAGCTGACTCATTGGAAAAGACTCTGATGCTGGGAGGGATTGGGGGCAGGAGGAGAAGGGGACAACAGAGGATGAGATGGCTGGATGGCATCACTGACTTAATGGACATGAGTCTGGGTAAACTCCGGAAGTTGGTGATGGACAGGGAGGCCTGGCGTGCTGCGATTCATGGGGTCGCAAAGAGTTGGACATGACTGAGCAACTGAACTGAACTGAACTGATATATAAATATCAAATCAGTATGTGATACACCTGAAACTAATATGCTGCTATATGTCAATTATATTTTAATTTAAAAAAATTCTCAAGGATGCAAGATGATGTCTAAATTTCTTCTGAAAATAATATACAATGGTGGCTCAGACAGTAAAGCGTTTGTCTACAATGCAGGAGACCTGGGTTTGATCTCTGGGTCGGGAAGATCCCCTGGAGAAGGAAATGGCAATCCACTCCAGTTCTATTGCCTGGAAAATCCCATGGACAGAGGAGCCTGGTAGGCTACAGTCCATGGGGTTGCAAAGAGTCGGAAACGACTGAGAGACTTCACTTTCTCTCAGTCTTCACTTTCTGTCACTTTCTATTATTTTTTGAAAATAATATACAATAGCAATAGCAATTATAGAAAACAACAACAATGACAGAAAAACTTCAACAACTCCACAAAAGACAACTATGTACACCATGGGATGTGACATTATAGTTAAAAGCAAAGTGTTGAAAATAATTTCTGAATGCTACTTTCTACACTGACTAAAAATTTTTGTGTACCATTACACTTTTTATAATTCTGGAAATAGATATTAACTCACAAAAAACTATATAACATATAAATTATATTTGTCAGATGAGATAAATGATGTCTGTCTGGTACGGAAGGCTAATCCCAAAGGTTCTGTTTAATTTTCTCTAGGACAGTGAACATATTTTATCTAAATTGTCAAAAAAAAAAAAAAAAAAAGTCAGGAATCTCCTAGTGATACACTTTAGGAGAAAGGTATATAAAATGTTATGGAAGCTTTGTGAATGGGGCCATAATTGAGTATCAGTTCAGTTCAGGCCCTCAGTTGTGTCCGACTCTTTGCGACCCCATGAATAACAGCACGCCAGGCCTCCCTGTCCATCACCAACTCCCAGAGTTCACTCAGACTCACGTCCATCGAGTCAGTGATGCCATCCAGCCATCTCATCCTCAGTCGTCCCCTTCTCCTCCTGCCCCCAATCCCTCCCAGCATCAGAGTCTTTTCCAATGAGTCAACTCTTCGCATGAGGTGGCCAAAGTACTGGAGTTTCAGCTTTAGCATCATTCCTTCCAAAGAAATCCCAGGGTTGATCTCCTTCAGAATGGACTGGTTGGATCTCCTTGCAGTCCAAGGGACTCTCAAGAGTCTTCTCCAACACCACAGTTCAAAAGCATCAATTCTTCGGCGCTCAGCCTTCTTCACAGTCCAACTCTCACATCCATACATGACCACAGGAAAAACCATAGCCTTGACTAGACGGACCTTAGTCAGCAAAGTAATGTCTCTGCTTTTGAATATGCTATCTAGGTTGGTCATAACTTTTCTTCCAAGGAGTAAGTGTCTTTTAATTTCATGAGTATAGGAGGGTGCATTACCAGTGAGATCCTAAATGTCATAACTTTTTTCTATTATTCCCTACAGTTTTGTGGCTGCATCTCACACTGCTGAAAAGTGAAAAGGTTAGTCACTCAGTCATGTCTGACTCTGCAACTCCATGGGCTGTGTTCTACCAGGCTTCTCTGTCCATTAAATTCTCCAAGCAAGAATACTGAAGTGGGTTACCATTCCCTTCTCCAGGGGATCTTCCTGACCCAGGGGTTGAACCTGGGTCTCCTGCATTGCAGGCAGATTCTTTACCATCTGAGCCACCAGCGAAGCCCTCATATTGCTGAAAATATTATTAATCAACTTGAATTAATTTACTCACATTTGAAAATTGGATGTTTTCATATCAAAATACAGATTTCTCTCTTCTCTTGGAATACTGGAATATAAGGCAACACTTTATTTGCTTGGTTTGAATATATACAGGGCAACAATTAGCTGGATATGAGCAGTATACGATTCATATACATAAGAGAAATGTTTTCTAATTCACAAAAAAAAAACAAAACAGGAATTATATTTTCTTGATTACTGGCATGGTAGCTAAGCACCTGGGAAAATTTGGTTTTCTTGAAAGCAAACGTAGTATCAACACTGAATCTCATTAGGAGATTCAGAATAGAGTGGCAGCAAGAGTTAGGGGAGAGTGAATCGGATACTGCTGGATTAATCTGGGAAGGATTTAACATAGCCACAGGTTAGGAGCCCACCATGATTCCCAAAGGAAGCCAGTGTAAAACCTCTGTGAGGGAAACTGCTGGGAATAATTCTTGTTGGTTTCCTATTTCTGCACATTCTATAAGCAGAAGTTCTAATTGTGTTAGAGACTCTCTTCTCCAAGATGTTTGTAGAGCAAACAGCCTTAGAAGAGAGAGGGGGTATCTTCTTAAGAAAATAAGGTTATATTTGTATATTATCTAACACAATCAGGATAGTATCTTGTTCTGGAATACAGGACAGGTATGCCTACCAACCATGATCAAAGAGTCAGATTCCCTAAGCTCAAGGTTTTTGTCACATAACACACTAACATGTGCAGGTATCACTTGGCCCTCTTCACATGGCCCTGAGGGTATTTGCACCTGAGAAATCTGCAAAAGAAAATGCAAATCCTTTGGCTACTGCCATTGCTGTGAGTAATAAAGTCCTTTGTCTCTGACCCAGGAGTACTCTATCTTCTACCAGTATCTGTGAAACTGTGGTAGACTAATTTAATAACTTGCAAGTAGGGTGAAATGTCAGACCCTTTACAGTTCTAGCCTTTTAAGGGACATTTGGTTTTAACTGTTAACATTTAAAATGCATACACAATTTGACCAAGGGATTTCCCTTCTAGGTTTCTAATCTAGAGCAATATTTGTTACAGGCATAAAGGCATACTAGTACATTTATTACAACATTGTTTGAACTTAAATATACACAAAGGATAACTCTGTTGGCTAAATTATTGGCTAAATTACAGAACATTTATCAGTTACATGAAATAACTATATAATGTCCTTCGATTTAGTCACACATGTTTATAATGGCTAAATTATAGGACACCTATTGGTCATAGGTCCAGTGATATAAAGAAAAATACTGCATATGAACTTGGAATGTCAAGTCCATGGATCAAGGTAAACTGGATATGGTCGAGCAGGAGATGGCAAGAGTGAACATCTACATTTTAGGAATCAGTGAACTTTTTGGTCAACACCAAAATCAGATTGATTATATCCTTTACAGCTGAAGAATGGAGAACCTGTATACAGTCAGGAAAAACAAGACCAGGAGCTGACTGTGGCTCAAATCATCAGCTACTTATTGCAAAATCCAGACTTAAATTGAAGAAAGGAGGGAAAACCACTGGGGCTTCCCCGGTGGCTCAGATGGTAAAGAATTTGCCTGCAGTGCAGGAGAGTCAGGTTTGATCCCTGGATTGGAAAGATCCCCTGAGGAAGGGAATGACAATTCAAATTAGTATTCTTGCCTAGAAAATTCCATGGACAGAGGAGGAGCCTGGTGAGCTATAGTCCATGGGGTTGCAAAGAGTCAGACACAACTGAACGACTAACACAGGCACACATACATACACACCTTCAGGGAAAACCACTAGGCTCTTCAGGTCTGACCTAAATCAATTCCCTTACAGTCATGCAGTGGAGGTGACAAAATAGATTCAAGGGATTAGATCTGGTAGACAGAGTGCCTGAAGAACTATGGACAGAGGTTGGTAACATTGTACAGGAAGCAATGACCAAAATGATTCCCAAGAAAAAGAAATGCAAGAAGACAAGGTGCTTGTCTGAGGGGGTCTTATAAATAGCTGAGAAAGGAAGAGAAGCGAAAAGCAAAGGAGAAAGGGAAAAATATACCCATCTGAATGCACAGTTCCAGAAAATAGCAAGGAGAGATAAGAAAATCTTCTTAAATGAACAATGCAAAGAAATAGAGGAAAAAAAACAACAATAATAGAATGGAAAAGACTAGGGATCTCTTCAAGAAAATTGGAAATACCAAGCGAACAGTTCATGCAAAAAATGTTTTTCTTGCAAAGAAATGTATTTCTTGGGCACAATAAAGGACAGAAATGACAAGGCTCTAACAGAAGCAGGAGATTAAAAAGAAGTGGCAAGAATACACAGAACTGTACAGAAAAGGTCTTGATAACCTGGATGGTATGATCATTCACTTAGAGCCAGGCATCCTGGAGTGTGAAGTCAAGTGGCCCTTAGAAAATATCACTACAAACAAAGCTAGTGGAGGTGATGGAATTCCAGGTATTTCAAATCCTAAGAGATGAATGAAAAGGTCTTGATAACCTGGATGGTATGATCATTCACTTAGAGCCAGGCATCCTGGAGTGTGAAGTCAAGTGGCCCTTAGAAAATATCACTACAAACAAAGCTAGTGGAGGTGATGGAATTCCAGCTATTTCAAATCCTAAGAGATGAAGCTGTGAAAGTGCTGCACTCAATATGCCAGCAAATCTGGCAAACTCAGCAGTGGCCACAGGACTGGAAAAGGTCAGTTTTCTTTCCAATCCCAAAGAAAGGCAATGCCAAAGAATGTTCAAACTACCACACAACTTCACTCATTTCATATACTAGCAAGACTATGTTCAAAATCCTTCAAGTTAGGCTTTAGAAGTATGTGAACTGAGGACTTCCAGATGTATAGCTGGATTTAGAAAAGGCAGAGGAACCAGAGATCAAATTGTCAACATTTGCTGAATCATAGAAAAAGCAAGGGAATTAAAAAAAAAATGTACTTCTGCTTCATTGACTACGCTAAAGCCTGTAACTATGTAGATCATAATAAACTAGAAAATTCTGAAAGAGATGGGAATACCAGACTACCTTACCTGTCTCCTGAGAAGCCTGTATGCGGGACAAGAAGCAACAGTTAGAAATGGACATGGAACAACAGACTGGTTCCAAATTGGGAAAGGAGTTTGTCAAGGCTGTATATTGTTACCCTGTTTCTTTAACTTATATGCAGAGTACATCATGAGAAATGTTGGGCAGGATGAAGCACAAGCCGGAACCAAGATTGCAGGGAGAAATATCAATAATCTCAGACATGCAGATGATACCACTTTAATGGCAGAAAGTAAGGAGGCACTAAAGAACCTCTTGATGAAGGTGAAAGAGGAGAGTGAAAAAACTGGCTTAAAACTCAACATTAGAAAAACTAAGATCATGGCATCTGGTCCCATCACTTCCTGGCAAATAGATGGGGATAAAGTGGAAGCAGTGACAGATTTTATTTTCTTGGGCTTCAAAATCACTGTGTATGATGACTGTAGCCACAAAATTAAAATATGCTTTGTTCTTGGAAGAAAACCTATGACAAACCTAGACAGTATATGAAAAAGCAGAGACATCACTTTGCCAGCAAAGTTCCGTATAGTCAAAGCTCCAAGAATCATATACGAATATGAGAGTCAGACCATAAAGAAGGCTGAGCACTGAAAAATAGATGCTTTCGAACTGTGGCATTGGAGAAGACCCTTGAGAGTCCCTTGGACAGCAAAGAAATCAAACTAGCCAATTCTCAAGGAGATCAACCAGTTAATCCTAAAGGAGATCAACCAGTTAATCCTAAAGGAGATCAACCTTGAATATTCACTGGGAGGACTTATACTAAAGCTGAGGCTCCGATGCTTTGGCCACCTGATAAGAGGAGTCAGGTCACTGAAAAAGACCCTGACCCTGGGAAAAACTGAGGGCAAGAGTAGAAGGGGGTGACAGAGGATGAGATTTTTGGATGGCATCACTGACTCAGTGGATATGAGTTTGAACAGAATCCGGGAGACAGTGAAGGACAGGGAGGCCTGGCATGCTGTAGTTCATGGAGTTGCAAAGAGTCGGACATGACTGAGTGACAGAATGACAACAACTGGTTATATGAAATGAGGTCAAGCTATATATACTTCAGTGGGAAGTTTTTCTGGACCTATATTAGGTAACAGAAGAAAACTGAAGTGATGTAAAGTTGTATGATGCTTCTGGTACAATACCATGTGCGTGAAACTATCCACAATATTAGATATCTATATTTTAATGTATATATAACATCTATAGCATATTATTGGAGAAGACAATGGCACCCCACTCCAGTACTCTTGCCTATTTGTCCATAGGATTTTCCAGGCAAGATTATTGGAGTGGTTGCCATTTTCTTTTCCATGGGATCTTCCTGATGCAGGGATTAAATCTCCTACACTGCAGGCAGATTCTTTACCAGCTGAGCTACTAGAGTGTATATAATATTTATATTATCATTTAAAGTTCTGAAATGTTTTCTTGCCAAATTCTTGACAGGTTAGTGCTAGAGAGAGGACTGGAATTGATTGTCAAGGGCTTTATTTACCAGAATTGAATGAATTTCTAATGATATCAATACTCGTGTTATATTGATATAACAAAAACCTAGCATAGCCAAAATAAAAATTAATTTAAAATAAATAAATGAATTTTAAGAAAGAAAAAGCAAGTGAGAGATAGTACAGAAATACTTTAATGAAATTAAAAAAAAATTGTGTGTGTATAAACATGTGACAAAACTTTATAAATGCTAATACAATTATATCTGACCACAAAGCAGATCTTGTACATATTAGTTTTGGGCAGGTGATGGGACAGTTAAAAAGCAGTAAATGCAGCCAGATCTGTGATACTCTAGTTCTTCACTTAGGTGCTGGCTCATGATTACTCTTTCTCTTATTTGCTTCATAATTTACAAATATATACAGCTAGAATATGTGTATACTTTCATATATGTCAAAATATTAATATTACACATCCATGTTAAAGTATCTTGCATAAACACCAATCATCTTTGCATTGAATAAATGTCCATGACTTGGGATCTATCTTAGTGCTAAGAAGTTATTTTGCAAGGAAATAGCTTATCATTTGCTTGATTGGGTTTTGTGTTTTGGAGGTAACTGACAATCTTTTGTATAGCCCAAAGGACCGTATTCAAAGCTCCTCTTGAGTAACTATCAAGCAGACAGTAGATATATGCTTATAGGAAGCATTTTCACAATTGTGAATTATGGTCTTAAGAATAAAAATATTCTTGCTAGGAACAGCATAGGTGCTACTGGAAGCTTCATGCTGTGTAATGAAAGTGAGGATTACTTTTTATGCCCCATGGTTTCTATGAATAGAATTAACCAGACACCAATTATCACTTCATTGAAGGGATAAGTCACTGTGACATCTACAGCTGAGATCAAACTCATTGCTTCTGCAATGCGAATTAATTAGAGTCGGAGACAGCTATACTGCAGGGTTAGTATGCACTGCAAACTTGAAAAAGTCTATATTTTAAGCAACACTAGGAAAGATGTGTTCTAATCAGCAAAAACATTAATGCAATGATCTTATTTGTATACAAATGCTCTAAAGAAAAACTTTCAAAAGAAAACATTAAAAGAGCAATAAAAGTATCCCTTTCTTTGTGATGACTATAATTGAATGGACACAAAATCTCAGCAATATATTATTTATTTTTAGCTGGCACATAGGCTCTACAGAGAAGGTTATCTTTACTTGAAAGTGTTTGTTTCTGGGTGATGAATAAAAGAGATGGTTGGCTTCTTATCATAGCTGAAAAACATATCAGATAAATAAGCCCACCAGCCTATTTGGACACAGCAGTAGGTATTACCATCTGCTCCCAAATATGCCTGCAACCCTGTAGCTTTTCCATTTTGGCACCCAAATTTATGAGGAAGAATATGACATCCTAAAATATACTAATTTCTGAAGAGCCTTGAAAAATATATACTTAGCGACACGGATTTGTGTGAATAGCTGTTTTACTTCAACCACTATTGTTTCTTTTGGGGAGCACCACTCCCACCATTCCTCTTCTATGTTGGGACAGGATGACATGACCCAGAAAACTGAACATCCTATTGGAATGAGCAGGTAGACAGGATATTGCTCAGAAAGATGATCACCACACAGATTTGTTTGTACCAAATAAATGAACAAAACAAGGCAATAATTTGATGACAAAAATGGATGTATTAGCATCTTTACAGGTAGGGTAAAAAGTCCTGGGAAATAATAGCCATGTTCTGAAGGGAGTGTTCTTGTCCTGCTTCCAGGGATATTTCTAAGCAGGTCCATTCCTTTCAATATTTTGTATTGACAGTTTTAGAGATAAGAATCTGTAGTGAACTCACAGTGATGTAATATATAGTTCTTAATCTGAAGGACCTGCTGATCCCATATTATGTTACTTTGATTTCCAAATTCTTATTTTCGCTCTGTCTATAATCATTCATAGTAATCTGTTTAAGACTTTACAATGCAATAATTTGATTTCACATTAACTCCTTGATATGAAAGCAGGTTTATTTTGTTAGGTTTTATCATACCTGCTTGTTTAGAAAGAATAAAAAAGAAAAGAAAAACATGTAAAAATCATATCACCACACATATTTGTTTGTACCAAATAAATGAACAAAACAAGGCAATAATTTGATGACAAAAATGGATGTATTAGCATCTTTACAGGTAGGGTAAAAAGTCCTGGGAAATAATAGCCATGTTCTGAAGGGAGTGTTCTTGTCCTGCTTCCAGGGATATTTCTAAGCAGGTCCATTCCTTTCAATATTTTGTATTGACAGTTTTAGAGATAAGAATCTGTAGTGAACTCACAGTGATGTAATATATAGTTCTTAATCTGAAGGACCTGCTGATCCCATATTATGTTACTTTGATTTCCAAATTCTTATTTTCGCTCTGTCTATAATCATTCATAGTAATCTGTTTAAGACTTTACAATGCAATAATTTGATTTCACATTAACTCCTTGATATGAAAGCAGGTTTATTTTGTTAGGTTTTATCATACCTGCTTGTTTAGAAAGAATAAAAAAGAAAAGAAAAACATGTAAAAATCAAAGAGTATCCAAGAAGTTGATATGAAATTTGAAACAATTGGCCAACATCAATGAAGAGAGAGAGAGAGACAGAGACAGACAGAGTAGGGAGAAAGAAAACGAGAAGCTCAAGAAATGAGTGATCATGATGTTCCGCAAACAAAGAACAAATATTGTAGGTGTAATAAAGTATTTTTCAGAAAGACTGATGCTTAAATAGATGCTTGAGAATCAATTGCTGGATGAAATTTGGGATATTAGACAGATATTAATTTCTCATCTTCAAGAAGGCGGAATATTAATTACAGACAGATGATGTTCTTGAATGAGCAGAAGGATTTTGCTGGCAGATCAACAAAAATACACCTGCACAGATATGATTAGCATCCTCACCTTCCATGAAATCAAGAATGAGGATGGAAGGGGATTCTGAAGATATTCATGATGCATTAATGAGACAGCAGAACAAGGGGTGATGATAAAACAAAAGTGTCTACACGAGATTGTCATGACTGACATTTACAAAACAGAAAACTAGTAAGAGAATTATTATCTTTAATAACATTCAATTTGAAAAAATTCTGAAGCATTAAAACCAGGCCCTTATCTACAAACACCTTGTGAGGCTGAAGACTTGAGGTGTGACATATGTCTGTCACTTATGTATGCTACTCCATTCAGTTATTCTTAAATACCCATATGATTAAACTACAGTTAGACGAAGTAGGTATACTTTTATTTTTCATCTTTAATATGAGAGGAAATTATTCCTTGACTATACCCATAGAAAATCCCATTTTAATTATTCAAGAATTCTAGAATTAATAGAAATTTGTGTTCTCTAAATCTACTATCTTGAGTAATTGATGTAATTAAATAATGACAGTCTCTGATATGCCAAGAAGATTTAAGGCTATCTTTGGTATTTGGAAAAAAAAAAAAAAAGTGGAAACAAAATCACAAACCTTTGGGAGTTGATTTGATTTAGTGCTTATCATACATAATACAAAATGAACTATTAATATCTGTAAAGACCAAATTGCACTGATCAGTGTTTAAAAGGCAGGCAAATTGGACCTTCCTTTAAATATTTGCCTGGACATTTATATGACTACTAAACATCACAGCTAGGGTTTATTGCATTTATTTTACAAATATCTAGGTTATAGCTGCTACATTATTTCTGATAAATTTATTTTTATTTCTAAGAATTTATTTTTATTTTTAAGAGAGTCTCATAGATTATTTCCTGTCATTCGGATAGGAGAATAAGAAAGAGGAAGTCTTGACATGCCCTTATTTTCTTTTAAATGTACCACTTTATGATCCCCAACAGGTAGTGCCTGGGTAGGGGCAATGATCAAAACAAAAACAGCCAGTTTGAACCACTGAACCAGAGTCATGCTGCTGCAACTGTGGCTTCTTCCAAGTCATACAAAGATCACTGCCAGCAAAGGAGTGTCCAGAGAGGTGGCCTTCAGCCATTTGGCACTTACCAGCATGTAGGCCAGTTTGCTCTAGGAACCTAATCATCATCAGTCAGCAAGATAACCATTCACTCTTGCATGGAATCAGAGCTGAAGGATTTGCTTTCTCATCATGGTTTGTTCATGATATAATTTGGCCCACGTGTAAAATATTTTCTTAATTATACAGACTACAATAGTTTTACAATATGATCAGGAAAGGAAGTAACCTATTATAAGTGATTCTGATTCCATTGAACAAATGAACGTTTTAGTGAATTAAGTTGGTGGAGATTTTCCCCTCAATTCTGGGAACAACACTGAAAAAATAAAAAGGCACATATAAAATAACTATAAAAATGTTTGTCAATTGCCAGACTTTATTTGATGGAGTTAACTAACTTTTAAAATCTAATCAACATTTTCTAGTGGTTTACTCTCAGACACAATTTGAGCAAGGGGTTTAGAAGAATTCATTTAGTCACTTATTTTCATTGGAAGAGAGTTGTTTATTTCATTATATCAACTTCATGGACAGCATAATGATACTTTATAAACTGTCCCAATTCAATGTCTTTTAAAAAAGATTCATCAGACTTCCTCTTAAATTAGAAGAAACTTGGTAAATCATTTTGGATTAAAAGAAAGTGTGGAATGAAAAATATATAGGTTATTAACATGAAAAGTTAAACATAGTATTTTAAAAAAAGTCCACACTTGTTCTTGTTTTAAATTTCATAAAAATAATACAATAAAAACAACCTTTGACTACTTATATTGTCTAACACATCCTCTCCAATTTTACCAAAAATATGAAAAGAATGACAATGTCCAGTTCAGTTCAGTTGCTCAGTCATGTCCAACTCTTTGTGACCCGATGAACTGCATTACTCCAGGCCTCCCTGCCCATCACCAACTCCTGGAGTTCACCTAAACCCATGTCCATTGAGTCGGTGATGCCATCCATCCAACCATCTCATCCTCTGTTGTCTCCTTCTCCTCCTGCCTTTAATCTTTCCCAGCATCAGGGTCTCTCAGTTCTTCGAATCAGGTGGCTAAAGTATTGGAGTTTCAGCTTCAGCATCAGTCCTTCCAGTGGATATTCGGAACTGATTTCCTTTAGGATGGACTGGTTGGATCTCCTTGCAGTCCAAGGGACTCTCAAGAGTCTTCTCCAATGACACAGTTCAAAAGCATCAATTCTTCGGTGTTCAGCCTTCTTTATAGTCCAACTCTCACATCCATACATAACTACTGGAAAAATCATAGCTTTGACTAGATAGACCTGTGTTGACAAAGTAATGTCTCCGCTTTTTAATATTCTGTCTAGGTTGATCAGAGCTTTCTTTCCGAGGAGCAAGCATCTTTTAATTTCATGGCTGCAGTCACCATCTGCAGTGATTTTGGAGCCCCAAAGAGAGATTTTTCTGGCAATTCACAAACATTTTTATAGTTATTTTATATGTGCCATTTTTTTTTTTTCAGTGTTGTCCCCAGAAATGAGGGGAAAATCTCTCATTCTGGAGCCCAGAATGTTCCACTGTTTCACCATCTATTTGCCATGAAGTGATGGGACCAGATGCCATGGTTTAGTCTTCTGAATGTTGAGTTTTAAGTCAACTTTTTCACTCTCCTCTTTTTCTTTCATCAAGGGGCTCTTTAGTTCTTCTTTGCTTTCTGCCATAACAGTGGTGTCATCTGCATATCTGAGGTTATTGATATTTCTCCCGGCAATCTTGATTCCAGCTTGTGCTTCTTCCAGCCCAGTGTTCTCATGATGTACACTGCATATGAGTTAAATAAGTAGGTTGACAATATACAGCCTTGATATACTCCTTTTCCTATTTGGAACTAGCCTGTTTTTCCATGCCCATTTCTGTTGCTGCCTGACCTGCATAAGATTTCTCAGGAGGCAGGTCAGGTAGTCTGGTATTCCCATCTTTTCAATTTCCCAATTTTCCACAGTTGTGATCCACACAGTCAAAGACTTTGGCATAGTCAATAAAACAGAAGGAGATTTTTTCTGGAACTCTCTTGCTTTTTTGATGATCCAATGGATGTGCAGTTTGATCTCTGATTCCTCTGTCTTTTTGAAATCTAGGTTGAACATCTGGAGGTTCACAGTACACATACTGTTGAAGCTTGGCTTGGAGAATTCTGAGCATTACTTTGCCAGCATGTGAGATGAGTGCAACCGTGTGGTAGTTTGAGCATTCTTTGGCATTGTCTTTGTTTAGAATTGAATGAAAACTGACCTTTACCAGTCTTGTGGCCACTACTGGGCTTTCCAAAATTTCCAGATAAATAACAGGGATCGAACATAGCCCCACCCATCAACAGAAAATTGGATTAAAGATTTACTGAGCATGGCCCTGCCCACTAGAACAAGACCCAGTTTCCCCCTCAGTCAGTATCTCCCATCAGGAAGCTTCCATAAGCCTCTTATCCTTATCTCTCAGAGGGCAGACAGAATGAAAACCACAATCACTGAAAACTAACCAATCTAATCACATGGACCACAGCTTTGTCTAACTCAGTGAAACTATGAGCCATGCCCTGTAGGGCCACCCAAGATGTACAGGTCATGATGGAGAGTTCTGACAAAATGTGGTCCACTGGAGAAGGGAATGGCAAATCACTTAAGTGTTCTTACCTTGATAACCCCATGAACAGCATGAAAAGGCAAAAAGATAGGACATTGAAAGATGAACTCCCCAGTTGATAGATGCGCGATATGCTATTGGAGAAGAATGGAGAAGTAACTCTAGGAGGAATGAAGAGATGAACCAAAGCAAAAACAAACCTAGTTGTGGATGTGACAGGTGATGGAAGTAAAGTCCAATGTTGTAAAGAGCAATATTGCATAGGATCCTGGAATGTTAGGTCCATGAATCAAGGCAAATTGGAAGTGGTCAAACAGGAGATGGCAAGAGTGAACGTCGATGTTTTAGGAGTCAGCGAAATAAAATGGACTGGAAAGGATGCATTTAACTCAGATGACCATTATATCTACTACTGTGGGCAGGAATCCCTTAGAAGAAATGGAGTAGCCATCATAGTCAATAAAAGAGTCCAAAATGCAGTACTTGGATTCAATCTCAAAAACGACAGAATGACTTCTGTTTGTTTCCAAGGCAAACCATTCAATATCACAATAATCCAAGTCTATATCCTGACCAGTAACACTGAAGAAGCTGAAGTCGAATGGTTCTATGAAGACCTATGAGGCCTTCTAGAACTAACACCCAAAAAAGATGTCCTTTTCATTATAGGGTACTGAAGTGCAAAAGTAGGAAGTCAAGAAATACATGGAGTAACAGGCAAATTTGGCCTTGGAGTACAGAACGAAGCAGGGCAAATGCTAATAGAGTTTTGCCAAGAGAACGCACTGGTCATAGCAAACACCCTCTTCCAACAACACAAGAGAAGACTCTACACAAGGACATCATCAGATGGTCAATACCAAAATCATATTGATTATATTCTTTGCAGCCAAAGATGGAGAAGCTCTATACAATCAGCAAAAACAAAACCGGGAGCTGAATGTGGCTCAAATCATGAACTCCTTATTGCCAAATTCAGACTTCAATTGAAGAAAGTAGGGAAAACCACTAGACCATTCAGGTATCACCTAAATCAAAGCCCTTGTACAGTGGAAGTGAGAAATAGATTCATGGGATTAGATCTGATAGACAGAGTGCTTGAAGAACTATGGATGAAGGTTCGTGACATTGTACAGGAGGCAGGGATCAACACCATCCCCAAGAAAAATAAATGCAAAAAGGCAAATGGTTGTCTGAGGAGGCCTTACGAATAGCTATGAAAATAAGAGAAGTGAAAGGCAAAAGAGAAAAGGAAAGATATACCGATCTGAATGCAGAGTTCCAAAGAATAGTAAGGAGAGACAAAAAAGCCTTCCTCAGTGATCAATGCAAAGAAATAGAGAAAAACAATAGAATGGGAAAGACTAGAGATCTCTTCAAGAAAATTAGAGATACCAAGGAAACATTTCATACAAAGGTGGTCACAATAAAGGACTGAAATTGTATGGACCTAACAGAAGCAGAAGATATTAAGAAGAGGTGGCAAGAATACACAGAAGAACTGTACAAAAAAGATCTTCATGACCCAGATAATCACAATGGTATGATTAGTCACCTAGAGCCAGACATCCTGGAATGTGAAGTCACGTGGGCCTTAAGAAGAATCACTACTAACAAAGCTAGTGGAGGTGATGGAATATGCAACTCTTGATTACCTACACAGGTAGGTGTTTTGTGAAGGCTGTTTGCTGGTAATAAGGTTTGTAAAACAGTTATTTCTATAGATATTCAAGCCTACTATAACTTTCACTGAAGGCCATTACTGTCAGCTTAAACAACAATCATTTTGTATAGTATCTTATTAGGGCCTGAAAATAAGAATAGAAGCTGAAAGATAATCTTTCATGGTGAATTGCATTGAATGATTTGATGCTCAGTGTCTCTTTTATTTACTTTCTGGCTTACTGACAACACACCTCAAACCTCCATTCATTTATATACGTAGTCATTCCTTTGTTTATGCCATCATTCCGCATTAAACGCCAGGTACTTTCCTAAGCACTGGGGAGACCGCAAGTTAGACATGATTCCTGAACTGGAAGAACTCATAATAGCTGTGAGACAAGCAAACTAATAGCTGAATTTCACTGTGATAAGTGTGAGATATGAGAAGAGAAACCCAGGATACCATGAAAGAGGAAGAATGGCTTGACAAGACAGAAAGTATGCAGGAAGTCTCAGAGAAACAAATCCATTTGAGATATTGAAAGAAGGGAACACTTATTGCCAAATAGCCTCAGATAAAACATAGCATATTTATTATTTATGCAATAGTGCAGCAACTGCCTGCACGTATGATCATGAAATTTTAGGGTTATATCTTAGTGGTGACACATTTGGATTATCACACTTAATGAAAAATGTGGCCCCGAGAAAAGTAAGTTCAAGGTTACCCAGCTCTTTAGAGGTGGGCTTATTAAACTTCTAAATTCTTTATGCCAGTTCAATATTGTGTCCTCCACACCAAGCCTTTCTTCCCTCCTCCATAGCTTTTTACTGATTGTACACTGTTTATTTTTTCTTTTCTATGTAGGTTCTCTAGTCAACTTGTAGAGCTCTTATCTTTTCTTTAGTGATTTCTTAATGACTATAGTTGTTAAAAACTGAGAACATGAAACTGGAAATGATGCTCAAACAACATTACCTTTTTTGAATTTTCTGCTGATCTGAAGTAAAAACGCAATTGCCTCAGCTCTCAGACTCAGCATATTGTTTTCTTCATTCCAGGTTACTCAATAAATTGCAATTATTGTCACTTGTGGCTCTCACAAGATTATAGGTGACTGAGTACTTCATCAACCAAAATCAAAATTTCCCATGGCACAAAACAAAATACTTGTATAATGATCTAGGAGAGTGGATTAAACATACTGAATGAGAGAGCTACACACAGAAAATGTTCAGGGGATTATCAGTTTAGCTTTTCAAATCTATTCAACTAAAGTGAAATTGATGTGGCTCTGCTTAAGTGTCAGTACCATTTTGGAGTTTAAACTTTTATATTTTTTACTTTTAGTTACTTTAGGTTTCTACCACTTCTAATGCCAAAGAGTAGGACAGCAAAACAACTCAAGTCATTGAGCAAAATCTGTGACTGGTGATTTTAATGTTCACTTAAAAATAGATATATTCCAATACATGATAATTGTTCTCTCCGCTTATTTTATCCTGAAATCTATGCCTTTCCCATTCCCATAGCTCCATAGATTGTAATTTTTATGTAGAGTTTATTATCCTTGAAAATATTTCTGCAGTGACAGTGTGACATACATGTGTGTGTATGTGAATTCAAACCCTACGGGAGGTCAGTTGTGTACTTGAGAGAACATATTCCAACGATATCTAGCATTGAAAATTTTCTAATCAAAAGTCCACATTACAAAGGTATGCACATCAGCTATTTTATTGTTGATATTCTTACGTCTGATTTGTATAGATTAGCACAATGGGTATTAGAAATTATTTTTTGCTACTAATATGAGTGACAGAAATATTGTGTAGGCTTTCTTGCCCTTGTAGGAAAGAGGTGTAAGAATCTAGAAATCAGATTATCTGTAACTTTTGGGAGGAAGCCTCAGGCCAGGTTCTGAAATGGTCTACAGTACATTCACTGATTCAGTGGAAACTTGTCATCATACTAAATTTTGCTGCTAGAATATCTATTGCATATGCTTCAAGCAAATGTTTCACACAGGTGAGGTCAAAACACTAAGAAGGTGCTTACAAAATAAGCTGAATTCTAGTTTTCTAATACATATTTGTATATACAATAAAATTCCTTCTGTTAGCCTTGGTTTACTGCAAGGTTATAGGAGCCTTAATACTTCTACCTGCATCTAAATCTTGGAAGTCTTATTTATCGTAAGGAAACTTGTTGTTGTTGCTTAGTTGCTAAGCTGTGTTTGACTCTTTTGTGACCCCATGGACTGTAGCCCACCAGGTTCCTCTGTCCATGGGACTTCTCAGGCATGAATACTGAAGTGGGTTGCCATTTCTTTCTCCAGAGGATCTGCCTGACCTAGGGATTGAGCCCATGTCTCCCACACTGGCAGGCAGATTCTTTACTGCTGAGCCACCTGGGAAGCCCAATAAGGAGCCTACTAGTTGTGCATGATTGATAGCCTTAGGTCAGTTGGCAGCAGGAGTCTGTGCAGGCCAGTACACATGAGTGTGCATGTGTGTGCATACATACCCAAGGGTACATTAACAGGAGAATGGACAAGCAGGAGGAATGGAGTAGGTGACAGACTGGAGCTGCCAGCTGTTTAGATATGGGCTTATTTATCCTGTCCCTTAGGTTGGAAAGTTCTTCATCCACAAATTCTCCTGAATTTCTTACCGGTGAGCAAGTTATTTGTCTTTTCTCTCTCAAGATGGTAACACGTGATTTATGATCCACACTTAACTACAGTTGTTCAGATCTCTGTCCTCTCCAGGATTGATAGTTAAAATGCACTCTATAGTCTACCTTCTTCAGCTTACATGCCTTTATTTGTTCATTGAAAGCCCATGCTGTGTATATTTCATGGAAAAATCTGGTTTAAGTGCTATTCTTTTTAATTTTTATGTGTGACAAATGTTCAAACTACTTTTCTTCCTCTAAATTTCCATAATTGTTGCTTTTTTTTCTTTCTTCTAATGTTGCTCCTCTTCAGCTTACATGCCTTTATTTGTTCTTTGAAAGCCCATGCTGTGTATATTTCATGGAAAAATCTGGTTTAAGTGCTATTCTTTTTAATTTTTATGTGTGACAAATGTTCAAACTACTTTTCTTCCTCTAAATTTCCATCATTGTTGCTTTTTTTTTCTTTCTTCTAATGTTGTCATGCTTCTTTCTCATGTCTTTAAAATAAGAAAGCCATTTAGTAAACAATATAATAAATACTTCAAACTGTTAGGACTTATATCATCCAGCACTATTTCCAAGCCTTTAGAGTCATGGTTTTCTTGAATTATAGGTTTTCACTTAAAATCTGTGTTCTTTGCATTTGTCTATATGAATTAAGCATTCTCTACTCAAAATGTTATTTCTTGATTTTTTTCCTCCCCTTTTAGTTTTATTTTATGCACTGGGCTTAGCTGTGATCTTTTTCAACTAAGAGTAAAGATATATTATGGAACCAGCTGAAATCTTTTGACCCAGTCCAGAAAAAATAAATTAATATTAACAAGAGCACTTGCCTTAGTTTAGAGAAGCGATGCTGTCCTACAGTAAAATAATCCACAGTAACAAACACAGTATTATTTTTCACTTATAAAAAAGCCTACCCAAGATTGAAGGACAGTCAAGGATAGAGCTCTTCCAACTAGTAACTTAGGGATCAAGGCTGTGTTTAATCTTGTGGTTATGACACTTAAAATCCTTGCCTTATGTGGTCTCCGAGTCCATGGCAGACACAGTTAGAAGGTGATCTTCTAGACCTTAATTGCTTTGCCCATAAGCAATACATCTTCCTTTTCAGAGTATATGGTCCAAACCTAGTCATCAGTGCCTGCTTAACTGCAAGGGAACTAAGAAAACCAGGTAAGCAGTGATTGCCTCTGCCTAGTGTTTTCATAGAGAAAGAGCTGTGTGACTGCTGAGACCCTCTGATAGGAAGGTAACTCAAAGCACTGGGACCCTAACGACTACCTGAGATGGGCCTGTATCCACTGTTCAGAGTTATTCTTGTAATTGGCACATCTGCTTGGAGATATGTATGACTGGCCTCTCATCAAATCAAATTCAGTTTCTACTTCCCTACCCCTACTCCTTGAGGAGTGCTAAGGAAACGGCTCTTCTTTTATGCAGTAGTCAGCCTGTTCCTCTCCTTTAGACAAGACTCATGATGTAGGGGTAGGTGGGGTGGGGCAGTTTTGGTGAGCACCTTCCTTGGCAGCAAGTGATGAGGGAAGTCTTCCAATTGGGCCTCGTTATCTATAAGATTGCATCCTGCTTTGGACCAGGATCTTGAGAATTGTAAAATAGTTTCTTAATTTTGAAACCTTGCTAAGCTTGTTACACCTTATCTATATTCATGTACAGATTAACAGTAAAGTCCTTAAAAATGCAGCATCTGTGCATTTTCTTTAGATGAATACAGGAAGGATAAAGGAAATCTGTATTGAAGTACTGAAGATTGGTCAAGAGGATAGGTTTTTGTGCCAGTCCAGTCTAGGCTTAAACTCTCTCAGCATTACCTATTAGTCATTTGGTCTTGAGTAAGTTAATTAGCTGTGTTTTTTGCAGTAGTTATACATGGGTGTGAGGTTGGACCATTAAGGAGGCTGAACATTGAAGAACTGATGCTTTCAAACTATGGTGCTGGAGAAGACTTTTGAGAATCCGTTAAACTGCATGGAGATCAAAAAAGTCAATTTTAAAGGAAATCGACTCTGAATGTTCATTGGAAGGACTGATGCTCAAGCTGAAGTTCTAATACTTTGGCTACCTGATGTGAAGAGATGACTCACTGGAAAAGACCCAGATGCTGGGGAATACTGAAGGCAGGAAGAGAAGGGGGTGACAGAGGATGAGATGGTTGGATGGCATCACTTACTCAATGGACATGAGTATGAGCAAACTCCAGGAGATAGTGAGGGACAGAGAAGCCTGGTTTGTTACAGTCCATAAGGTCACAAAGAGTCAGACATGACTTAGAGACTGAAAAACAATAAGAAGTTAGCCTCTCAGAATCTCTCTAAAATGGAGGTACAAAAACCTATCTCAGTGGTAGATGTGAAGATGAAACAAGAAAGTGTACATTACCAGTACATATACTTAGCAATGCATTTAGCATTCAGTGAATTGTAGTTATTGATATATTTGTTAATTTAATAACTATAATAGCTATAATACAGAGTAAAAGGGAAGAACTACAGAAACAAAGAAAGGAAAACAAAGAGGAAGTTTAAACCTGAGAGATATTTCTGATTTTATTAGTTGAAAAGTTTACAAGAAGTTTCCTACAAATGTCAATATTTAATTAATATTAAACACAAGCTGGAATCAAGATTGCCAGGAGAAATATCAATAACCTCAGATATGCATGACACGACTGAGCGACTGAACTGAACTGAACAAAAATATAAACTATAGAGCTTGCAATTCCAGAGATTTGAGCCCTCCTCTTTTACTTCTCTCGCTTGACATCTTTCCAATATTTTTTCTTCATCTTACTTTGTTTAATACCAATGTGTACTTTTTGTGTATTTTCTTTTCAATTCATTCTAGAAATGGTGGATTTCCCCATCTCAGTGGAAAAGTCAGAGAGTGTGTCAGAAACACTGGACCAACTATAGAGAAGGTTCAGATATTGAGAATCAACATATAGATTGAAGATGGGAGGATCATTTCTACAGAGGCCACAGGAAGAGAGGAAAAGATACGTGAGATAAATTGGGTAGAACTGGATCAAATGAGCTTTGTACCATAGCAGGGGGTCCAAGGAGATACTATAGGTGATTCTGATACACACTAGAATTTAGGAACCATTGTTATAGATCACAGGTTTTTCACATTCAGTATGCTCCAAACATAATTTATCTCTCCTTCCCCACTTCTGCTAATATACCCAGTTTTACTCTTTTAACTTCCATGTCTCTTTCTTAAAGGTGGCTACTCAAGCCAGAAAATTGTATTTGTCCTCTTCTCCTTACCCACTCCTCATATCAGATCACCAATCACCAATTATCCAATAGCTTTCAAATACAGTTAACCTTTGTACAATGTGTGGGGTTAGGAGCACAGATCCTTCATGCACTCAAAAATCTGGGTTTAACTTATAGTCTGCTATCCATAGCTTGGTTCTGCAACTGCAGACTCAACCAGCGATGGATTATGTAGTACTGTGTTATTTACTAGTAAAAAATGAACCTTGTATCAGTGAATCTGTGCAGTTGAAACCCTGTGTTCAAGGATCAACTGTACATCATCTTCTCTTTCTCCCCATGGACTACCATCAGTTCCGTCTATATTGTTGAAAAGCCTTTTTTTGCTAAACCGGTAATATATGCTAGGCTTTGTGTCAGGCTACTCGTGAAGTCGGCAAACTCATGAGTGCAGGATCAATCCAGGCCATGATGTATTTTTGTGAATAAGATTTTGTTAGAATATAGCCACATTCATTTGTTAACATATTGCCTGGGCCTCTCTTGCACTATGACAGAGTTGACTAGTTGCAAAAGAGACTGGATGCTCCACAAAGTCTAAAATATGTAGTATCTGGCCCCATAGTGAAAAAGTCTGACCACTGTGGTAGGCACTGGGCATTCATGGAGAGAAAGATGGATAGCATATGTGTCCTCATGGAATTTATAGTCCAGCATGACTCTACATGTTTAGGAGAGAAACCTTCAGATCACTCCCTTCCCGGTGGTTCCCTACTGCACAGTGAATCCTAGTTCTAGAAGTGATTCGACATGACTCAGAGCAGCAGTGGGAACACTACTTTTGAGCATATGAGACAATCCATATTAAGATAGTAAACAAATTTCTTCCTGAAAGCCTGATATACACTTCGGGAGTTGCCTAAAGTAATGACTATCAGATTGCATTTTATAGCAGCTACCAAGTGACCTAGAGAGAGAATATTGGTCTAACACTTTTGCCCCCAGGGTCTGTAGAAAAATACATACGCACCACTGGTTTTTCAAGATAAATTTCATGCAAGATCTGAAATGGTTTTGGTTACATGTTCATCTTTCTGCATTGAAAAGTCTTTTCGTCTCTGTAGAGACACTTAAGGAAACGTTTAAAAACCCTCACAGACTCAGGAAAATATATCTGAAATAATTATAGAGCATTTACTTTTCTTTTACTTTTTTCCCCTTTTTAATTGAGTGATACTAAATTAAAAAATCTCTCTTCACCAAAAATGGGAAGTTCAGAAGCCCTTTTCCTATTTCTTCTTGGAGAGAGAAAAAAAAAAAAAAAGTGCAAAAACAGGGGGTCCGGGCCACTGTTGCTGAAAGTTGAGACTCCAACAATTTGAGAGCGGAGCCATTTTTCTTTTCATTTTGCTGTAACCTTATCTGCTTTTACTGCTGCCCCATCATCTCAGGTAAAACACATATCCCATTCTCTTTTCTGCCTACAAAGCCATACTAGAATAATTCCACCTGTTTTGTGGCTGGCACTGATCTCTTTTGGCATGAAAAATGGAAACACTGGGACCATTAACGCGCTGTCTACATTTTCAGCATCTCACTGGGTGCCCTCCTCCAGCTAAGAACTTGTTTCTGTCCAAATGGTGCATTTTCACTTCAGGCAGGGATGTCTTTGGATGGCTGTTTCACAGGTAAAGTCGTTAGGGGGTCTGAGAGACTTCTAATTTCCCCCTCCTCTCCAACTTCTAGCATTCCTCATGAATCAGATCGCTGCCTGCTTGCTACTTGCTCACCTGCACAGCCTGCTTCCCTTATCACCAGCATTACTTTCAATCTTGTTGCAGATCTAGCTGATTAAAAACACTGGTCTTGAGAAAATTCTCTTCCTTGAAAGTCAGTGCTGCAGGAGATTAGGACTATTTATATTGTAAGGCACTCCCTTCAAAGCCTCTGGTGGCTTTACTCTCTTGACTGATGCAAACCTTAACTAATTCTCTTTATCCAGATAATCCACTTGCTTCCAGTATTCATCAAACAGCAAAATGAAAAGCTTTTAAGAAAGAGAATAAATGTGCAGGCTTAAAATCACATAGCTTTTTAGTCTTAATAAAATTGTGAAAAAAAAATTATTAGGAAATCAGATGTCTGAATCTTAGGTCCAATGAAATAACTTAAAAGCCGAGAAAATCCAAGAGACCATACCACATGTATTTTGTACTTTTTGAATTGCTTTAGCAGGTGTGTGGATCACAAACTTTTGATGAGGGAAAAGAACTGTGTTTTTTCTCTCAGATAAGATGAACATAAGGCAACCCACCCACCCCCCATATGAGCCCGGCTTCTTCTCTTTATTTGTGTATAATTCTCCATTGCACGTGATGTTTGATGTTTAAATTGAATTGATTCGATATTTAATGTGCAGTGATCATGCACAAGGTACTAACAAATATACAAATCTACCATGAATGGGAAGAACCTTGTCCTGAGGGAGCTCTGGTATTACAATAAGGACCGACAGAGCTGTTCTGAGCTAGGGCCAGAAAATCAAAACATTCAAAGTCAGGCTTTCCCTTGATTCAATCGCTCCTATGGCACTGGGAAAAAGAAATGTGGTGAGCAGAGGGATATTTTCAAAACAGAGACATCCCGAACTCTGGTTCCAAATTTACAGAACTGACAAATGAACAGATTTCCATGCCTACCTATAAGATATGTGATTTGGAAGTGGTGTAACTCAAGCTTCTTCATGTGACACTTTGTTTTAGGGCTGGCATGTGGGCTGACACTGCAAGATTCTTACTATTGCTTCCAGGATACCACCCAGGAATACCAAGTATCTGCCAAATAGATTTAGAAACTGCTATGAGTGGTTCAGTGGTAAAAAATTTGCCCCCCAATGCAGGAGACACAGGAGATGTGGGTTCGACCCTTGGGCCAGGAAGATCCCATGGAGGAGGAAATGGCCACCCACTCCGGTATTCTTGCCTGGGAAATTCCATGTTCAGAGGAGCCTGGTAGGCTACAGTCTATGGGGTTACAAAGAGTCAGACACAACTGAGCGCACACATACGCACGCACAGCAATTCTTTCATACTTTGAAAAATTCTGTCCAAGAGACAACAAAGCTTCAGTGTTCTTTCTAAATGACAGTGTGCTAGGTTTAGGTATCAAATGACTTAGTATTCACCAATAAAAAGGTCTGATATTTGTGGCAAGACAATGTGAGAAGAAAGGACTATTCAGGGTACAAGCTCTCAGGTCTCCCTCCTAGGTTTCCTCTGTGTGAACAGGCTGCTTCAGACAAGTGAAATAAAATGGTGAGAATCAGTGTAAGAAAGCAAACAGGAGAGCTGTAGCCCACACCTGACTGGCCTGTGTCAAACACAAACTGTCATTTGAAGCTTACTCAATGCAAACAAATGAGCAGACCACAGATCAGTTATGTTCCCTATAAGGTCTGATGCAGATATTTAGGGTTTCTACAGAGTGATCTGGGTGCACACAGGGCTGGTTATTGATGGTTAAAACAGCTGAAATGAGTGTCTGCTTATGTGCCCTGTTATTTGATAGCTCCATAATGAAACAATGAATCTGTTGAGTTGTAAAACCACAAGGGTTGTCTTTATAAGGCTTAGCCTGGGAAAGGCCTCTTACCCAGGGAGAATCCTATTCAAAGCCTGTCAGAGATAGAATCCCTTAGTGAGAACCTTTGGTCCTACAGGTGGGCACAATCCAAAAATACCTGAATAAAGGAGATGGGTGCACTGACTTCTTCTTGGAGAAAAACTTCTTAATCATATCAACAGCAGGAGGATTTTCATCTCTCCTAACTGCATTGTATGATCTTTGTATATGTGTTGGATCCACATCTCATCATCCACTTCTGGGGATAAACAATGCTTGACCTGCCTCCCTTCCCCTACAAAGAGTACAAGGCACTCCCTGATCAAGAATTTTACCTGCTCCAAAAAATAATGGAAAAATCAACGAAAACCTTTTGCCTTGTTTTCAGTGTAGCTAGATAGGTGTCTGGCATTAAGGGGAGATGACTTTGATATGACTCCCAGTTTCATATTTTGAGCACGACTCGCAAGCTGTTTTCTGAGTAACCATGTAAAGTTCTACCTTTATTCTAATTGGAGGCCTTTATGCACATTATGAGGCTTTTAGAAGAATATTTTCCTCCTGAATATGAACTCTACTGAGCTCAAGGATGAGCATTGTTCTCAGAGGACTGGTTACAAAATGGTGTCTCTGCATCTCATGCTGACTTTAGAGAAGACCAGATTCAGGGTGACCAAAGCTAGCTTGGATTGCTGTCAAGAGCTGGGGGTTAGAAAGATCATCTCCCTTATTCATAGTCTCTGATGTTGTTTTAAGCTAAATGACTTGAGGAAATGTCTTCATGGTGGCTATTCTTTGCTGATTCCCTGAAGGGAGGACGTATGCTAGAGGTGAGGAATGAAGAAGCAGGTCTTCAGGGGAGTGAAACAAATGTAGAAATTGAGATATATTCCTATGAGTGGTTGGTTTCATTTGAGATGCTGTTCTCATTGATTTTGGGAACAATCTTATGGTGCAAATAATTATTTCCATATTTAAACACATTTGAGCAGTCTCAGTCAGTTCAGTCACTCAGTCGTGTTTGACTCTTTGCGACCCTGTGAATCATAGCACATCTGGCCTCCTTGTCCATCACCAACTCCCAGAGTTCACCCAAACCCATGTCCATCGAGTTGGTGATGCCATCCAACCATCTTATCCTCTGTCATCCCCTTCTCCTCCTGCCCTCAATTTTTCCCAGCATCAGGGTCTTTTCAGATGAGTCAGCTCTTCGCATCAGGTGGCCAAAATATTGGAGTTTCAGCTTCAACATCAGTCCTTCCAATGAACACCCAGGACTGATCTCCTTTAGGATGGACTGGTTGGATCTCCTTGCAGTCCAAGGGACTCTCAAGAGTCTTCTCCAACACCACAGTTCAAAAGCGTCAATTCTTGGGTGCTCAGTTTTCTTTATAGTCCAACTCTCACATCCATACGTGACCACTGGAAAAACCATAGCCTTGACTAGACGGCCCTTTGTTGACAAAGTAATGTCTCTGCTTTTCAATATGCTGTCTAGGTTGGTCATATCATAGCAAAGTCTGATATAGCTAAAAATCTTGTATTGACTTAATTTTTGGAGAGGCGTAATAATTTTCAAGTCATCCTTCTGATTTTACTTTAAATATCACTTGTATAGGAGAAGCTCTCCTATGCCCAGAGGATGAAATTCTTCAATCATGTCTTACAGACATGATTGTGTTTTTTTCATCCAAAGCATTTGCCACAAATTAAAATATATGTTTGTGATTATATAATTAATCCAGAAGCATGGTCTGATAAATGTAGGCTCCCCAGTACTTAGTGCAATGCTAATACACAATAGAAGTTCATTAGATATTTGTCAAATAAATGATAAATGCCCCAGAGAGGGAGTCAGAGTGGTGGAGAAGAGTTTGAGATGGGAGCAGCAGGACAGATATGTGCCTAACTTTCTCCTTTCCAAATATATTAAAGGAAGGTGATGCCTGATGAAAGAAGGGCAATGCTTGGACACTGAGTAGAAACTTTGAAGTAATTTTCATTCTTCATAAATTTTTAGCATAAGTAAGTGAAATCTGATCTAAAATTAGTACCTTTTTCTGACTGAGAGATCAGGAAATTGAGGATTCTTTTCAGGGTACACTCAACTTATATTCAGATAATAATTCTTGAGGGTAAAAAGACTGTTAGATTTGTAAAACAAAGCTCCAATGTGCCTTAGTCCTTTCATTAACATTTTGCTTTGTTTATTGATTTACAATTTTTAATAACATAACATGCATTATTCTTAAGCATAATAAAATGATTCAAAGGAGATAATACACATGAAATAGAGATATTCTACCAAAATTAGGAATGAAAGCTATTTTAAAATTATTTTGTAATTGAGAATTGTGCTAAGTACCTTGCCCATCCCCAATGCAGAGCTGGTGAGTACACTGAGGAGCCAAATTTTTTCTTATTCAACTACACTTTATCTTTGTATATGTGCCTAGACCCATATTTCAACACAGTTACTGAATAAATGTTTCTTGAAGAAATAAATGAATGTAAGGAATGATACCTAGGTTTTCCTAGAATAAATGAATTTGGGAAAATTTATTTCAATGTTAATGTGTTGAGAAAAAAAGTATTTTACAGCTTGAAATTAACTGTAATATCATGGGTAGTAATATTTTCAGAAATAATGAGGCTGTCATTTGTTACATTGCCTGAAAAATTAGATTGATGTATTTCTTTGAATATAATGGTGCAGGTAAAGAAAAGAAAGAAACAAGAATAGATTCAGGTTTTGTGGCATCTGATATTTATATAATGTGGAGGTCCCTTGGTTAGAAAAATAATTTTAAAAATTACAACTATAAATTTAGGTACAAGTCCTTAGTGGGGTCTGTGAAATAGAGGGACCTGAAGTAAGACCTTCATTAACTTTAGGCCAAATCTGCCTCTGGCACCTAGACCAGAGAGTTATCCACCCTTGTGTCTTTTGGTCATTGCAGAACTAACAATGTTACAGCCTTTGACAGTGGCTTTGCAGGATTTGAAAACTTAAAGACACTATAGAAGTATTTAAATATGTTTTCAGCACAAAATAACAAAGTAAAAATACTTGATCAATTAGTATGACTGAATGATCTCCCTAAGAATACATGGCAAGCTTGATCCAACACTACAGGGATTCACAGGTTGAGTAACAACAGATGCAATCCCATTAGCCCCACTTAAATGACCATTTTATACAGAAGTTAAAGTGGGAATAGAAAAATCCTGCCTGATTTCACACTGTACATGCTGTGATTTAGGTGCCAGCAACTTTTTAGTCACACTCTGGTTTTCTATCTACCTTCTAGGAATGTCCGTTTTTATTCTCCATCTAAATGGCCATCTCTATTGGCTTGCACAATGCAAAGAGACTAGAATCTTTCTGCTATGCTCATATCTTCCAACCTTTAAAAATAAATTGAGAATAAGGCTCTTAAATACTGAAAGATGCAGCCTCCTTCTGTTGAGATAACAGGGTTGAGCTGGTGGCCCGGAAGGTACTTGCAAGCATGGGCAGCTGTTAGTTGAACTAATAAGGTCATCAGAAAGCAGTGAGCTCAATAAACTATGCCCTTTTATTTTTATTTTTTTAGTTTCCATAATTTTGATCCCATGTGATCAATGAAGGATGGTATGCTCATTCTACCATAAAGGAAATTATGAGCACTTTATTTTTAACTAAAATGTAAACCCAAAACACCTGTGATTTTTTTGTTTTTTTTTGGTGCTGGTTATATGTAGCTCTGTTAAATGTCAGAGAATGTTACAATGCAGAATAAAAACAATGCTGAATACCAGTTCACTGCCTCTCCTTTTGCTATTAAGAAATAGCAAGTATTTCCACTTCTGACAAAGTTACTTATATGAAATCACATTCTTTTTTTATCCCAATAATAAAAGAAAGTTGGTGGGCCTAAAACTATTGTAGTTGATATGGACATTAAACTGCTAAAAAGATATTAAAGTTCACATACTTCTACACCATGTAGAAAGACCAAGACACTCAAAATAAATAGCGATGTAACATCAGACAAATAGAAAAAATGGAATCTATCTAAGCTAATGCACACCTTGGAAAAAGTAAATGGACCTATGTACAAATACAGTTTTGGGGCTTCCCTGGTAACTCAGCTGATAAAGAATCTGCCTGCAATGCAGGAGATTCAGGTTTGATCTCTGGGTTGGGAAGATCCTGTGGAGAAGGGAAAGGCTACCCACTCCAGTATTCTTGCCTGGAGAATCCTCATGGACAGAGGAGCCTGGCGGGCTACAGTCCATGGGGTTGCAAGAGTTGGACACGATTGAGAGACTAAGCACAGTGCAGTTATAGGTTGATGTAGCCATTTTGTTTAAAAGGCAGGATCAGGGAGGGAACTATGAAAACTGCTTAAGGAATGATTATGTCTAGTAAAAGACGCATAAAGCAGGCAAGAAGAAAAGGAAATTTTTTTCTGTGTATCTATACATAGGAAGCAAATATATTTAGCCATAGCAGAGTTAAGTGCCCATCAGGCATGATAAAGTATTATGGTGTTGATGCCTTTGATGCAACAATAGACATTTTCTGGGAGAGGTATTCGATAGTAAATACTTTGAGCAGGTCTAGAAAAGAAGCTAGACTGCTAAAGTCATTTTCATTGATGTTATTTGCATACACCAATAAGATTACACCTACACACACACGCACACACACACACACACACACTTTCCTTCTGTGTTTCTTTGTGCCCAAATAAAAATGTCTGGCTTTCTCTGAATAACAATCTTGAAACAGATTTTAAAAATACCACAATGTAATCAATATATTTACTGATGCATTTCTAATATGGTTGGTCAAATGCAGACTGAAATTTAGCCCAGAGCAGAATGACAAAATGGCCATAATTACTTTCAAGACAATTATAAGACTGAAGAAATCAAGCAGTTATAGAATCTATGCTCTAAAATTTTCTTTTTCTTTTAGTAAAAAGAACTAACAAAACCAAACTATTCAGCTCATACCAAATCTGATTCATTTGATTCCTGGTAAGTTCAGACCCTGTGGCTGCTATTTCAAGCCTCATTTCTTTTTGACCTCAAATAATAAAGTTGAAGTCAGCCAGTTTCCATTCAGCCTTGTTGCATTGTTTGCCAGTTTATAAGGCTATATGTTTGCATCAAAAATGTTATAGGAGGAAAACCACAAAGAAATCACAAATCTGGGCAATTTTCCCTGTTTTACACAGATTTCAAAATTGTTACAAAACTTGCCAACACTGTACATACTTGATAGCGGAAAATAACCCAGACACTGAAAATCCCTGTTGCTTTTTTGTCACTCCTTATAACAAGAAACTGCTGTATGCCACAACTGGTTCCTCCCTCCCCTCTCTTCCCTCCCTCCCTTCCCCTCTTTATCTTTTTTTAATTTTTAAATTTCCTTCCTTCTCTGCCTTTTTCTCCCTCCCTTCTCTTTATCCATCTGGCACCTCTTCTAGTTCTTTCTGTGTGCCAGGCTCTCTTAAGCTTCTCACTGTCTAACAGGAAAAGACACCTCCCCCTAAAGAAAAGCTGAAGTGTAAAATACTTTAGCCTGGGTTTCAGCAGTGTGGCAGCAATTATTACTAGAACCGACTTCTTACTTAGACAGACTGGGCAACTCCTAAGCAGAAGATGTCACAAAGCCCTGCTTCACTTTAGATTCCACAATCAAGCTGCCTGTCACGAGAAGTGCCATACTGTCAGAGGAGGGGAGATGCATCTACATTCGAGCCATTCCTGTGAGCCATTACGCCTCGGCTCAGGAATCACCTTCTGTGGAGCATTTTTCTTATTTGCTCTCCTGCTCCATCATCATTCTGGTTTAGTCTGATTCTCCTTCTCCCCATAGCATCTGTGCTTACCTCTAACTTGGCATTCCCCTCAGCGTAGCAGTCGTCTGATAAGAGAGAGATCTCCCTTTCAGATGATGCAGGCTTTCAGGCCACGGACTTTGCCTTTCATTTCAGTACCCAACACCTAACCAAATATTGGCACACAGTAACTGCTCAAGAAATACTCGGTGAGGAAATCCATTAGAAACTATATTCTCCAGTTGAGAATCACTGACAAAATCATTCAATGAATATTATAGGGCATGCACTATATTCTAAGCATTTGGTACAGCGATATAGCAGATCCATTTCTTCTAGAACTATACTCCAAGAGAGGACACAAGTAACAAAGAAAAGACAAATACATTGTGAAAACAACAATGAAAAAATAAAGGGAATAATCAAAGACTGATGGGGGAAGGTTGTTTTAGATTATGAAGCCTCTTAAGAGGTGACATTTGAGTTGAGACTTGAAGAATGAGATGGAGTTAGTCAAGTGAATAGATAGGAGAAAATGGTCCAGGCAGAAGAGACAGTTAGTATAATGATAAATAAGATCTTGAAAGATATCTTTCAGGCAGAGAAAGTTATTTCTGGCAGGCATAGAAAGGAGGCTGCTTTGCCTGAAGCGCTGTGAATTAGGGAAGAACAGTGAGAGAAGAGATTTATGGGCAGTGCCAGATTATATAGGACTTTTAAACCAAAGCTAGGAGTTGGGATTTATTCTGTAAGCAAGGGGAGGACTTTGGAAGGTTTTAAGCAGGAGAGCAGTATAAGCCAATACTTTATTTATTTTATATAGATACTGTCTTCATCAGTGATGTAGAAAATGGATGGAGGGTAACAAGAGAGGAATCAGGAAAAACAACTAGGAATAGGATTTGAATAATTTAATAACTTCTATAGCCTTTGACACATATCAGAAAAGTCACCACACAATCAGGACAGACACTGGCTCATAGGACATGATACATGAATGGAAGCAAGATAGATGGCTAATGTTGTAACATGCAGTGAAAGAAAACGGTAGCATGAACTAAGTGGATAAAGATGAAGAGAAGCAAACTGACACTAAAGATATTTGTAAGGTATTACTGAAAGCACGCAGAGATAGAATGGATATAAAGGATCCTTGGACAAGGGAGGGATCTTTGGTCAATAAAACTGAAAGGTTTCACTTGAGCAATCAAATGCATGGATAGATATTTCATTAAAATGAAGAATAGTCAAATTTGTCTGTTTTGGAACTGAGAAATTTAGATCTCTTTATGCCATTTCAAATGAATAGGTCAAATAAATAACAAGGCTTTCACATTTGAGCTGAGGGTAGTGGCCAAGGCTGGAGACATACATTTAAGAGTCATCAGAATTTATTCAAGCTTCTGGATGAGGCCATTTCAGGAGACAGCAAAGGAAAGAAGCTCAGAGAAAATAAACCAATGAGGATAAGTAGAGAGAATGCCTTGGGGCAGGAATTTAGCACCCTGGTTAAACTTCATTTATTTCCTAACTTTGTCAGAATTTGGTCTGGTCAGAATATCTGGTTAACAAAGTACCCGAAGCTCTCCATTCACCTTGGCACCTTCCAAATTGGATGCTAATTTTATTGCAAATTGAAGAATATATACATAAACTCATCAATATACCACATGTCTGGAATATGTGGGTATGACAAAGGTTTTATATTTGTTTATTTAACCCTGCTGCTGCTGCTAAGTCACTTCAGTCGTGTCCAACTGTGTGTGACCCCATAGACGGTAGCCCACCAGGCTCCCCTGTCCCTGGGATTCTCCAGGCAAGAACACTGGAATGGGTCTCCATTTCCTTCTCCAATATTTAATCCTAGATATTTGTATTTTAAGTACAAAATAGATGCAGGATCATCGGCTTAAAGCATGTATTTGACCATGATGCTTTGGCCATCTCACTCTTTCATGAAACTCACAAATGAAGACCATTGTTAACAGGTCCTTCTGGACATGAGAAAGTGAAAGTGAAAGTTGCTCAGTCGTGTCCAACTCATTGTGACCACATGGACTATACAATACAGTCCATGGAATTTTGCAGGCCAGAATACTGAAGTGGGTAGCCATTCCCTTCTCCAGGGGATCTTCCCAACCCAGGAATAGAATCCAGGTCTCCCACATTGCAGGCAGATTCTTTACCAGCTGAGTCACCAGCGAAGCCCTCTGAATAAGAGATATATTTATAATTCAAAATATTTCAACTAATTAGCCTCCTTATTACCTTCACAATCTATACATCCACGGACAGAGAACTAAACATACATGGACAAACATCCATATGCTAATTGTCAGTAAACAGATGATTTGTGGTTCTAATTCAGAATTACATGTCAAAAACCTACATCCTAATGCACATTTTAAAAAACACACACGTATACTATCATTTAGAAACGAATCGCCAATCTAGGTTTGATACAGGATACAGGATGCTTGGGGCTGATGCACTAGGATGCCCCCAGAGAGATGATATGGGGAGAAAGGTGGGAGAGGGGTTCATGACTGGGAACTCATGTACACCCATGGAGGATTCATGTCAATGCATGGCAAAACCAATACAGTATTGTAAAGTAAGATAAAAATAAATAAATAAATAAAAACACATTCAATTACATACACATGTTAATAGCATCATGGCTCATTATGTTACTTATTTTAATGTAAAATGATGAGATCATTTGTAAATCCTAGCATGTTCAGGAGTCAAAATGAACAGATCTTGGATTTCTGAGTATTATATATATATATATATGTGTATATATATATATATACACACACACATACACACATATATATCTGCTTCTTAAAACATACATACTTTTTCTGAATATTAAATAATTTTTTTGACTATTAAGGTTATAATGCATAGGATGTGACTGATGCCCACCAAATGATTTCAAGAACTTAGTATAATTAGATACAAAGGCGTTTGGGCTTCCTATAAAGAAAAGACTAAATTGAACCAGTAGCTATGTTCCTGTGGGTCACTCTGAACTATCAGAACAGAGAAGTTAGCAAGAATCACATCTTCAGGACAGCAGTATTTTTCATTGTGGTCTGAAAACAACTTAAAAATTATGACTCTTAAAAAATGCTAAAGGCAACATCATTTCTATAATTCCAAATGGTATTAAGGAAGTCACACTAAATGGATACTTAGCAACAAGCCATAAGAGTCTACTTGGGAAATTTTAGAAGAGTTTTATTTAATGTCTCAATGCATGTCCATATCAACCACATTCAGGGAGGTTACCACTCTTACAAATAGTCCTAACACAAGACTTTACTTAACCATTATGTAAATATTCAATTCTTGAAACTTAATTTTCTTCTTCTTCTCTTGTTACATATTTAATTAATTTCTTAGTTATTATCCCCAGCCCTTACTCCTCCAACAGAACTATGGAAAATGGCAGGGCTTTCAGCCCTGAAAACTGGTATTTCTTTCAATTGCTGATAGAATTTTAAAATTTTATGTATCACTGTAGGTAATATTCCATCTTCAAAAGGTAACTGCAATGCCCCAACAGAGGTAGGAGAGATCACATATCTAACAAATACTCTCTCTGAAGATCAGTTATTTGATTTAGTAGTTATTTGGCCTCATTCTACTCCCTTCTACTATGTAACTGAGAGGTGCTATTTTACTCCATTCTACATTCATAGTAAGATTACATTTATTTGTCCAATCAGCATATATTTATTAAGGATTTCAGTTCAGTTCAGTTCAGTCACTCAGTCGTGTCCGACTCTGCGAGCCCATGAATCGCAGCACGCCAGGCCTCCCTGTCCATCACCAACTCCCGGAGTTCACTCAGACTCACGTCCATTGAGTCCGTGATGCCATCCAGCCATCTCATCCTCGGTCGTCCCCTTCTCCTCCTGCCCCCAATCCCTCCCAGCATCACAGTCTTTTCCAATGAGTCAACTCTTCACATGAGGTGGCCAAAGTACTGGCGTCTCAGCTTCAGCATCATTCCCTACAAAGAAATCCCAGGGCCGATCTCCTTTAGAATGGACTGGTTGGATCTCCTTGCAGTCCAAGGGACTCTCAAGAGTCTTCTCCAACACCACAGTTCAAAAGCATCAGTTCTTCTGCCAGGCCTCCCTGTCCATCACCAACTCCCGGAGTTCACTCAGACTCACGTCCATTGAGTCCGTGATGCCATCCAGCCATCTCATCCTCGGTCGTCCCCTTCTCCTCCTGCCCCCAATCCCTCCCAGCATCACAGTCTTTTCCAATGAGTCAACTCTTCACATGAGGTGGCCAAAGTACTGGCGTCTCAGCTTCAGCATCATTCCCTACAAAGAAATCCCAGGGCCGATCTCCTTTAGAATGGACTGGTTGGATCTCCTTGCAGTCCAAGGGACTCTCAAGAGTCTTCTCCAACACCACAGTTCAAAAGCATCAGTTCTTCGGCGCTCAGCCTTCTTCACAGTCCAACTCTCACATCCATACATGACCACAGGAAAAACCATAGCCTTGACAAGACGGACCTTAGTCGGCAAATGTCTCTGCTTTTGAATATGCTATCTAGGTTGGTCATAACTTTTCTTCCAAGGAGTATTAAGTATCTACTTAAAGGAATATTACAGAGTGTATAAGAGTATAGATTCCTAGTCTAGAATATTAGCTCTGCCACTTAACCAGTTTAACTCTGGGCAAGTTACATAAGCTTTTGCTGCTTCAGTTTATTTATTTGTAAATAAGTATAATAATAGCAATTGAGGATAAGTATTATTTAAGATACATTAAGCATAAGTACATAATACTTAAGATACATTAAGTATTATTTAAGATACATAAAAGAATTTCTGACATATTAGGCTCTTAATGTATATTGCTATCATTTTAATTGGTATTATTCAAGTGTGCTTATCTATCTTATATTAAGGGCTAGGGACACATTTCTAAAAAAAGACAACCCTGCACTGAAAATATTTTCATTCTGGATGGGAAATGAATGAATGATACCTATTTTCAAAATAATGTGTATTTTTGTAGGAGCAAGTCCACATCTTGGAATATTTACTCTAAAACAGAAAAGTGGTTTAATGATGAAAGCTAACAGGAAATGATTAATAACAAAAAGCAGCATTTACTTCTCATCTGTTTATAATTAAACATCAAATTTTTGATAAAAATTAAAGTTTCTTGAGATAATTTTCACTGGAATTCCAAGAAATCATGTGAATGGAATCATTTCAACTCTTTAAAAGTTCCATCTTTCTGTTTCAGGGTTTTGCTAATTTAATGATCTGTACTTAAAGCAAAATAGGTGTCATGTATTCCTTGTGGAGACAAAGTATTCTAATAAATCCCAGAGAAATCATTATTTAGAAAACAAAGTAGGGATACTGCATATAAAGCTCTTATGGAGTCTCAATCATCTATTTATTATTCTCTTATTCAAACTTACCCTAAAGTGAAGGGTAAACTTTTTAAGGAATATATATACACACACACACACACACACACACACATATATTCTCCCCCTCTCCCTCTGTGTATACACACACACACATACACACACACACACGTTTGTAGAATTATTTGTTTCTACATGTCTTTTCTATTGGCCACACTGTATTGTGATTACCTGAGTGTCTCGTATTAAAAACAAGTGAAACGAAATATTAGGTTGCTGACAAAGGATTAGTCATTTCACTGAGCTGGCCCCACAGGTGCCAGTTTTATGATGATAGAGTTATACTCCACCTTATGCATCAGGAATAAGCTATGAAATTGCATATAAATCAAATATCCATTTAAAAATAGCATTTAAAATAGTCTCTATGATGAATACTACATTCTTACTTCATTTATCTTTGAAAATTTGAATTTTGTAACTTGGATTTTTTTTTAATGCAAGATAAATCTTTTACCTAAAAACAAATACAGTGGTTTTCTAGAATGGAAGAGAAATCTGAAGAAGAGTGGGGAGGGAAAAAGGAAATAGAAAGTCTGAGTTAATAAATAAAATAAGCTGCGGCAATAAAAACTGATACTTAGGGAAAAGCCTACATATATGGACATTTTTAATGCCTTATTTCTTTCTCATTTGTCTGTGCTATTTACATTTGGATACAATTTAAATTTTATTTTAATTATTTTTTTCTTTTAGATTTTCTTTCTTCTGAAAGAACAAAAATATCTTTTTGAAGAAAGCTTATTCAGTAGTTATCCTGTTTCTGCAAATAACTGTCTGTTTATACAATCAATATGTACAATTGTGTACCATAAAAATGTGTATCAGGGAATCAGCAAATAGATATGTCAGAAATATTGCTTATAAATAGATATGTTCAAACACTAAAAGCACATGGAACACACCATAGAAGTGTGTCACTAGCATTATCTATATATATGTGTGTGTGTATACATATATATATATACATTCATTAATCGCCACTTGTATTTTGCTTATAGAGAAATATATATTGTTTTTGAAATTAACCAAAATATCAATATATGCCCCAAATGTTTCTTCATAGACAAATTCTTTATAATGTAAATATCACATATAAATAGCCAACATAAACATCTGCCGGGAAAGATAAATGATTTAACTGTCAATGGCATTGAAACGTGTATACTATCATGTAAGAATGAAGCACAAGCCTATGTTCGATACAGGATACAGGATGCTTGGGGCTGGTGCACGGGGATGATCCAGAGAGATGATATGGAGTGGCAGGTGGGAGGGGGATTCAGGATTGGGAGCTAATATACACCCATGGTGGATTCATGTCAAAGTATGGCAAAACCAATACGGTATTGTAAAGTAAAATAAAGTAAAAAAAAAAAAAAAAAAAAAAGAATTAGGTAGGGTGGGGGAGGTGTATAGGTAGTGGTTCATGCAATAAAATGTGTTTCTCCCTATGACACCAAAAATGTTAAAAGCAGAACCAAGTTATCAGTGAGATAAAGGCTTTGTGAGTTTTGTTTTAATTAAATGGAAAGGCAGCTGTACAGTTTCTCTCATTTGAACAGGACTTGTTTAGTCTACTGAGCTTAAGAAAGGGCCAATTATTATGAAAGTTGTGAATTTTCCTAAATCCTTCATGATCTCGGTAAAGTCCATTTGTACCATCTGCAAGTATGCAGGTTACTACTATATAAAGTATGAATAACAACAATAATTTGTATAACATTTCATGCTTTCATAGCTGTTCAGAAAACATTAAACTGGATGAGGCATGGGTCAGACTCAAGCTTACAGACAAGGCAGCTGGATAGAAGTATCTTTATTTCATAGAAATCATGATACTTTCTTTGGAGACATAGTATTCTCATTCTATTAATGAAAATAAACAACATCTAAGATGAAGTCAGTCTCTTTTCCAGTTTAATTAAAGGGATGTTTGATTTTAATGCTTCATTGAATTTACTTTGTCCCTAACCAAATATGCAATCATAATTAAATGAACTGTAGGCAATGTTGCAGATTCCAAATCCTCTCCTTTCCATGCTTCAGGGAATGAATGTGCTATAGAATATTTGTGTGAAAACATATAAGACTAAATAAACACTTCTCTTCACCAAAAGGTGATGTATTATTAAAAATATGATACAAAAAATGAGAATTCAGTGAAGGTGAGAATACATTGCATATACAATATAAATTTAATTATATTTATTCTTCATATCAAATAAAGCCTGATATATGAAATAAAAGACATTAGCTTTTACTTTGCTTTTAGTTTTGTTTTTAAGGTACTTTAAGAGTAGTGATTTCAACAAAAGATATTTTATTAATTAATTTTGCTCCTGGTCCATTTCATATCATGCTATCAAGTTAATTTTAGAAGCATTAAAGGGATGCTTTGTCTAGTGATGCCTGTGTGGCTGATCAGAACATGTGGGAAAGATGTATGAAGTACAGATTCCCATTCTAGAATCACCAGAAGAGAATTTCATGGAGGTATGACTGAGGAACTGGATGGCAGATATGTGGGTGGGGATAGAATCTGAATATTTGACAACTTCTCCCTAGGGTATTATGATAATATTCCAGACTTGGAAAGTTTTTTTCACATGTATTTCACTAACAACCTCCTCCCCAGAGACATTTATTTTGCATAACATGGAGCCATTTAACTATTAATCAATGAGATGTTCAAATGAATGACATTGATCTAGTGTTAATTTAATATATAGTGATCAATTCATTCCAAGGAAGTAAGAATTAGAGTGTATGTACTAAAAGGAAAACAAATGGAATTTCACAAAATATTTCACAAACAAAAAAAGAGTAGTGTGTGTGATGATAAGCTTTTAAAATCCAGAGTTACTATAAGAAAGCTCATTTTGAAGACACAGATATATAAGTACTTAAGGTGTGAGTACTGGGTTAAAATCACTGTTGGATACATAGGTATCTGAGAATCATTTTGTCACTGTACAATAGTGGTCATATACAGTCACGGTATTTGTAATATATAGCATAAATTTTTTTTTTTTCTTATTATACACCCATGGACGGAGGAGCCTGGTAGGCTACGGTTCATAGTTTCTTGAAAAGTCAGACAAGACTGAGCGACTTCCCTTTCACTTTTCACTTTCGTGCATTGGAGAAGGAAATGGCAACCCACTCCAGTGTTCTTGCCTGGAGAATCCCAGGGATGGGGGAGCCTGGCGGGCTGCCGTCTATGGTGTCGCACAGAGTCGGACACGACTGAAGCGACTTAGCAGCAGCAGCAGGGCTTTAAGGCGTAGGGGGTAAGCTGCCCGTGCAGAATGAAGATGGGCCCTACTTCTTCCTCCTGAGGATGTTAACGCAAGCCCAGTAAATTCAAACCACAACAATGATGAAAAGGATGAGGCAGAGTATAGTTCAGGTGAAAAGGAGATTTCAGGTTAAAACAGAACTTCCATGAATATTGTCAAAGCCCCACTTTTGTGCCCAAATCTTACTAGTTCTTCAGTTTTAATGGCAACTACCACTTTCTTTCTTTTTTTTAATATAGATAGCCATTTTCTACCCCAAAGGTATATAATATTCCCCTATATTTTCTAATATACCTTTATAATTTTTTGTGTTTTTATTTTTTAATTTTACTTTATTTTACTTTACAATACTGTATTGGTTTTGCCATACATACATCAACATGAATCCGCCACTTTCAATAGTCTGTATAGAGTCATTTTGATTCCTCCCTCTCTTCATTTCGGTCAGTCAATCTATTAGCAATTCTGTTGACTTTACCTTCAAAACATAACCCCACTACCCCTCACACCTCCATGGCTATAATCTTGGCCCAAGCTAACCACCACTGCTCACTTGGAATATTACAACAATCTGCATATAGGCCTCTCTGATGTTGACCTAGCCAAAGATAGATATAACTGGACCCTGTATCCTTTCCATGTAAGTCCAGTGATTTCCCAATTACCGAGAGTAAAGGCTTAGACATTTGGAATGTCTCACAAAGCCCTACAACAATCCTACATCCCTTCTCCCCATAGTGCTCCCGGCTTCCTTCTGGACACTTCGTTTTTATTCCTATCACTGTTTATCATCTACCTTGCTTTATCTTTTACTTACTTATTTCATTATGTTTTGGTTCCTCACAACAGACTACAAGCTGCATGCAATCAGGAATTTTTATATATAGGATATTTTGGGTGTGGATGTGTGACTGTATTTACTCTACCCCTCGATGGCAGTGATGGCACTCACAGAAGCCTTATCATGCTTCACTTCGGGTATTATTTTAATTTGATATAAAATGTCTACATTAACCAGACTGTAAATCCCTTGAGGTTATGGGTGTCACAGCTGGAACTACAACTACAACTAAGTTGAGAGAAATGCAGTGCTTTCCCCCCATTCTCAGGAGAGCTAAGAAGGGGATTTCATGCCTATCTACTCTGCTTTTACACTTTTGACTCAGATTTTACACTTCTTCACATTATCCCTCTAGCACCTAGTACAATGCTTTGCACATAGTAGAAAAGTCGTTAACTATTTCTTGATTTATCTTATATCTTGATTAACCATGTAATCTTCTTGTTCAGAGAAACATGACATCCTTAGTTTTGGATTGAATTGTTTGAGTGAAACAGCCAAAATCAATGTGCATATACACAGTGTCCAGAGACATTGAAGATGACTGGATCATTTTCTCTGCTACGGCTGCCACCATGAGATCTTCACGCTGCTGTCAACTAATTCTTATTGCAAGAGACAGTATGAAAGTGAAAGAAAAAAATCTCCCAAAGCTTTATTTCTCTGCTACATGCCCAGAGGGATGCAAAACATAATAAAGGACACTGAAAAGGGAAACAATTGAGTTTGAAACTAATTACCAAGGAAGTGCTGACATTAATTCAACACTGAACTCATTTTATGCAGAATTCTTTGGATCAAAATATTATAAGCATATGTCATATGTTAGAAATTTGGTTACTAATGACAAGTTATAAGAAATTATTTTGTTAACTAATTTTTAAAAGTTTAACGGTAGATTGTTAATTGTACCTGGTCATAATTAGAAATATTCAGGTTGAAAAAAAAAAACTTTTCTCTATATGTCAGGCTGTATATTGTCACCCTGTTTATTTAACTTATATGCAGAGTACATCATGAGAAACGCTGGGCTGGAAGAAACACAAGCTGGAATTAAGATTGCTGGGAGAAATATCAATAACCTCAGATATGCAGATGACACCACCCTTATGGCAGAAAGTGAAGAGGAGCTAAAAAGCCTCTTGATGAAAGTAAAAGAGGAGAGTGAAAAAGTTGGCTTAAAGCTCAACATTCAGAAAACGAAGATCATGGCATCTGGTCCCATCACTCCATGGGAAATAGATGGAGAAACAGTGGAAACAGTGTCAGACTTTATTTTTTTGGGCTCCAAAATCACTGCAGATGGTGATTGCAGCCATGAAATTAAAAGATGTTTACTCCTTAGAAGAAAAAGTTATGACCAACCTAGATAGCATATTCAAAAGCAGAGACATTACTTTGCTGACTAAGGTCCGTCTCGTCAAGGCTATGGTTTTGCCTGTGGTCATGTATGGATGTGAGAGTTGGACTGTGAAGAAGGCTGAGTGCCGAAGAATTGATGCGTTTGAACTGTGGTGTTGGAGAAGACTCCTGAGAGTCCCTTGGACTGCAAGGAGATCCAACCAGTCCATTCTAAAGGAGATCAGCCCTGGGATTTCTTTGGAAGGAATGATGCTGAGGCTGAAACTCCAGTACTTTGGCCATCTCATGAGAAGAGTTGACTCATTGGAAAAGACTTTGATGCTGGGAGGGACTGGGGGCAGGATGAGAAGGGCACGACCGAGGATGCGATGGCTGGATGGCATCACTGACTCGATGGACGTGAATCTGAGTGAACTCTGGGAGTTGGTGATGGACAGGGAGGCCTAGCGTGCTGTGATTCATGGGGTCGCAAAGAGTTGGACACAACTGAGCGACTGAACTGAACTGATTTTTCCTCTTATTATCCAGTAGTTGATTAGGTATTTTGGAATAAGTTCATTAGTTTAAGACACATTTCAAAGTGTAAAGTAGTAAAAGTGTAAAATTTTTGAAATTCAATTTTTAAAAATAAGAAATTGTCTTATATGTGGTCATTATGTACATGCATACATATGTGTGCAATCACACATACTCATACACACACCCAGATCCTTATACAAAGTATTTTGAGAGAACAAGGTATTTCTTTTGTTAATGAAACATTTCTATTAATATCAATATCATAAGGTCCATGTCCATAGAATTCTTCAGGCAATGATACTGGAGTGGGTTGCCATTCCCTTCCCTTTTCCAGGGAATCTTCCTGACTCAGGGACCAAAACCCATGTCTCCTGAATTACAAGCAGATTCTTTGCCATCTGAACCACCAGGAAAGCCCCAATACCATAAAGTAGTGTGATATTCAAAGTTAAATTTTCTGCTTTTGCGACCTCATCAAATATTGAATAGAGAGTAATTCATTGTGGCAAGGAGCTTATGTTCATATTAAGGAGAAACAAATGGCAAGCATCAGGGTCTCAAGTATTTTATTTCCACCTTGATGTTTAAGTCTCTATTTAACAACTACTTTTAATCAAGGTAGTTTTTAGATTAAAGTCATCTAAATACTCTAAGATAGTAGCATTCTATGTGACACTTTTCTCTTGATTATTACATATACAATTTAATAAAATTATAGTTTCATAGAATAAAACATGCTTTAAAATCATTATCTGAATTTCTCCTTTGTGTACATGTGATTGAGGGTGAGGAAAACTCAATTAACAGAATATAACCAATATTAGGCTTTAAGGATGGAAAGATTAAAAGGAAAAAGACTAGCAAATCTAATAATAATATATGAAATCAAGAGTGATTAACTGTTCTTAATTCTCCTTTGGCAAAGCAAATATTCTGGGTTAAAATCTTGCAATTTTAGTTAGCCACTTACAGTGCTTCCATTTAACTGTCTAAGACTTTCAAATAAGAGCCAGTAGGCTAAATGTATATATTTGGCCCTGCAAAAAACTTTTTTGAAAAAAAAAACTGACCAAAAATCAATCATTATGGTTCTTGCTGATATGGTGAGATTAATACAAATGTAAAGAGAGAATGTAATTGTGGAATAATTTTGAAAGTAAACTAAATGACATATCAGTATGAGTGGAATATTCCCAATTTGTGAAATGCCCCATCTGAGATCACTTTTAAGGTTTGTCACTTGCTAAGGGATTTATCCTCTTTTTGGCTCACTCAGATATAAACTAGATCTCTAATGGCAGTACAGGGAGAGGCAGGTGGTATTTTTTTCTTGTTTATTGTTTAGTCATTAAGTATAAAGCATCAGCTTTTTCAACAAACAATTTCAAAAGCCCAATAACATGATTTCACTTGCTCAAAATGTAATTTATTGCTAATGGAATCACAGAAAAATGTTTGCACGATTTATGGAATGCAGAGTCAAATAAGTAAGGCAAATTGCTATTGAAGAGGAATTATTGATTCTCCTGGTACAATAGGTGCATTTCAGCTTTGATATATGGAATTTTATTCCTATTGTAGCAGTAATTTATATTTTAGCCTCTAGTTTTCTGTGTCAACTTTGTTGGCCTATGTTGTTTTAAACCAAGTTTGACAATTGTGCTTGTACTTCCCATTCTCTTGCTCTCTTTTGAAGGCTTTATTGACCAGATGCTATCAAATCTGGCTCAAGAAGTTAAAGATCTACCAATAACTTGCTTGGAAAACTTTTGCAAAAAATATTTTTCTTGTCTTTATATTTCTTGCTGAACATATAGGAGATTGGCCAAATTAATATATAGTTTTTTCTTCTCCCTAATGTCTCTGAGGTTATGAAACCACTATTTTTAACTCTCTACAGAATAACTACAGGAGCATAACAAAATCTGTAGATGACTTTCTTCATAAATGTTATGGCCAAGGACTCGGGTTGTTTTTCCAATGAGGTTAGCTGATTTACTATAAGTATTAAACAAAAAATGTTAAGCAAATCAGAATTAATATTTCCTTTTCTGTAATCTTACAATTACTATGCTTCTGTTAAAAGTGTTTGTCAGTTGTGTATTATAGTCGGATTCCTGGTGCAAAAATCTATTTCACAAGATTGAAAAATTTATGAAGTTCCGGGGAATTAAGGAATTCTTTATTCCATTATATCTGGCCCCAATTCTGGTTTAAATAATACCATCTTCCATTTATTGAGCATCACTCTTTGTATATAATATCTTGACTTTCCCTAGGAAGAATAGGGAGAGCTATTCATAAAATAGCTCTTATTATCTTATTGTGCAGTGGAGAAAACAGACTCAGAGATATTTATTCATGTAATGAGAACAACACACCTAGCAAGGGGGAGAGTTGGCTATTATTCATCTGTCTGATGCTAAAGCTCAAGACCCTTCTGCTATATTAGGCTTTGATTTTTCAATGCAAATCAATTATACCAGTTGAATGAATTGCAACACCCCCTTTTTTTTTCTTCTGGAAACACTGTGTACCTAAAAACTTTTTATCTTCTGGAAAAATGCATACCTAAAATGTAAATTATTTTATCTGAAAACTATAAAAAAGAAATATGCAAGATCAATTAAATCATCCAGGTTGAGCCTCAGCTTTATTATCTCAAAGATGGGGATGGCACAGAAAATGGGTTTAAAGTTAAATAAGTGCAACCATGTGACATGAAATGTTCTCAATGACTATTAGATAAAGTTACTATCATCGTCACCATCATCATTCTTCAGCACATTTGTACACGAAGCAGAAATTCATCCTGAAGTAGGGGAAGTTCCTATTTTTAGGATGGCTCTACTGGAAATTCATAAATATCAAATATATTTCTTTTTAACTGCTTTTAAAGATGACTTGTGACAGTTTCCCATACGTTTTACTTTTAATAAATGCCAACTATTTTCAAAATAAAATTGCCCTAATATTAGAGTGTATTCATTGTGCTAAGGGAATGAACACATGGGATCTGTGTTTATGTGGGAAGGAAAGATGAAAATCCAAAGATTTAAAGGTAGTCCTCACTCTGCATTTTACCAGCTGAGAATCTTGGGGAACAAGTTTATTTTATACATTTTAATAGAGAACTAGCATTTTAATATAGAACTATATTAAACAGTCTATATTTTAATAGACAACTATTAATATCTGGCAATAATAATCACTGCTAAATATTTGTCATGAAAGTGACAAATCACTCAAAGTCACTCAGTCATGTCCAAATCGTTGTGACTGCATGGACTGTAGAGCCCATGGAATTCTCCAGACCAGAATTCTAGAGTGGGTAGACTTTCCCTTCTCCAGTGGATCGTCCTAACCCAGGGATCAAACCCAGGTCTCCCACATTGCACGTGGATTCTTAACAGCTAAGCCACCAGGGAAGCCCAAGAATACTAGACCGGGTAGCCTATTCCTTTTCCAGCATATCTTCCTGACCTAGGAATCAAACCAGGGTCTCCCACGTTGCAGGTGGATTCTTTACCAGCGGTTTAATATAATGTTACCATAGGCTGAAGTGATAGTTCTTACATATTCAATATAGTACTCGGTAATTATAACTACTCTTGATGAAAGTGAAGGAGGAGAGTGAAAAAGCTAGCTTAACACTCAACATTCAAAAAACTAGGTCATGGCATCTGGTCCCATTACTTCACAGCAAATAGATGGGGAAACAATGGAAACAGTGAGAGATGTTATTTTCTTGGGCTCCAAAATCACTGCAGATGGTGACTGCAGCCATGAAATTAAAAGATGCTTGCTCCTTGGAAGAAAAGCTATGACCAAAGTAGACAGCATATTAAAAAGCAGAGATATTACTTTGCCAACAAAGATCCATCTAGTCAAAGCTATGGTTTTTTCTAGTAGTCATGTATAGATGTAAGAGTTGGACCATAAAGAAAGCTGGGTGCCAAAGAATTGATACTTTTGAATTGTGGTGTTGGAGAAGACTCTTGAGAGTCCCTTGGACTACAAGGAGATCAAACCAGTCAATCCTAAAGGAAATCAGACCTGAATATTCATTGGAAGGACTGATGCCAAAGCTGAAGCTCCATTAATTTGGCGACCTAATGCAAAGAACTGACTCCTTAGAAAAGACCCTGATGCTGGGGACGATTGAAGGCAGGACAAGAAGGGGATTACAGAGGATGAGATGGTTGGATGGCATCACCAAGTTGATGGACATGAGTTTGAGCAAGCTCTGGGAATTGGTGATGGCCAGGGAAGCCTGGCTTGCTGCAGTTCATGGGGTCACAAAGAGTCAGACATGACTGAGTGACTGAACTGAACTGAATTGTAACTACACCAGGGATTAGTAGCAGCATAATAATAACAATAATACTTAACTTCATTATGCTATTATCTCTATTATGTTCCCTAATGTCTCCAATTTTTTGAAGAGATCGCTAATCTTTCCCATTCTGTTGTATTTCTCTACTTCTTTGTGCTGTTCATCTAAGAAGGCTTTCTTACCTCTCCTTGATATTTTCTGGAACTTTGCATTCAGTTGGGTACATCGTTAGTTCTTTTTTTCCATTGCCTTTCCCTTCTCTTTTTCCCCTCAGCTATTTATAAAGCCTCCTCATACAATCACTGTGCCTTCTTGCATTTCTTTTTCTTTGGGATGGTTTTGTCCTTAGCAAGGAGAGATAAGAAAGACCACTTAAATGAACAATGCAAAGAAATAGAGTAAAACAGCAAAATGGGAAATAATAGAGATTTCTTCAAGAAAACTGGAGATATCCAAGGAATATTTCATGCAAGGATGGGCATGATAAAGGACAGAAATGATAAGACCTTACAGAAGCAGAAGAGATTAAGAAGCAGTTGCAATACACAGAAAATGATATTAAAAAGGTCTTCATGATCCAGATAATCACAATGGTATGGTCACTCACCTATAGTAGAACATCTTGGATTGTGAAGTCAAGTGGGCCTTGGAAACCATTACTACAAACAAAGCTAATGGAGGTGATGGAATTCCAGCTGAGCAATTTAAAATGTGAAAATATAATGCTTTTAAAGTACAAACTGACCTCTGTTTCCTCTGTCTTTTCTAAACCCAGTTTGTAATGTAAGTTCTCAGTTCATGTATTGCTGAAGCCTAGCTTGAAGGATTTTGAGCATAACCTTGCTTTCGTCTGAAATAAGCACAATTGTACAGTAGTTTGAACATTCTTTAGTATTGCCCTTCTTTGGAATTACAGTGAAAGCTGATCTTTTCCTTCCTGTGGTCACTGCTCAGTTTTCTGATTTCACTGACATATTGAGTATAACACCTCAACTAGAGAAATTGTAACTTACTGCCCATTAGCCCTCCTTTCCTGTCCCTTATGACAACTATTCTACCGGGCCTGATGCTGAATTCCTAAGGATGGAGGTATCAGAGTCCTCTGGAAGTGGTACCAGAATACCTGCTATGCCGCTCTTCTAGAACTTTTTGAGGTTTGACTCATGCTTAAAAAAATGTTTTCTTCATAACTTCATTAACTTGATAATCTTATTGAAGCTTGATGGGGATGTGGTTGCCAACCATAACTTTAAAATGTACTCACTCTTTGGCTATGAAATCAGTGCCCATCAATTTTGCCTAAGGTGGACAGAGGAGCCCAGCAGGCTACAGTTCACAGGATCACAAAGAGTCAGACAAAACTGAAGTGACTTAGCATTCAAGCACGCAAAGATACCTATATCTTCTATAGACTGCTTGACACAAAAGAGAACCACCACATTTATCTGAAGTCTCACAGTAGAAGAGGAAAGGAGAGTATTCAGAATCTCTGACTTCTATTAGTAAATTCTACACCTCAGGTGATTTATATTTTCAACTTTTTTCCCCACACCCTTTGTCCTGGATACATTCCATTTACTTCTCAAACTCTACTCTTTCCATTTTGCATCCTACTCTAGTCCTGAGAGGTTGACCAAGAGGGGCCACATTGTTGGAATTCTTAGCTCTGGCTTCCTGTTATGTTCAACCACTGGAAAGCACTGAAAAGAAAAGAGGAAGGGAAGGCTTGCCAGAGATTGGCTGTATCCCTCCAAGGAATGAGGGAGCTCCCCGGAATTTGCTCTCTCCACACAGCTCTTTCTGTCTCTAGATTCCAGTACCCACTGCTTCCCCTCATCCCTTCAGGTGGTAACACTTCACTATCCCTTGGTCCCTACTCCTCTCCTTTGCAAACTGTCATTTTATTACATTCCCATCAAATCCTGATGGGTGTGAAGTGATACTGACATATACGCACTGCTGCTATTAAGTCACTGCAGTCATGTCCAACTCTTTGTGACCCCATGGACTGCAGCCTACCAGGCTCCTCTGTCCACGGGATTCTCCAGGCAAGAATACTGGAGGGGGCTGCCATTTCCTTCTGCACATATACACACTATTGTATCTAAAATAGATAACTAACGAGGACCTACTATATAGCACAGGGAACTCTGCTCAATATTCTGTAATAACCCAAATGGGAAAATAATTTGAAAAACAATAGATACATGTATATATGAAATCCCATGGACAGAGGAGTCTGGTAGGCTACAGTCCTTGGGATCACCAAAGACTGGGACACAACTTAATGACTAAACAACAATAATATGTATAACTGAGTAACTTTGCTATGCTCCTATATAAAATAAAAATTAACAAAAAGCGAAAAAAAATCCTGATGGTATCATGCTATTTGTTTGAGACACTGCCAGACCAACCATCTCATTTGACGTTTATGTCAATTTTACAAAAGATTTGCCTCATTTTATAATAGAAGGATTTGATATGCAGACAAAGAAAATGATTTGCCCAAGGTCACAAAGCTAGTCAGTGGTTGGAATTCGGAAAGTTTGATTCTTATTACAATGTTTCTTCTATACTCCTGCAATGTCTCCATTTACTACAATTATTTAATCATGTTAACCACTTTCTACTGCATACACATTGAACCAGTTATCACCTTCTATTATATTTTCTCAAGTAAAGATCAGGCATTAAAAGAAAGCTTTTTTAGAATGAAAATCACTGATGCAAATCTTTTATGGCAATGTGGATGTTAATCACAGTAATTTTTAAAAGAGTGAATGTTTTATAATGGCATAATTAACAATCATAAGAGATCATCACAACATAGATCTCTTCAAAATCTTTAATGTTAAAAGTTTAGTATACCAGGCATTCACAAACATTGAATGTGATGTGAAAATAAGTTGTCCAATAATTTGGTCATGAATTTTGGATGAACAATTGACCCATTTTCAGAGGATGGAAGATTGAATACTACCAGTTCTTGTGTGAAAAATCATGGGGGTTTGAACAGTAACATGTTCTATTATAAAACAAAGCAAAAGAAAACAAAAAACTTGGCTTGGTGCACCAAGTGATATGAAATTAACCAAAAATAATTTATGTCACGTAATAGCACAGGTTTTGTGAGGTTTTCTTATGTCATTCATCAAGAGGTGTTAAGAATTTTCTTATTGTTCCTTCTAGGCACAGATGTTCTCTGTATAGAGCTATATGGCACACTTTTTCTAAGGTCAACTGTCACTATGACAGTGATATTTGGCAACCCAGCCAAATGCCTGATAAATGAATGTAGGAAGTATTTCCTTTCCTATATTACAGACCCATCTAATGTGTCAATATTAAAATGAATGTTAAATAAATTGAAGTATTAGGAAAGGGAATATCCCACCCTGACAGCTTTTTATTTGCTGTTTCTGCTCTGTGACAAAACTGAGTTGATATGTGATCTTCTGTGATTTACAAAGTCTTCGCAGTCTACCTTGTAATGGCTGCAGTGGTGTTGAGCTGCCTCAAGATGATTTACTGCAATTTGTCACATTTTGAAACTGTTCCAAAATAGTCTGCTGACATGTACTAAAGAGCTTTCAGTGAAATCTGAAATGCTTCATTTGTTATGTCAACTGGAAACATTAAGTGATATCTGAAAATCACTTTAACATTTATTAAAGTGATTTAAAATATCTTTTAATGGTAATTTGGTATATCACAAAAGCAATATTGTTATGAAAAGGATGAGAAAATCTTTTCATCACATCTTAAAAGTGTTTATATTATGTTCTGATTATAACTGCATCATTTTACCACTTGGGAAATCTATCACTTTAAAGATATGCTGAAAATTTAGCAAGCAACTTCTTAGCAAATATTTGCAAGTGGAAATGGATTACTATGATTTGCATAATTTAATATCTTTGAAAATCATAGGCCTGATAGCTTAAATTCCTGAACATATTACTAGTGTAAAGTTATAGCTCATATCCTATTTTTTTCCTCAAGAATCTAAGTAACATAATGTTACTATGCAACATAAATATGCTGACCTCTGTGAAACACTGTCCAATTTACTGAACACACAAGTAAACCATACAATTTAAGTGAAAGTGAAAGTGACTCTTTGAGACCCCATGGACTATACAGTCCATGGAATTCTCCAGGCCAGAATACTGGAGTTGGTAGCCTTTTCCTTCTCCAGGGGATTTCCCCAACCCAGGGATCAAACCCAGTTCTCTCACATTGCAGGTAAATTCTTTACCAGCTGAGCCACAAGGCAACAATTTATGTGCCTCTTAAATATGGATAGAAATTTCTCAAAGTTCTCTGAGACCACTGTCCCTGGAAAAATGAAACTAAGATAGTAGGTGACACGCTGTGTCCAAATAATTTCCTATGATTATTGCTTATGATAATATTCCTTTGAAAAAAGGGTATATACTAAATGCCTTTACGTTTCAATTAGTAAGTGTGTTTTTAAGTTAGACTATGTAATTATCAAGGATACCTTTGAACTGGTCAACAATACCTGGTCTTCAAAACACTTCCATTTCTAAGCTAAATGTTATTTCAATAAAATATGAATTAAAATTTAACTCCCTCCCCCAAATCGACTGCTGAGCCAATAATAATACAAATTTGTCTTCTTAGAGTTGATCTTAGGAGGAAATATAGACTGATGTATCTTCATATCTCACTTCATATCTCAGCTAGGCTATGGGGAGTTAGCTACTTTGGTTTGAGTGAGTGCAATAAAATAGAACTAACTGAGAGCCAAAGATTGGGACCATACACATGTGCTTCTTTCTTGTTCTTGTTTATAGGATATGATTTCTCTCTGTGAACATGCACTTAACAATACATACCAGCAACAATCAAGGAAAGGCAATAAACACAATCATTTATCACTAATCAGTGCAACTCAAGGAAAAACACCGTGGCTGAGGATATCCTGCTTTGTGATCAGCATGGGAAATACGGCCACAGGGCTTGATACCACTCTCGCTCACCTCACTCTTACGAGTGCTCAGTTACATCAGACCATGAATGTGGCTTAAAGAGGTGGTTTAAAAACGTGGTTGTGAAAAGCAATTTCCACCAGTCACAATTCATCAAGCTGAACAGAAGTGATCCAGAACCTTCTGCCTGTTGAATCCTATGATTGACGTTATTTATTCTGTAGTCGTTGTGCTAGACCATTGCTGTGCATGGCCCAAAGCAACTTTGTTAATTTTCTTTTTATTTAATTCCATTGTCAACCTCAATTATATATTTGGTTATAGTAAGTCAGTATCTCTCAAAGTATGATTTATGGACCAGCTACATAAGAATTACCTAGGGTATTGTTTTAAATGTAATACTTGGAGCCCTAGACCCTTTGAATTAGAACCTCTAGGGTGAAGCCCAGAGTCTGCATTTTTAATAAGAACTCCAGGTGATTCTTATGCACACTGAAATTTGAGTACCACTGTAATAAGACATTTTCCTTTGATTAGGGCTTATAGTCACAATGAATAGATCTTCACAACTAATTTATTTTAGAGCTCAAAGGGACCTTGGGTATCACCTTGTTCAGCATCTACATGATTAAATAAAGATGTGTTTGAAATTCCAAAAATATTTGATTATTTCAATGAGAAGCCAGCCTTACATACTATTTCTGACCTAGTAAAAGTAGTAAGCACCATTTATAAGGCACTGAAAATATATTCGGTAAGTAGCATGGCATTTTTACTAATGAAAGTCATCCTCAGTCAGGAGAATGATTTAGGAAATGTAATTTATAAACTGATGGACATTTCAACTACATAGTGGTCACTTATTCCACACAATTTTAAAAGCAATAACATCTAAGGATGCATGTTAAGTGGCTACTGTGATAATGGGTGTCACTCAAAAATATTCACATTTAGGTGTTTTTGTGTTTTTGATTGATTCTTAAAACGATAGATTTTGAAATTCTTGAACCCATTGTATATGAAGATATATATTTAACTACCATCAAACTAAAATATTAAGCTAATATGCCGAGTTTTGAGAGTAGACCTTAACAGGAATGATCCTTATTTTCTGTCACTTGACACTATAAATTTCAGTCTAGTTCCCTATCCAGGGAGTACTCTTAAACTATTATTTATAGGTGTCTGGAAACTTGAATAATGATAAATGACCCAATCTGTCGATTGGAAAAATTACTCTTGAGAAATCACTGCCAATTTGGAACTTCCAATTTTTTCTTTTGTAGTAGATAAGAGCCTGCTGAGGACATGAATTTTATCAATATATTTTTAATATGAGGTCTTTATTTATCATGTGCCATGAATTTTGATACTGAAGGTTCTACTCATTCTCTCCTTCTTGGTCCAGTGTGGGCAAACTCTAGTCTAAGGATAATATCCAGCCCATGACTAGGTTTTGCACTGTCCACAAGTTAGGAATATTTTTAACTAACATTTAAAAACATGTTTTCTTAAAGACATGCTAAAATAAATTAACGTTTTAAATGCTTGCAAAAAATTGAAAGAAATGTTTTGTCATGTGAAAACTGTATGTAATTTAAATTTCAGTGCCCATAAAGGAAGTTTCATTGGAAAATTGTCATGTTCATTTGCTTATCTATTGTCTATGTCTGTTTTTAGGCTACAACCAGAGACTTGAGCAGGTATGTGCAGCAGAAACTATATTCCAGAAAGTCTAAAATATTTACTATCTGGAACCTAACAGAAAAACTTTGTAGTCTCCTCTTCTGAAGTAGTTGTTTTCAATGTACTCCTTGGACCAGCAGTATTAGTATTATAAGAAAATTTGTTGCTAGAAGTTCAGCCCCTATCCTAGACATGCTGAATCAGAAATAGCAGACAGACAGTGGACTCAGCAGTCTGAGTATGGGCAGTGGACTCAGCAGTCTGTGCATTAGTAAGCTTTCTAATAAATTCTGTGACATGCTATAGTTTGAGGACCACTGTCCGCCAGGGATTGTTGTAAGGAGGCAATAAACAAAATTATTTAAAATTATAAGTTAATATGCATAAACATTTGATTTATTTAGTTCTTATACTGCATTTGCAAGAAAAACATAAAAAGATATAGAAGAGAGTGATGAACACTGGTGAACATTCTCTTGGCAGAGAAATAGGTAGAGAAAAAAATTGCACATCTTGCTTTAGGGGTTACTTTAATTTTAACAGGCTTTATAAAATTACCTCAGAATAGCTTCGATAAATCAGAAAAATGAGATGGCAACCTTTCTAGAAGCTGAATCTGAGTGGTACTTAAAAAGGCTTATCATTGGGTTTATAAAGAAGAAAATACAATATGCTTCAATTATTTATATATGAAGTTAAAGAATCCAACCTGAAATTACATGTGGAAATCAAACTGACTTCAGTAGAAGGGAGGAAAACACACAGCTTCTTTTTGCAGAAGAACCTGTTCCTGATGTCCTGTCATTTGATACACATGCACTGTGAACACCAAGTGCTCACCCCCATATGGCTGACATTTTTGCATCCACTATTGAAGAAAATGTTGCTTGGTCCTAATCTGAACGGAAACTGTGGGGACAGATGAGGAAGAAAGGAAGCACAAAGACTAATCATTTAAAAGCAAAATATAAGAAAATAATCCAGTCTAAATGAGGCTATTGCTTTGAAAAGCATGCTAAAGAAAACTTGTTAATGATTCTTAATACTCTGCTCTAAGGAAATGAATGGCTCAATGTACCATTCCATTCTCATTCAGTGATATTTATTTTAGGATATTAATGAATATTTAATTTCAGTTCTATTTACTAGTACAATAAAACCAGAGGTGATAAAAAATAAGAAAATGATATGCTTACTAAAGCTAGAACAAAATATTGCAATTGAAAATGGAGACTGTCATAAGGGTTGTGCTCTTAGTAGGCTAGCGAGCACTGCCTACAGAGAAGCCGATAATCAAATGAGACAATAGGTTTACTGTGTCAAAGAGCATTGTAAACTTACATTAGAGGCTTCATTCTCAGTTCTAGAAGGATGGTTTCAGTTGGAGTAGTTAAGAGTTCAATTTCTGCAGTCTGTTTAGGTTGGGAGTCCCAGCATCACCCATTTCTATCTCTAACAATTGGCAAGGTCCAAAAGCTGTCCCCTATCTCAGCTTTCTAACCAGTATAGAGGATAATAACACTGCCTACATCAGAAATCTATTGTGAGGAAGAGATATATGTATATAAAGCCCTCAGCCCCTGTTGGACACACAGTGACCACTCAAGAGCATAAGCTCTTGCTGTTGTCACTTGTTAAGTGTTGATCACTTATCTGTAAGGCAGTAGTGGTCATAAACAAGGAGATACAAAGTGAAAGACTTTGCCAACAAACTCAGAGCTCTCTCATTAATCAGATCACTAAAAATACTTTTTGGATCAGCTTTGAAACCATTTAGAGGTCCTCTTCCACAGAAGCTGTGTTGGCAACCAGTTCATGGTGACTTCAGAGAAAAAATTCATACCTTGCAACAACCATGTTCATCAAATACTGAGATCATGTGGGTGAAAACATCCAGGCTCTACCCCAATCCAAGTGGGTGATAACAGCTTTTACTTTTATATGAGAAGAAAAGTTCTCTCTTAGATTCTTTGCTAAAATTTCCAAATGGAAACAGACTCAGTGAAAATACTCTTGCCCTTAGACTTTGACTTGTAAATTCCAAAGCTGTTTCCACCTTGGGGTGAGCAGCATCTGGATGCTGCTCTGTCCGAAGGGTATGTCATCCAGGCAGCTCTAATGCCTGACCTCAGTGCCCAGGCACAACAGAGAATTTCTGTTTCAGAGTCTGAGGTCATAAGGCTTAGTATAAAGAGTAACCACAGGCAAAACTTTATATTCAGGCAGGCTGCTATATACGAAGACCCATTTTATGGACACGGGTGGTAACTCCTTGCTTTGAACTAGGGCTGCTGCCCATTACCAGGGCAACAGCTATTTGATCCCCATATTCATGACTATTGCAGCAACAGAGCCAGACAGTACCTTATTTTTGGAAAACATAAAAAGGTTGCTTTCTATCATGCCTAACCAGAAGTTACTGTGACCACACATATGTCCTATCACTTATCTCTTACCATCAGAAGGTACCACTTGTGTTTTCTGGCATATACATGAGAAACCCCAGGATGACCATTCTGCATCTTCCTGGACTCCTAACATAGATGTCAAATATTTACTATGGGTACATACTTTGTGCTAGTCTGGGTTTGGGGGATATAGTGGTAAAGAAGATAAGCTGGTTTCTCATGTCATGGAGCTTAATCATCTAATTAAAGTGTATTTTTGTATTAAAACAAGCATGGGCAGATAGGCTGCAGAGTAGAGAGGCATTTTCAATGTGTGCCTCTGATATAAGAAGGAAGCCCAATTAAATTCTCCCTGGCAAATCTATTCAGGCCACTTTGCCATAGGGATATTTTAGTGGAAAACTGAAAAACACAAGTTTACTGAGTCAGACGTACCTGCTGATACACTTTGAAAACCAGATCACACGTAACTACATTTTAAACATCACCACCAGACTAAATCCTTTTCTGCTCTACATTCATTATCATTAAACATTGCCTTGCAAGTCAAAGACAATTACCCTCCCTTAGGTGTAGTAAGGGCTGAAATCTCCACTCTCATCATCCTTTTCAAATGTTGTATTTTCTCTCTTGCACTTTCTTGGCTCTTAAAGAATTCTAGCCCTTCAGAGTTATGGTCACTTTGGAGCATCTGGGGATTTTGAGCATCTTCTCTGCTATAGCACTGGGTTTTCTTTTCCTCATCCTTGAACTTAGCAGCTCAGAAGCAGATGATTCACACTCACTAACCTCGAAGGCTTTCTAGACCCCAGGACTTTGCCTGGCAGAGGTGTTGAAGTCCCTATTCCTGGGTGGGAGTGACCATCTGATATACTGCCAATGCCTGCAGGCAGGTGTCTAGGGAGGGGTACAGAATGTCTCCCCAATAAGCTGGGATTGGACTTCATCTGAAGAACTTGAGATCAAGGGTTTGCAAGTCTGTTCTGTTTATATGAGGCAGTTTTTCAAAATTTGGGGGTCGAACATCAACTAGCAAAATCTCTGAAAATATTCTCTCTGAGGAAACCATCCTGGAAGGTTAATTTTGGAGACTATTAGAGAATATATTTTAATGTAAAATGCTTTGGTTGTTGACGAGACAGAGTTTGTTTTTCAGTTCATCAGCAAGATGGCACTTTGATAAATCACAGATTGCTTACTGCCTGAAGAGGCACATTGTGACAGTTTTCATCACAATGTGATATAAAGAGGCAAATGAAGTGGTACTTCAGATCACACCAGGGCCAGTTCGCCCAATGGCACCCACGGTGTCACTAAGAACTAGGAGGGGCTGTCATTTGCTAACAATGTGATCATTGTTCTCTGATCCACCTGTGAGAGTAACTTTTTCATCAATCATGTAAGGACTGAATTTGATTCATATCTCACTGCTTATAAATAGTTGAATGAATGGGAGGTAACAGCCAGCCAGAAGATTCCTTTAAAAGGAAATGTACTGTGCAACTTTTTTTTTTTCCCTGCCTTGATGACTTAGACTGAGTCCTTCTATGTGATACCCATGTGTGTAAATGAAGAGTTGGTCACTGATTTACTCTTACACTCATTTGTATGTACCAGTTAATACCAACTAGTGCCATGTCTAATCCTTTAGCCAAGCTTTCTGGCATATCAGAGTCATGGCATCATCCATGGTTATTTGATTTGAAGGTACATGTAGAGACATCACCTCTGACTTTAAGTTTCTCTTTATGATATGCTATTTAGTCTTCATTTTAACATGCATAACCTAGTATTCTCTCCTGTATACCTAGGTAAAACTGTCTCCCATTTCATCACTGAAAGTACATTCTAAAGTAAATAGTGAGCACTTTCACTCATTGCTTTGCTTTTAAATCTTAAGGGGAATTTATGATATCCACACACTTTCCAGCAGACTGTAGAATCCTAATGGGAGTAATTAATGCTAAGGACAAATATTCAAGCATGTAATTCAGAAAAAAAGAAAAGAAGTTATCAATCAATTTTATCACTGGGGGGTGGTGGTGGGGATATAAATGGCGCCAAATGAACGGCATACCTGCCATTTTCACCTTTCAAATATTGCTGTGGCACTGTGGAGACTTGTCCAAAAGCAACTGATTTCATTTGTCTCATCCTGGTTTCTTCTGGGCCTTGGACAAATGGACCAAGACTTATTTTCAAGGCTGACCTCATCTTTTCTGGCAGTTGAGGAGACTTTGCACTTCAGTTGATGAGGGCATATGAGAAATGAACCAGATAAATTGCTTGATTAGAATCTCCATGAACCAGAACTGATGAGAGGGACATACATTTACTTGTGAGTTAAGAAACAAATACATCTTTCTGGGACTGAATGCTGACACATATATTTAGCTTCTCCCCATGGTGTGCCATTCACTAATTGTAAACCCTGGGTTATTTCACATTGCAGAATTTTTCCATCATTATGCAGCACTAGAATATTGACCATGCTTTTCTTGCAAGTCACATGTTAGTCTACAAATAGCATTCTGATTAGGGGAAACCTGGCTTTCCTCCGTGCTTTTAAGAATTGTGAAGATGAGAACCAAACCTGCAACTCAGTCAGTTTTGAAGTCAGCTTCCAATGGCCACAGTAAACTAACAACTAAATATAAATCTTCCCTAATTGATAGATGGAATGAACAAAAACAGACATATTTAACAGCTTTTTTGTTTTAATTAAAGATAAAATTCTATTTAGCCAGAATGGAATAAGTTTATGTTCTTGGACTATACACAGCATCATAAGTCTGTGTGTGAGTGAATGCATCCTAACATGAGTGTGTACATGTTTTATGTGTGTGGATGTATGTCTTGAGGTTGATAAAGTGAGAAATAACATCATTTTCTTCTCAAGTGTTACAAAGCTGAGAAATAAAATTATATATGAAAATTATCAAAATTTTAAAGCATGAGGTCTTAGTTTCTCAAAATGCCATGAGGCAGAAAAATTACTATCAATTAATTTTGGCAGATTAAAGTGATCTATTTAATTTATTAATAATAAACAGTATTATTAGATGCACATTTAAAAATTTATATTCTGCAAATATTAACAAAAGTGTCTAGATCTCCACAAAACTCTTCTTTCTAATAAGGAACACATTTGTTTAATAGATATGAGTTTAAAAAGACAGGATTCATTTACTATAGTTATAGTGTCCCCAAACTAAAAGCCAAAAAAATTAGGGATAAAAAAGATAAAAATCTATCTCCTCAGACCATACTCTCTCATGGAATTTTAAGGGACCAACAACTATTAGAACACAAATTCTTATCTGATTTAAGTTGCTGATTACTGAGGCAGATAACATTATTTTTCAGCAAATATTCACCTCTTGCATTCCCATCTTTCCCAGACGAGTATACTACCCTGATACACTGATATTGAGTTTAGAGCATCATTTGCTCTGGTCAACAGAATGTATGTAGACATGACATAGATACCACAGAGTAGAATCTTCCCTGGTGGCTCAGATGGTAAAGAATCTGCCTCCAATGTGGGAGTACCATGCTTAATCACTGGGTCAGAAAGATCCCCTGGAGAAGAAAATGGCAACCCACTCCAGTATTCTTGCCTGGAAAAATCCATGGACAGAGGAGCCTGGCAAGCTACAGTCCATGGGGTCTCAAAGAGTCGGACATGACTGAATGATTAACACTTTCACTTTCAGAATCTGAGGCAGCTTGATTTTACTGCTTGTACTCTTGTCATCAACTATAAGAACAAGGTAATTGTGGTAGTTGCTGCTACTTCAGATCATCAGAAAGATCCAAGTATGATCTTGAACTTGGAATATATCTGTCACAATAGGTCACTGACTTGTCAATAATAACTGATACTTTATTGTAATAATCTGAGATTGCTTAGAACTGTTTGCTACTGTCTGTCTGCTTGGGTTGCCATAATAGAATACCAGAGAGTGGGTGGCTTAAACGGCATAAATTTGCTTTCCCACATTTCTGAAGACTGGAAAATGCAAGATCAAGTTTCCAGCAGAGTTTGTATCCTGGTGAGAACTTTTTTTCTGGCTTGCAGATGATCATCTTCTCATTGTATTCTTAAATGATGAGACAGAGCAAGTCAACTCTTGGTATCTCTTTATATAAGAATAATATCCTATGGGATTGGAGCTCTATCCATATGACCTCTTTTAACCTTGATTACCTCTGTAAAGGCCTTACCTCCAAAAGTAGTCACATTGTGGTTGGGACTCAACGTATGAATGTTACAGGGACAGAATCATTCAAACCATGACAGTTGCACAGTATCATTACAGCATGAAAATGAAAGGGAAGTTGCTCAGTCATGTCCAACTCTTTGTGACATCATGGATCATAGCCCACCAGGCTCCTCTTTGCGACCAGACTCCTCCATCCATGGAATTTTCTAGGCAAGAGTACTAGAGTGGGTGCCATTTCCTTTTCCAAGGGATCTTCCTGACCCAGGGATTGAACCTGGGTCTCCCACATTGCAGACAATGGATTTACTGTCTGAGCCACCAGGGAAGCCTCTCATTACAGCATAACCAGAAACCTATGTCAAAAGCTTGTCCTAGGTCTTTGCGTCAGTTTTCTCCCAAAACAGCAAAAAATGAACCAGATAAATAAAAGGAGCATGTATTCTTAGGTGGACAATGAAAACAACAAAATGATTCTGGTTTATGTGGCCAGTTTTAGTTTTATATCATTTTTTATATTTTATACTCTCATAAATGATTTTTACCATTAGAAAATATTTTCCATTAAGTAAAATGATTGTATTCACTACATTTAGATGTACATATATTTTACTGCTGAAAAAAACCAGACTGACCTCATTTTTCTCTTGCATGCATGTATGTGTGCACATTTGCAACATGAGATTGCACAGATTTTTTTAAACAAGTCTTCCCTGTTAAGTACAGTCTGTTGAATGCAGAAATGCAACTGAGTGATATTCAAAATCAAATAATAGGATCAAGGAATGCAAAATAATATCAGTTTATTATATTGCCTGAAATGATTGCTGCTTTATTATAGATGTCTACTCTAGGGTACACTGAGGAGCGTGTTTCTCTTTTGATTTCAGGGGTTGAGTAATACATTGGCTTCTTTATTTTCACACGTACAAATCTAGTAACTAGGGTGCTATTTTTTTAAAATTAAAATTGTGTGTTCCCAGTACATTGTCCTCTTTATGCTAGAATTAGATCTCAATATGATGAATCATCTAAATCTTGCAGATGTTATCTAAGTAGGCACAGACATCCTAAAATATAAGAATTTAAGGGACACTTATACTGTGGAGGGAAGGGCAGGTAAAGGCAAAAGAGGACCCACTGTAAGATAATGTTCTCAGAAATAATTTTGTGGGTCACTGTATGTTGGTAGCTAAAATCATGAGTGATACATTTGAGTAAATAATCAGCCTGGTCAGAATAGCTTCTCAGCATAGAACCTCTCGGTATGACTGTGCATTTCTAGCCTGACACTCTAAGCTAAGACAGCACTCTCAGGTCTATTTGTCCTGAGAAGAAACCATCCTTTGTTTCATCTGTGGTGCTGTATGGACCAATAGAGGCTCTGAATCCATGGATAATCTCGACAGACATCAAAAGCCTGTTGTGAGGGACTTTCCTGTTGGTTCAGAGGTTGAAAGTCTGCTTGCAATGAAGGGAAAGTGGGTTCAACACATGATCTGAGAGTTAAGATCCCACATGCCTCAGAGCAACTAAGTCCGGGTGCTAAAACTAAGACCTGATGCAGTCAAATAACTAGACAACTAGCTAAATAGCTAAATACATAATTTTTTAAAAAAGATTAATTTATTTTTTAAAAGCCTGTTGTAAGAGCAAGAGGTTACCCTGCAGGCCTGGTGATAACTTTTGCACATAGTTTGAAAACCACTAATTTATCTGAACAAGTATAACCTGAACTAATTCATTCAGCACCCTCTAAAATACAGGCGCTTCCTTTCAGCACAAAAAGACAGAAGCTCAGATCCGACCCTTGCCTTTGTCTTTTTTTTTTTTTTTTTCAGAGAATTTTATATTTTATTTATTTTTAAATATAAATTTATTTATTTTAATTGGAGGCTAATTACTTTACAATATTGTATTGGTTTTGCCATACACTGACATGAATCCAGCACGGGTGTACATGTGTTCCCCATCCTGAATCCCCCTCCCACCTGCCTCCCCATCCCATCCCTCTGGGTCATCCCAATGCACCAGCCCCGAGCATCCTGTATCATGCATCACACCTGGACTGGTGATTCATTTCACATATGATATTTTACATGTTTCAATGCCATTCTCCTAAATCATCCCACCCTCACCCTCTCCCACAGAGTCCAAAAGACTGTTCTATACATCTGTGTATCTTTTGCTGTCTCGCATACAGGGTTATCGTTACCATCTTTCTAAATTCTGTATATATGTGTTAGTATACTCTATTGGTGTTTTTCTTTCTGGCTTAGGCTCCAGTTTCATCCACCTCATTAGAACTGATTCAAATGTATTCTTTTTAATGGCTGAGTAATACTCCATTTTGTATATGTACCACAGCTTTCTTATCCATTCATCTGCTGATGGACATCTAGGTTGTTTCCATGTCCTGGCTATTATAAACAGTGCTGCAATGAACATTGGGGTACATGTGTCTCTTTCAATTCTGGTTTACTCGGTGTGTATGCCCAGCAGTGGGATTGCTGGGTCTTATGGAGTTCTATTTCCAGTCTTTTAAGGAATCTCCACACAGTTCTCCATAGTGGGTGTACTAGTTTGCATTCCCACTAACAGTGTAGGAGGGTTCCCTTTTCTCCACACCCTTTCCAGCATTTATTGTTTGTATACTTTTAGATAGCAGTCATTCTAACTAGCGTGAAATGATACCTCATTGTGGTTTTGATTTGCATTTCTTTGATAATGAGTGATATTGACCATCTTTTCATGTGTTTGTTAGCCATGTGTATGTCTTCTTTGGAGAAATGTCTGTTTAGTTCTTTGGCTCATTTTTTGAATGGTCATTTATTTTTCTGGAATTGAGCTGCAGGAGTTGCTTGTATATTTTTGAGATTAATTATTTGTCAGTTGCTTCATTTATTATTATTTTCTCCTATTCTTAAGGCTGTCTTTTTACCTTGCTTATAGTTTCCTTTGTTGTGCAGAAGCTTTTACTTTTAATTAGGTCCCATTTGTTTATTTTTGCTTTTATTTCCAATATTCTGGGAGGTGGGTCATAGAGGATCCTGCTGTGATTTATGTCAGAGAGGCTTTTGCTTATGTTCTCCTCTAGGAGTTTTACAGTTTCTGGTCTTATGTTTAGATCTTTAATCCATTTTGAGTTTATTTTTGTGTATGGTGTTAAAAAGTGTTCTAGTTTCATTCTTTTACAAGTGGTTGACCAGTTTTCCCAGCACCACTTGTTAAAGAGATTTTCTTTTCTCCATTGTATATTCTTGCCTCCTTTGTCAAAGATAAGGTGTCCATAGGTGCATGGATTTATCTCTGGGCTTTCTATTTTGTTCCATTGATCTATATTTCTGTCTTTGTGCCAGTACCATACTGTCTTGATGACTGTGGCTTTGTAGTAGAGCCTGAAGCCAGGCAGGTTGATTCCTCCAGTTCCATTCTTCTTTCTCAAGATTGCTTTGCCTATTCAAGGTTTTTTTGTATTTCCATACAAATTGTGAAATTATTTGTTCTAGCTCTGAAAAATACCATTGGTAGCTTGATAGGGATTGCATTAAATCTATAGATTGCTTTGGGTAGTATACTCATTTTCACTATATTGATTCTTCTATCCATGAACATGGTATATTTCTCCATCTACTAGTGTCTTCTTTGATTTCTTTCACCAGTGTTTTATAGTTTTCTATATATAGGTCTTTAGTTTCTTTAGGTAGATATATTCCTAAGTATTTTATTCTTTTCATTGCAATGGTTAATGGAATTGTTTCCTTAATTTCTCTATGTTCTCATTATTAGTGTCAAGGAATGCAAAGGATTTCTGTGTGCTGATTTTATATCCTGCAACATTACTATATTCACTTATTAGCTCTAGTAACTTTCTGGTGGAGTCTTTAGGGTTTTCTATGTAGGGGATCATGTCATCTGCAAACAGTAAGAGTTTTAGTTCTTTTCCAATTTGGATTCCTTTTATTTCTTTTTCTGCTCTGATTGCTGTGGCCAAAACTTCCAAAACCATGTTGAATAGTAGTGGTGAGAGTGGTAACTCTTGTCTTGTTCCTGACTTTAGGGGAAATGCTTTCAATTTTTCACCACTGAGGATAACGTTTGCTGTGGGTTTGTCATATATGGCTTTTATTATGTTGAGGTATGTTCCTTCTATTCCTGCTTTCTGGAGGTTTTTATTTCTTTTTATCATAAATGGATGTTGAATTTTGTCAAAGGCTTTCTCTGCATCTATTGAGATAATCATATGATTTTTATTTTTAAATTTGTTAATGTGGTATTACATTGATTGATTTGCGAATATTGAAGAATGACTATTGCCTTTGTCTTTACTCCTACTTTTTGCTTCCTTGAGTAGAGGCTTCAGGATGAGCTTCTACCTCATAATTTATAACTTGGCCATTCTTACTTTCTGAAACTCTAAAATGGTTTTCTTACAAATTAATGAAGAGTATTTTTGCAGCCTTCAACTTTTGTTTCTGAACTGGCCAAAATTTATCTACAGTTCTTGTTTATTTACTTATAAAATAGATATCCCTTTTACTTTAGTCACTATGAGAATCAAATACCTCACTTTGAAGGCTATTCAAAAAATTACTCTGAGAAAAGCAATCTTTCTTTCAGATATGCACGTCTTAAAATAGTTTGAACAAACTACTATGACTATATTTTCAAGCTTCTAGACTAGTTCCAAATTAAAAAGAAAAATACCTCCAGTCCATTTCACAATGCAAGAAAAGTTATTTTCTTATTTTTCTTGTCAAAATTCCATTTTCTACCTTCTGAGATATCTTCACATATTTAGGGCTTCCCTCATAGATCAATGGTAAAGAATCTGCCTGCAATGCAGGAGACCCTGATTTGATTCCTGGGTTGGGAAGATCTGTTGGTAAGGGGATAGGCTACCTACTACTCCAGTATTCTTGGGCTTCCCTAGTGGCTCAGCTGGTAAAGAAGCAGCCTGCTATGTGGGAGACCTGGGTTCAATCCCTGGGTTGGGACGATCCCCTGGAGAAGGGAAAGGCTACCCACTCCAGTGTTCTGGCCTGGAGAATTCCATGGACTGTATAGTCCATGGGGTTGCAAAGAGTTGGACATGACTGAGCAAATTTCACTTGTTACATTTTTATGGTAAAGACCTCAGAAGGTTTTAAAGTCAGTAAATTTATTTCTTCAACAAATAAAACACTTTTATATAAGAATGATTAAGTAAGAAGCACCCAGAACTTGGAAATAAATTAAGCTTTGGAAAAACTGGATATAACCAATACACAATTGATTAGAGTAAGTTGTCTATAGCAGTAAACAAGAGATCTCAGTACATGTATGGCTGAAGAAATTTGGGGGTATCTGTTTTAATGATCCCCAGAGGCTAGATATATTTTTGCCCACATCAAATCCATAGTAAGTATTCCAGATGCGGTCATCTTTTACTTGGATTGCTTCCATCTTATGGCTCTATCTTGTTAAGAATCTTAGAGTTTTCAACAAGTGGACAGATCAGGAAGGAAATCAGAGGGAAAACATACCCGATTCTTAATCATTTCAACTAGGAAATGTCACTCATCACTACCTATCATTTTCCATTGGTCCAAGTAAGTAATATGGCTTCATCTAGAGGTAAGGAAGTTGGAGAATATATATTCCCTGCAGGCAGCTGCTTCTCAGGAACAACTCCATACTCCCTACCACAGGTTGGTTAACTGAAGCCTCTTTGTATATTTTCTGATTTTCAGATGAGACTAAGTAGCAAAGCTATTCATCTATTAACCTATTCTCTATAAGAACATAAAGAGGAGTCATAAGATACAACTGGAGAGCTAACGCTTCCTTTTAATTCATAGAACACTTTTCCTTCTATTTATATTTAATTTGCTAACATGATCAAGAGATGAAGAGAAGATACTGTGTGGCTCTTATTTGGGCTCCAAGCCAGGTGGCTTAGTGGTAGAGATTTAATTTTTAAATTTAATTTTAATTAAAAGGAGAAGCTAGAGAGGTAACCAAATTAAAGAAATGGAAATTAAAAAATAAGATCAAATCCTGGGGGAGCACACACAAAGATTTATGAAGACTTCTGAATGAGAATATCAGCACTTCACATTATTCTCCTCACGTCTACTGGTGATAAAGACACAGCTGTACATTGACACCAGTGGCAAAATTATAGGTACATTTAAAATATGTTTAAGATAAAATATATCTATACTTGTGTATCATACTACACTTTTATTTCTAAATGGCAAACTACGTAATGGAACATGTAATAGTAACGTTACTGCATAAGCTACACACACACATATATCATAATTAGCCCAAATTTTCAATTTTCATGAAATGGGATTCAGCATATTAATTTATAGTAGAGTCTTAAAAGGCATTTTATATTGAGATTCTTGGGTTTGAACCTAAAAGAGCCACAGAATAACATAACTCTGCATCGCCAAAGAAGGAAATATGAGGACCTGCCTTTCTGTTCTTGCCAATATCTGAACATCCAATGACCTATTTGCCTTAGTCATGTTACATAGAAAGTTATATAATAGAAACTCATTCACAGTGACATTTTTTCCTTATACATGCACCATTTTTTCCTTATACATACATACAAGGCTTTTTAGCTCTGCTGAACACAGCTAAGGAATGTCACACAAAGGGTTAGACTGGTACTTATATACACCCTTGATTGCTAATCTCACCCAGGCTCTCCATAGCATCTGTGAAACCTATTAGCTTTCCATTATATAATATAATTCGCATTCCCCACAGATACTATGTCAAACCTTCCCAACTCTCCTCAAATCTTCAGCTCATCCCTCAAACCCAGAAGATTACTTAAAACCACTGGGGGAAACTCTTGGACTTCTCACTATACAGGATACCACCTTCATCCATCTTTCCCTTCTTCCTGTTGAGTTGAGGAAGAATTGACTTCCCATCTGCATAATTGTTATACCATCTATCTTTACCCTGAAACTCTTCCTCTCTGGATTCCCTAGCAATATAGTAAATTCTCTGTTCTCCATCTGCTTACATCTTGAATTTTTCATTTACTTCTGGATGAGTCATAGCAGAATTTCATCCTGTATGGGTTTTAAGCATTAAAAAAAAGAGAAAAACTAAATAACTTTCTTCAATCTAAATTACCTATGCAAATCCTACTCTCTCCTGTCTCTCCTTCACAGTCAAAAATTCTTTGTGGTGTTATCTATATTTTCTGTATGTGTTTTCTAAACTCATCCAATGTTATTTCTTGCAGCATATCATGGACCATGTCCTCACACAGGCTCTCCATGCCTACATACTGCAAATATGGAGAATTTTCAGCTATTTTGCTTGACTTTTTAGAAGCATTTGATACTGTTGGAATCTTTTCTTCATGAACTTCTATCTCCTTTCCTCTTAAGGTAAAATCCTGGCCTCTCTCTGGCCTTTTATTCTGCTTTAAAGGTTCTGCTTGCACTTTAAATATTGATGACCATCAAGACTCAGTTCCAGACTTTTCTTCCACCTCACTGTGAAGAGTTTATTAAGCTAATCCAGGAATCCCTTGATAAATCATCTATTCCCAAAACTTCAAGAAAGATTTGTAAAATGATGACTGCCAAATATACTTACCAGCAGACTTCATTTCTAGGCTCTGCATACACACACACACACACACATATATATATGTACACCTCCAACTGCTTACTAAATGTTTCCATTTTATTTCATAGAAACACCTTCAGTCTAACATGTTGAGAAATGTACTCATGATCTCCTTATTCATCTTTCACATCTACTTTGCCTCTTGCATTCTGTCTCCCTGCAATGCTGCCACCCACAACCTAAGACAACTTTCACTTCTAGTAAACTATCAACTCATTTAGATTCTGTGTAAAATTGCTCTCTGGATTCTTATCTCTATTCCCTAGCAACTAAAAATATCCAAGCATATACCACCTCCCTTCTGAATGATTGCCACCTCTTTTTTGTTGTTGTTGTTAAATTATTGGGGTATAGTTGATTGACAATGTTGTGCTATTGTCAGGCACACAGCAAAATGAATTATATGTATACATATATATATATATATATATATATATACACACACACATACATATACCCATTCTTTTTTAGATTCTTTTCCCATTCAGGCCATTACAGAGTAATGAGTTCCCCATGCAATACAGTAAGTCCTTACTAGTTATCTACTTTACATACAGTACTGTGTATACATCAATCCCAATCCTCTAATTTATCCCTCCCCCCTTTTCCCCCTGGTAACCATAAGTTTATTTTCTACATTTGTAACTTTCACAGAATTAGGGCAAAAAATTCATAATTTGTATGGAAACACAAAAGACCATCACAAGCCAAAGCAATCCTAAGGGGGGAAAAAAAAAAAAAATGGAACTGGAGGAAGCAAGCTTCTTGGCTTCAGACTATACTACAAAGGTACAATAATCAGAACAGTATGGCACTGACGCAAAGCTAGAAATATATATCAATGGAACAGGATAGAAAGTTCAGAGATAAACCCATACACTGTGGTCACTCAATCTATCCCACCTCTTCTTAATTGGCCTTCCTTTCTTCAACATCTCTCTCCTCTATTCCACTCCCTACAGTGCACTAGGGATTATGACATTCCCTTGCTTAAAATCCTTTAGAACCTTCCCATTGCTCTTATGATTAAGTTCAAGCTTTGAAACACATAATAATGATTAGACTCTTCATGATCTGGTCTTAGTACACTCAGCAGCTTCATCACTCAATCTCCTCCTAAATGTTGTTGCCCAGACATATTGAATTTCTTCCAATTTTTTTGAGATATATTAATAACTTGCTCTTGCCCACCCCTAAGCCTTCACAAACTATTTCCCTTCTTTGGCCTCTTTGGAATATTCTTCGCTATTCCTCTTTCCTAGGTGATTTTATTCATCCTTTTATCTTTGTTTATATATCACTTTCTGAAGTAGCCCTTCTCGGATTCTTGAATTAGTTAAATGAATCATACTGAAATATGACTTCAACATTTATGTATTTTTCCTATCATATTTTTATGTTTTATTACTGTTGCTTGTTGTATTGGTTTCCTGTTGATTCTGTAATAATTTACCACAAAATCAGTGGGCTAAGACAACACTAATTTATTATTATTACAGTTTTGGAAGTCAGAAGTCGAAAATGAGTCAGCAGTTCTGTGTTCCCTCTGGAAGGCCTGAGAAAGAATTAATTTCCTTACTTTTTCTTTCTTATCAAGGCTGCCTACATCACTTGCTTCAGGCCCCCTCCTCTATTTTCAAAACCAGCTAGATAACATCTTCAAATTTCTCTCTCAGACCTCTGTTTCTGTTATCACATCTTATCTGACTCTCCCTCACCTCCCTCTTTTCCTTTAAGGATCCTGATAATTAAACCAGGTTCACCTGGGTAACCCAAAATAATCTCTCCATCTCAATATGGAGAGATTAACTTAATCATATCTGCAAAATCCCCTTTGCCATGCAAGTTAATGTTTTATAGGTTCTAGGGATTAGGATGCTGACATCTTGAAAAGGGTGGGCATTACTCTTCCTTGCACATTTGTTTAGATGTCCATTTTTCCTACTAGACTTATGAAATGTACTTTATTCCTTCCTTTATTTCCGGTGCTTATTATGGTGCCTGGAGCATAAGAAATGTTCAGGACTTATTTATCATAAAGAAATACAGGGTCCTAAATGTGATTCCAATCCACTGAAACAGATATAATAAATGACTATAACATTGAATAGGTATAAATTATGAAGGATAATCTTAAAATAGCCAAATGTATTAACAAAATAGTTTTTTTCATACTCATTGACCTTTTACATTTTTCATAGGGGTCACTTCTGATTCTGTCCCCAGATGAAAATTCTGGCAGACATAACTGCTTTTCTGTCCACTTTTAGGCATTAAAACAACCTATAGTGACTCTAAATCACAAAACACAGTTTCAATTCAGTAATTAAAATGCCTCATCTCATGAATGTGTCAAAATTCTGGGTTTGCTTTTATGTTGAATCACTTCTGTTCCTCTCACCTATCTTATTTACTGAGGTTTCTAACTCCTTTGAAGTTGGGGTAGAGGAAAGGAAACACAGGAGAGCAAAACAAAGTCATTGCTCAGCTGAATCTGTGGAGGTGAGGCAATTTCAGTACTTTGTGAACCTTTGAAGATATCTAAAGCTGGCTTTCCAGAGAAGGCAATGGCAACCCACTCCAGTACTCTTGCTTGGAAAATCCCATGGACAGAGGAGCCTGGTAGGCTGCAGTCCATGGGGTCGCTGAGGGTCGGACATGACTGAGCGACTTCTCTGACTTTTCACTTTCATGCATTGGAGAAGGAAATGGCAACCCACTCCAGCGTTCTTGCCTGGAGAATCCCAGTGACGGGGGAGCCTAGTGGCTGCTGTCTATGGGATTGCACAGAGTTGGACACAACTGAAGCGACTTAGCAGCAGCAGCAGCAAAGCTGAATTTCTTGTGTTCATTTGTGTAATATGGAGGAGTTCCCCTCCTACTCCTGCCCCAGAGAGCTCCCTTGCACAGTTCCCAGGCACTTGGAATTCAGACCCTTCTTTCTGTCCAAGGGCCGTCACCCCTCTAGCTGAACTGCTTGGGAAGGTTTAGACTACTCTGCTGCGGCTTCCTCGCTTGTGTATTTCCAAAGTGGTCATGAGGAAATGCTCACAAATCCATTGTCCCTACAAACTCCGAAGATGCCATTAACATTTTCAAATTCCCCTCTGCTCCAAGGGACTACCTTAACCAGCTCCTCTTTCATAGACTCCTTATCCCTGGCTCAGACACTTGTCCACTACATCTTCTAGACTGAAGGGATAAATATTATACTTCCTAACTGGTCTTTTTAGAGGCCCTTTAGTGTGTGTGTGCTTGTGTGTCTGTAATGTGTGCACTAGGGAAAGAAGACATTTAGAAAACACCTTCTACAAAATACCTCTTCAAAAAATCTACCTATGGATGTAAAAGATTTAGGAGTCATTCAGCTGGATCACAGACATCTGCCTCTGAAAACTTCCATCACAGCCCAGAATCTCACTCTGGAATATATGCACTAGCTAAGTTAAATATTAAGTACTAGCTATGTGCCTGGAAAATCCCAAGGATGGAGGAGCCTGGCGGGCTGCAGTCCATGGGGTCACTATGAGTTGGACATGACTGAGCGACTTCACTTTCACTTTTCACTTTCATGCATTGGAGGAGGAAATGGCAACCCACTCCAGTATTCTTGCCTGGAGAATCCCAGGGACAGAGGGCCTGGTGGGCTGCCGTCTATGGGGTCGCATAGAGTCGGACACGACTGAAGCGACTTAGCAGCAGCAGCAGCAGCAGCAGCAGCAGCTATGTGCCAGTGTAATAAGTCTTAACAACACTTTCAACTCAGTGAGAAAGGCGTTGTTACCATCTTCATTCTAAAGATGAAGAAATCAAGACAGACAGAGGTTAAGGAATATGCTAAAGGTCACATTGTTTATAAATAGTGGACCAGAAATTCAAAACCAAGGAGTCCAAATCCAGAACACGAGTCTCCTCATTATCAGAATATTCATTACACTTTAAAAAAAATTTAAATCCCATCTGCCCTATCAGGTTCTAATTCCTTTCTTATACTCTTCACTAATCCCATAATAATGCTCAGCCATGTTTTAACACTGATGTGGTTCTCAGCTTTTTAAGTATAATGCAAGATAGTATATTGCTTCTTATGCAAGGAGAGTCATCTTTCCATTTGATAACAATGACAAACAAAAGAAGCAAAGTGAAGCAGACTTAAGAAGATCAAAGATCCCCAATCATAAAATGCCATTGCCATAATATCCAATTAAAAATAAAGAGAACAATCTATTATTTTGGTTTACAAAAGACTAAATATTAAATTTAATGCTGAATTTTACACTTACTTCACAGATGTTCATGGGCTGTAACCAGCTGCTGCATGAAACATGCTCTTTTAATCACTGCAGGGATATAATGGAGACTTTCCACTACCAAACTGCCCTTAGTGAGCTTTGGCTCACATTCTGGGGTCAGAGAAAGCTACCATTCCTTGGAGTAGACTTTTACCTTAAAATCAGATAACTGACTCTGCTTTAGTTTCTACAAGAAAACTGGGCAAACCACAGTCCATAGGTTAACTTTGGCCTATTACTTCTTTCTGTAAATAGTTTTATTGTTGCAAAGTCATGTCTGCTGCTGCTGCTGCTAAGTCGCTTCAGTCGTGTCCGACTGTGCGACCCCATAGACGGCAGCCCACTAGGCTAGTCATTCTTATATAATTATTTTCATATAAAATAGCAGAGTTTACCAGGTTCTAATCTCTTGCTGCATAGTGTGTATGTCCCACAAGGTCTTAAAATATTTGTGATGTGGCTCTTTAAAAACAAAAGAGATGACTAAGCCTTGTTCTGGAAAGCTTAGCAATCTAAGAACTATTGTCATTGTTCAGTCACTAAGAGATGTCCAACTTCTTGCACCCCCATGGACTGTAACCCGCCAGGCTCCTCTCTCCATGGGATTTTCTAAGCAAGAATACTGGAGAGGGTTGCTGTTTCCTTCTCCAGCGGATCTTCCAGACCCAGGGATCAGACCTGCCTCTCATACGTCTCTTGCATTGGCAGGTGATTCTTTACCAATGAGCCACCATGGAACCCCTAATCTAGTGAAGGCAAGTAGAATGAAAATGAATGCTTTCCTGTGTGTTTTCACAATAAAAAGTGATATAAATTGGACATGTGCTCCATTTCATGAAGTGCCATTTATTTAGAATATATGCTTCTTTTAGTATTATGGAAACAATCATTGGATGCTATAAATTATATATAATATACATATATAATTTATATAAATTATATATAATATACATATATAATTTATATAAATTATATATATTCATATAAATGGAAATCAATATGGACAAAATTACACTGACTTTCTAATCGAATGCTCCCATTTTGTCTAACATGCTATTTGCTTAGCAAATCTTAGAGCCCCTCTTTCTTTAATTTTCTCGTCTAAAAACTTTATATTTCTAAAATCTTACTAATTTATAAGATTTAAAAATATACCACAGATAATATATTAAAAGCTCACATTAAAAAGAATTCTATCTTGATTTTTAACCAACTCTATATCATATGCTCTCTGACTCTGCACTTTTCTCTACACTATGAGGGCTCCTAAATTTTTTTCAGTGACCTTTTGGTTATTAATATATGATAAGTATTTGGAAAGAAAATATAAATTACAGGGCTATACTCCTGCAATTACCTTTCTTCAGTTTGTTGTAATTAAATTAGGAGCTTAAAGAGGGATGATTCTAATCTGAGTTTTCTAATTTAAAACAATGAACTTGATTAACTGGTGATAACTTTGAAATATGTATATATGTATATATATATGTATATGTATTTATGTATATATACCAAATCATTACGTTGTATACCTGAAACTAATATATGTCAATTATAATTTTATTTAAAAGTAGAGCATCTGTCTATATGGATTTTGATATGTTGCTGGTCAAATCATACCCCTCAGATGCCTGGTAATACAAAATGCATAGCTATGTCATTCCTCCTTCCTGTTTTCTGCCAGATTTAATGGAAATTCTTTTGTATTTTGCTTTCAACTTGAAAAACAAAAATTACCACACTTAAATGTCCCTGAGCTAACTTTTGAGATTTCACATTTAGACACATTCTAAAAATTTATCTAGTCAGAGGTTAGGGATGCCCAATCCAAACAAAATTGATACACCAACAAAGGCTCAAACTTCCTGGTTAGCTTAACGACATATCATTATAAATATTTAGTCAATGGCTTTAGAGAAACACTTGTCTTATTAGAAGATCTGTACGACTTGATGGTTTTGCCAGGAAATACTGGGGGGAGTTGTTGTCATTTTGCAAACATGACATGTCCTGTATGTTTTTACATTTTTATTTATTTATTTTTTGTAGGTTTAAAACAGAGTGAACCATAGAGGTTTTTCTGGAACTTATTTTAAAATTTTGAAATTTCAAAGGTGGTTATTTATCCAATATATGCCATTTTTTGATTATATAAGATTGGATCAAGGAAAGCCCAAAGAAGATTAGAAAACTAATTTTAAGTCATTTTTTTTTAGATTTCTGAGATGAGTCTAACATTGAACTGAATTATTTTCCTGAAATTCATACCTGAAAGATTCATCAAAATTCTTGTTCAAAATCACTGTAATGAATATGATTCTTTGTCCTTCAAATTCTTACATTAAACTTCACTCCAGTATCATTAAATAAGGAAAAAAAAACAAAAAACAAAATAGAGTGGGCAGTTTGATTTTAGGGGAAAAAGTCTTTAAATGAGTCTTTGATTTGCCTGCTCTTGCTACCTCATTAATTCTAAATGGTGTCATTCAGTTGAGTCTAATAGCTGTGAGTGTTACTACCATGGTCAGTTCCAAATTATAGTATTGATTAATTGATTGTCTTCTTCCAGTTGTGAATTATATTAGTGCTGGCTCAGGCAGCTTGGCTTAGGGCCAAAATCTAATTTTCAATGGAAGGCAACAAGCAGTTCCACTTTTTCACTGTTGTGGTTAAGTGGGTGCTGGGGAAACAAAAAGCTTTGGAAAGAGAGTTGGACAAAAAATGATTGCCCTAAATATAATAAATATTCACTTACTGATGATCTCTCTCCAATCTAGAGAAACAGGCAGGAAGAGAGGAAGTGAAAAAAAAAAAAAATTCATCACTTCTCAACCTCAGACTTCCCAGTCTTGAAACAGTTGACTTGGGGATGAGAGCAAATGGGTAGAAAGATGGTCCATAATAATAATAAGCCAACATTTGGATCAGTGGAATTAAGTCCATTCAGAAGCATGGTGACTATGTACTTTCAAATCAAGTACAACTTACACTGGATTACTGACTTGACTACATCACAGGTACAGCTATCCAGGGAAGCTTAATAAGCACCTGCCAGGCTGTGGTACTCCCAGGGTGGCGGTGCCATGTTCTTAGAATAATATACACATTATCAACTTGAAAGACAAAGCAAGAGGCACTCATTTTATGTTAACTTTCTGCTTTAATGAGAAACATAAAATGAATGGGTGTGTTTATCATTGATTCTTGTGAAATGGGAAAAGCTAAATGGGGCATTGAGAGGTTAATAACTTTCGTAGATCCATAACTTTGCGTTTGCTGCCAGATCAATTCCTTTTTCCTACAAAATCTGAAGGGAAAATTGGTGTGGGATGGAGTAACTCTGATTATAAAATTATATTCACATTAAAGTGTATTTATAATCATTATTGGTCTTTCTTTTCAATATGAACACAATTATACTTGATTTCACAGAGAATTAGAAAGAAGAATCTTTATTCCTCAAGTAAAGGGAATGATCATGACAAAAACTGAAGAAAATGATTCCTGGGGTCCTAAATCATAAAGCTTTAAAATCAATGTTTAGACAAGCATGATAAATGGAAATTTATAAGTAGAGAAACAACTGTGAATATATGGAAAGCATATATTAATGTCAAATATGCTGATAGAAATTAGAATTCTGTGGAAGTATTTGCTATTAGAAAGGGGAGAGAGATTGCAAGTAAATGCGTCAATGAGGAGAAAATTAATCTTCTCTAAGTGGTAACTAAATTCAAGATTATTAATGATTGATTATACATATATGAAAAAACCCTTAATAGGAGCAATGATGTAAGAGCCTCTTGGCATAGATCTTATAAGTAAAGTTCATATAATAAATCTCCACAAAATATAAAAGTATATAAACTTTTCATGGCTGTCTCAATGATCTGTAGCAAAAATAGGGCTAGAGCTGGGAAAGCCATATATTTATTACTTAACAATATTATTGTAGGCTACAACATTTAATAGGTGCTAAGGATATTTTTCAGGGGGTGATAAAAACAAACAGCATGCATTTAGGGTGATCTATTAAGTAGTTAGTAACTTAGGTAACTCATACCATGTATGGAATTATAAAAGTAGTGTATTAGAGACTTGAAACAATAAATATGTATTTTAGTAAACTTAACAATTTAGATGTTCACTTAAGAATAAAACTATACCCTAAGCTCCTTGAGGGCAAGATTCAGATATAATTCATCCTGGCACCCAGCACCCAGGCAGAAAACAAGCACAAAATGGGTGATCCACAAATATTTTTTGAAAAAAAGAATGCATTAGATTATAGCCTTTAAAATAACTTCCTGCCCAAAGCAATAAATAGTTTGATAAGGATATACTACTCTTAAAGAAGCATAGCAATGAAGTTATTAATAAGCTATTAGCAAATTTCAAGTGTTTGGAATCGAAAGCAAATAAGTTCAGCACATTTTCCCTCTCCCCAAAGCCCTCTCCTCATTGAATGAATTAGCTTCACCCTTAGACTCAGACATCATTTTTTGTTCCTGAAAAAGCAGTTCCCACCTATTTGGACTAGGTTAAGCAACCTTATCATGATCTCCAGTTCTTCCCATATTTAGGGACTATTTGAACTCTCTTGATTGTTTATTTACGTGGCTGTCCATCCTAGATAGATTATGTCTGTCTTATCTCCCTTTGTGCTCCCGAGGCACTAGTAAAGAGTTTCACATGGACAACTACTACTTATTTTTTCCAGATGGTCGTCCCTGGCCTTACTTTCCTATATCCCACATCTGGTTTGTTGGCAAATCCAGGTAGCTCTTTCAAAGCAATGCTGCTCCAAAATTCAACTACCCCACCAACTACCAAAAACCTAATTTGGTCCACCCCTTGCCTGCATTATGGCAACTGTTCCTGTTGTAGTATACCTGCCACTGATCCTGTCTCGATTAGTTAGTTTTCAACCCAGAAGCCAAAAAACATCCTCTTTAAATATGACTAAATATGTCACTCTGCTATTCAAAACCTTTAGTGACAGAGTATCTCATGTAGAACAAAAGTCAATGTTCTCACTAGGAGCTACAAAGGTCTTCTTTTCTATCACTGCAGCCATGCTGGGCTACAGCTGAGCTCTGCTGTATCTCAGTTCATGTAAGCTTTCCCCCATGGCCTTTATGCCTGCTGTTACCCTGTCTGCCACCAATATCTACATGAATACCTCTTCTCCTTTCTTGAGAGTTTTACGCAGAAATCATCTCTCAGTCCAAAATTTCTAAAATTTCAGTATTCTCCTAACTTGATACTTTAACGTTCCCTCCCTACTTTACTTTCCCTATCAGTGCTGATGTCTATTTTCCCTATCAAGTCTGATATTTGGCAGGTGGAATAAACTTCCCTTCTGAGTGGCTACATGTCTATTTGACAGCTAGGTACCCATTTGTGCTGGTTGTTAAATATTTTAAATCTCACTCTTGCTCATCACTATGCAATATATTCTGTTTTTCTTTACCATCTGCCTCCCCCACTCTAAAGTAAATTTTTTTGTTCAACTCTGTATCACCAGCATCTGGAGTACCTGGTCTACTGAAAGGTACTGTAGCGGTTTGCCCCAGTTTTAGCCTATGTGTGTTTTTACTTTCAAAGATACTATAAAACACTGTTTCACTTATTTTCTTTCATGTTGTCCCTGCAAAAGATTGTAAATCCCTCCTTTGAGGGCAAGTTCCACTTTTTTTTTTTTTTTTTT